>JAODKC010000001.1:22243264-22265790 GCA_026777985.1 Mormyrops attenuatus
AACCTGACGTTGCCTTAAAGGTAACAGTTTTCTTTAAGGTCTGCTCCTTAACTAAAGGATTACTAATTATGTAATAATATATTAGTAAATAAAGAGATTCACATGCAATCTAGTCTAGAAATGTATTCCAAAGCTATCTTACTGCTGCCTCACAAAGCTTTTACTAAAGAGTATTAAATGACTTACAACCGAAAAAGCACACATTAATTAGCATACTTAGATATTGGTGATATCTTAAAGGTCTGCTCCTTTTGGCTAAGAATAAACTGTTACTAATCATCTGATAATATATTAGTAACTAGAAAGATTCATTGAAATCAAATTTAGAAATGTCTCACAAAGTTATCTTGCTCTTGTCTCACAAAGTATTTATTAAAGAGCTTGTAAATGCTCAATTATAACTCATTTCTGCATTTGTTTTATATTTGCAAGTGATTTACAAGGTATTTTGTAAATACCAGGAACAAAATATAATTGTAATACATTTCCAAATTTGTATATGAATGAAGCTGTTTATCTATTAATACATCATGAAAATGATTAGAAACAGTTTATTAATAGTTAAGTAGCTAACCCTAAATTAAATTGTTACCAGTTAGTTGCCCCTTATTGCCCCCAACCCCATGTTCACACAGCTAATGGGTCTGTGGAAGGGGTCCTCCACATTGCTCTCAGCGTCCTGATAGAGCGCTACATCGCCCCATTCTGGAATGCCTGAATCACTGCGGTGACGCCATGGTAATGATTGTGCTCGCGCTGTGAGGCTGATCCCTGTTATCAATCGCTTTTATGCCTCTTTTCTGGGATTGTTTTGCAGGTTCTGCACAAAAACAACGTGGCGCGTTTAATTGAAATAAAAATTCATCGCGTCTGTGGAGTGGGGAGACGTCATCCTGCCCTATTTCTCTTGGTGCGTCATTGTTTCATTTACAGCCATAAGTGTGTTGCCTCACTGAAAACTCGCCTGCACCATCCTTGTTCCTGAACTCCTCCTTTTATTTTTCAATGCCCTTTCCATCCTTCTTTTTTTATTTTGCTGCACTGTGAAAAGGGCCACGTGATTTAAGTGCCACATCCAAGGCCGACGCTCCACCACAATAGGGGCTGGGAATGGCCTTTTCTATGTCCTTACTTTACTTTTTTAATATAAATGGAATCATATAAACTCCTTTTTTGCCAGAGAAGTTTACGTGATCACAAAGCACTGCCTTATGTTAATGGCAACGAGACACTCATCTTAATTGGTGCTGTGTTGTTGTTGGGGGTGGGGGGGGTGGCATTTTCCATGTGGAGCCCTTTGCAATAACCCTAAAACAATCCCATTATAATTTGCTTTTGAAGCAGCCTAATTACTGAGACTGGTTCTGAGGTCACATCACGCTAGTTGGGGAGCAGTCAGAGGTTTTCTTTCGTTAATAGGAATCAAATATAGGTGGACATGCTGGATGAAACAAAATCCTATATTTAAAAAACTATATTTTTAGAAGTTGGTTCCCTAATATATTTTTTTTACTACAAGAAGCAGAGAAGGCTGCTGGTTGAAGTGTTTGACTTTTTTTTAGCAAATGAAAGGGCTGCCTTATGCCACTGAAGGGGCTCTTTTTTCAGCATGTTTGAGGCGCATAACGCAGGGCAAGCTGTGAAGTCGGTCTTCCCTAAAATCCAGGGAGAGACCGCACCCCCTTAGCAGACGGGGGGGGGGCTGATTCTGCAGGCCTGTAATCAGACACCTTTTATTCTCTGCCTTTGTGTTTCACATTAAAACACCCACTACTCTAAGTCAGACAAAAAAAACCCACAAACCACCCACCCCAAATTGTTCATGGGAGTTCTATTTACACAAAAATATTCTGAGGGCAGAAGGAAAAAATGAATGGTTTAGAGAGGTAACCAATCAGATTGTAGTGGAGGTGGGATCATGCAACTAGAGGAAGCAGAATCAACCAATCAGATGTCTTGGTCCTAGTTGCTTGGACCCACCTCCTCTGCAATCTGATTGGTCATCTCTTTGAATCAGTCATTTTTCTTTCTGGCCTCAGAACATTTTTGCGTAAGCAAAACCTTCATGAGAGTCTAAATTTGCTGAAACTTCACCGTCATCTCCTAAAGCCAAGAATGAGCCAATGATGTGTTTAAACGAAGTTCATTCCCTGTTTTTCTTAGTACAACAAAATGCGATTGAGAATGTAACTTTACTTCGCTGCAGTTAACGATGTGTCTTTTTCCTAGTCTTATGCCTTCCTGTAAAAGCTTCTGAGAATGACACAGTCAGGAGGCCGCAGTGCCGCTGACGGGAAGGACGGACTGTGTCAGATTAAATGGCGAGCGGCAAACAGAGTGGGATCTTTGAAGAGTGAGAGCCACTCGCGGTGGACGAGGGGAGCGGCGTGGAATTTGCGACTACACGCAGAACATCTTGGAAATTAGACGTTGCCCTGACTTATACGGACACACTAATTAGGGAGATGTGGAGATTAGAGGCTTGAAAGGGGGGATGTGGGGGGCCGTGAATGTCGGCGGTGCGCTAACCAGTGAGATGTTTAATCATTATGATTTGTAGCACAGGGAATCTCTTCATGGTGTCATTGTGTCACTGTGATATGGTGGAGGGGGGTGGGGGGGGAGTCATTCTATTATTGCTGTCCATCCTGCAGCTAAAGCCTCAGCCCCATGACTGTCCCAAGACAGCGCTCCAACAAAACAAATCACCTTTGTACCATACCCAAGCCGGCCTGATGATTCACTAACATCTTATACTTCGTTTTGTGATGGACAGCTGTGATATCGAACCAGAACCGGACATCTGAAGATATTTGGACACATAGCTGAACTTGGATGGTTAGCTTGTCCTACAGGAGAGGGCAACCAGATGACCGCTGACCCTCCACAGCTGTTTCTACTCATAGAGTGTCCTGTGTGTTTGTATATATACATGCTAAACACTCTGGGGCAGCTTTGTTGGGTCGAGATTTATAGCCTTTGGGTTATATAGAAGTATGAATTGAATAGACTGAACGTGGATTGCAGGCAAGGCCGTACTTTAGCCCTGGGGCTCCAACCCCCCCAAATTTGCAGGGGTATCCATCTCTGGATGGAAAACATGGTCAGGGTAGGACCATGTGGGATGCAGGCCTGTGACCCACAACTCAATCCCAGCGATGTGGGGATTAGCTTGATTTTCCGGGTGCCCTCATCGGGACTGAGAGACGTGTGTCGGGGATTCGGCTGCGTGGAGGTGTACCCGTAGCTGACAAATCGCAAACAGATTGCTCCTTGTATTTCAAGGATGGGGGGATAAAGGCTGGTTCTGTTAGCATAATGGAATAACAAATTGTCACATGCCAGGTGCGTAATGCACTTTAGATGCCAGCTTTGTCGGATATGGAGGTAATTGCTCTTTATTTAGCCAGTCCAGGCCTTTTTGTTTTTGCCTCCCTTGTTTTGATCTTTTGGTCCTGGCAGCTTAGCAACACAGTTTACGTTTCAAGTTCATGCTCAAAGTGTAATCCCTCGATGACACAGGGGTCATTAAGGGGTCATGGGCGCCTAGCTATTATGGCCCACCTGCAGGTGGGCCCCTCCTCTGGTGTGCTTGAGCTTGGTGAAGATGCATGTGGAGGTCAAAGGTCACTTAATGGGTTAACCAATCAGGCATGTGAACTTTCTGATGTAATTTCCTGTTGAGTGTTTTCAGGAACCTGGGTCACTATTGTGCCTCACACCTCCAGGGTTGTGGGTTCGATTCCAATTCCTGGCTCTTTGTTTGAGGTCCAAAAACAAGGGTTTAGATGAATTATGGGGGGAATGAACTTCTTTTAAACATATCATTGGCTCATTCTTGGCTTTAACATGAGATCACTATGTAACTAAGACTTAGTTTGTGGTTAATTAATACATAAGTAATAGTATATATTATTTTTGCCCTATCAAGTAACCATAATGTGTTAGTGAGTGTTTGCCTGGTATCCCATCTAGGGTGTCACCTAAACAGTGCCATAGGCTTCTGGGATGGGCTCCAGGATCAGAGTGACCCTATCCTGGATAAACGGGTATGGAAGATGGATGGATAGTTTTTCAGAACGAATGAAGGCATTGTTTGGAAAATGATACCCCAGATACAGAGTTTCAAAGACAATAAATTACATAAATTACGAAAATACTGTAAAGAAGTAAAAAGATGAAAACAGTAGCGGAGACATACTTGTTTGTGTGTTTAAATATGTAAAAAAAAAAAACTGGTGGAAGAAGAGGATTCTCACAGAGGCAAAGATGTAAGGTAGTAGCAAGATCACCGAGAAGTGGCAAGGTCATGGTTAGCTGGTAACGAGAAGCTAAACAGAGACAAATTAATTAACTTAAGCAACGATCAAATACGGCGTCTTAATCCTGATTAAGTCATGCCGAATATGACATGATGAACCTGCAAGCCAATTAGACTCAAATCGGCGGGTAGACTTTTACAGGAAAGGTGTGTTGGAGATGCCCTTGAGAACTAATGATCTCATTTTCAAGATAGGTATGTCAGTCAATTGGAATGAGTCAGACAAACCCCACCCCCAGGGGTGCAGAGAAATCCTTAAATCTCTGGAGACAAAGAGGAATCTCAGTGATGTCACTGGTCCTTCCTGATTTCCTTGACAATGGAAGTACCTGCAGACTGCCTGTGTTGCCTGTGAAGGTTTCCTCACATGTTGCTGGTGTTCGCCGGAAATTTCTCTTGGGGGAAGCAGCTCCATTAGGGGGAGAGGAGAGTAAACAGAGTGGACAGAAAGTGTGACACGTCCACGGGAGCTCTGACAGGACTCGTCACACAGAGAGCAGAGGAGGCACATTAAGGGATAAAAGGGTGCTCTGTTACAAGCTAATTGGGCAGAAGCAGCCATACCGATGTTCCACTTAGAGTAGCTCTCACAGATGTTGACTTGATGAGATGTTGAAGCCATTACTTTGGTAGAGCGCCTTCATGGCTGATTTACATTCAGGGTGACACAACATAAGCTGTTTGCTCTCCTACCCTCATGTCGTAAAAACACGATAAGAACGCACTGAGAACAGGATAAGGGTGTAACGGTAATAGAGCGACACTCTACAGCCCGGTGGTTTTGTCCAGCGACAATGTCCAGCGACAGCGTTTCAATGTTGCGTTATTCACTGTTACAGTACCTGTGACTTAGTTCACAGACACGTTCATAAGGTTCTTCAATTGATGCTCTGAGGGGCAGGACATGATCCCGCATTTAAGATGGCCCACAGGGCGCCCCCTACTGGCCGTATGCTGTTAAGTACCCTCAGCTTCTCCATAGTCCTACAGCTCTTCCAAAGAGAATGGGCGAAATTAATGATCCGTCAGGGGTTTCGTATTTGGAATGAATGACCGGGTGCAGAGTTTGGCTCTGTTCCACTTGCTCCTATAGCTTGGTCGGACGTGGGGCCGCAGTGAGGCTGGAGCCTGTCCCAGCCAGCAGGGGGCGCTCTGGATGGGATGGCCATTTTTTAATATTATCATTTTATTCATTAAGAAACAAAATAGGAGGCACCTTGATTCAGATGCTAAATCAAAGACCAGCTTTTATTTTTTTTAAAATATAGTTTGATTTGTAGTTTTGTAACATACAGCATTATACCTATGCACAGGCTGGTATTAATGTAAAGGACCTTTCTTGAGGATGCCAGTAAGAACATACAACCTTCCGGTTATCGACCAGTGTATTTGGCTGCTGCCTGCCCCTGCTGCCCATAACTGGTGAACAACTGCAGATCTAGAAGGTCTCCTAAATGGATGTCTTGAACAGCGTTTCCCAGCCCAGTCCTTGGGGAACCTCAAACATTCCATATTTTTGCTCCTTTGCAGCTGCCAGCCAATCAAGAACAGCAAATACCTGGTTCAGATGTGTTGGGAGCTGGGAGGGAGCAGAAATGTGGACTGTCTGGGGATCCTTGACGACTGGGTGGAGAAACACTGGTCTGGAAGGAAGAGAAGGATCATAGTAAAAAGATTCCACAATCTCTGGAGGGGCAATGTTAGCTAGATGGACGTGGCATTGTGGAGCGCGTTAGAGGTCCTGGCCCCTCCCATGTGTGGAATCCACCCTCTAAATCGATCCTGGGGTGGCTCTTAGAAAGCATTGTTATTATTATGGATGATCAAATTAGCAAACAGCGCCAGAGGCTAACGGGGATGAGCAAGCTGCTAGCCTGAGATGCAGGGTATGTTAGCAGCTGGCCATGTGGGTCAGAGGAGGTGCAGGGCAGCCTCGGATCCATCAGGGCAGGAGGTGCTGGGAGGAGACTGCAAGGTGTCGATTTAGTGGAAAATAAAGCTACTCGGCTTGTTTGCCGGGGTCTATGATCCGAACTGAGATCGAACCATTTATCACAGGCCCATTAGTGCCTGCATGGGCTGGCACCGCTGCTCCGCAGAAGCATCACGGCACCCGCGCCTTGCCGAGGCTGCTTCCTCTACTGCGAGTCGATTGGTCAATACCTGCGATTGCAGAGAACCAATAGGATTGAAGGAGGAATGATTTCTTCATCATCTGACTTTACAATTTTGTTACTACTGTGTGAGCTCCTGGTTTCTAGCCACACTCAGGACAGGAAATGGGGGGGGACACGCTCCGCGGGGGTCAGTGGGGGCTCGGGGGGGCACAGGCACAGAGAGTGTGACTAACTCAATACTTTAAACAAGAATATGATTTTTAATGCTCTTTTACCTTTTAAAAGTACTTTTTAAGTTCTGTGGGTCATGCACTGTACATGTGTGTGATGAGATGCTTTTTCCATGTTTACAATAAAAATAAAAAGTATCAGTATCTGTACTGTGAAGAGAAATAAAAAGTGTGGAATATTTTAAAATGTGGGAAATGTCAGCTATTAAACCTACATATCAGCTTTTAAATCCGTTTTTAGTGTGTGATTGGAGACGGGTCCATGTTGGGACATACAGGGAGGGACATACAGGGAAGGACATACGGGGAGAGACATACAGGTTGGGACAGACAGGGAAGGACATACGGGGAGAGACATACAGGTTGGGACAGACAGGGAAGGACATACAGGGAGAGACATACAGGTTGGGAAATACAGGGAAGGACATTCAGGTTAGGACATAGAGGGAGAGACATAGAGTGAGGGACATACAGGGAGGGACATACAGGTTGGGACATACAGGTTGGGACATACAGGGAGGGACATACAGAGAAGGACATACAGGGAGGGACATACAGGGAGGGACATACAGGTTGGGACATACAGGGAGGGACATACAGGGAGGGACATACAGGGAAGGACATACAGGTTGGGACATACAGGTTGGGACATACAGGGAAGGACATACAGCGAGAGACATACAGGTTGGGACAGACAGGGAAGGACATACAGGGAGAGACATACAGGTAGGGACATACAGGTTGGGACATACAGGGAGGGACATACAGGGAAGGACATACAGGGAGAGACATACAGGTTGGGACAGACAGGGAAGGACATTCAGGTTGGGACATAGAGTGAGGGACATACAGGTTGGGACATACAGGGAAGGACATACAGGTAGGGACATACAGGTTGGGACATACGGGGAGGGACATACAGGGAGGGACATACAGGTTGGGATATACAGGGAGGGACATACAGGGAGGGACATACAGGGAGGGGCAACAGCGGTGCCCAGAGATGGACATTTCAGGTCCAGAAAGTAAAAATCCAGGCCAAACTTTTGTTTCAACCAACCAATTGAGTATAAAGAGTCCCAGTCACAGAGTACTCTACTGGTTGGCTGGATTGAAATCTTGGTCTGCATTTTTACTTTCTGGACCTGAAATGCCCACCTCTGGTGGTGCCAGGATTCAGGCTGGCCTTGCTTACTGTACTGGAAGCTGGTTTTAATGGAGGATAGACAGAGGGGCCTGAGACGTCCCGTCAAAACAGCTGCCCACTGCCTGTCCAAGCAAACGAGGATGTGGCTTTAATATGCTGAAGCCGCAGTCCTTAAACACACAGGCCGTAACGATCCCGAACAGCACGTCAGGTTTAGGCGTAGAGTAGCTACAGAAATCATCGAGGAGTTTTTAATAATCAGAATATTCTGTGTTAAAGTCAGCCTCAGTAGGCCTATTTTATTTTCTTTTTTGGTGCTGAAATCCCTGGTCTCCAAGTCTCTTAATTCCTCTGCACTGTTGTGTGTAATATTGCTATTTCTCTGCTTGTTCCACGACTTTATGATCCGATCAAATAATATTTGGAAGCTGTAGTATTAAGAGCAGCTTTGCAGAGGATCGTTACACTAATTTAATGTCCCATGTCTAAATTCAAGCTAGTGCCTCCATTGCTGTTGGTTTGTTTCCTGCCCCTGGTTCTTGTATGTGTTTTCACTGTAAAGTGCCCTTGTCTGATTGTGTGTGTATGTGCTCTACGATGGCATCTTATCCAGGGTGTCTGTGGTCATGTGACCTGTTCTCCCTATGAGAGGATCCAGGCTCATGCAGCCCTGCGCTGAATGAAAGGTTATGAATTGAATGATATTTAATTGATCCCAGTGGGGAAATTTTCTTTTCGTCTACCCCATCCTGCTTTCCATGAGACGCACAGACTACCGAGAGCAAACTTGGGGGTCACAGCGCAGGGTCAGACAGCGTGCCGCGCCCCTGGAGCTGGGGGTTAAGGGCCTTGCTCAGGGGCCCAACTGCAGCATCAGTCTGCTGGCTCTAGGATTCGAACTGGCAACCTTCCTGTTACACGCACAGAGTTGTAACCCACTGAGCCACACACTGCCCTCATTGATGGATATTTGTTTTTTTTTTTTGTTTACTCAGGAACTATTTTGACTAGGCTGAAAAAAGAGGCCCGGTATTGAAGCAGAAGCTGTGAGCATGTTTGGGGTGGGTTCTGCTCCCTGGACACGGCAGTTCGCTGATGGGCCTAATCGCTCGTGGCCCTCGCAGCTGTCGACTGACTGTCCTCGACTGCCGCCGCGCTGCCAGCATGTCAGTGCTCTTTCGCGCCACTCGTGGGGGTTGTTCATTAGACCTGTTTACTTATTTTTTTCTGTTCCTCCCCAGTCACTGTTGGTAACCCGGGGGCTTCTTAGCGTGTTGAGCGCTTCGTCGTGTGTGTTATAATCAAGCATGTTAGCGGGCAGCCTCGTTTATCTGCTTCGTATAGAGGAGGCTGAAGAAGTGTGTGTGTGACCCTCTCTGAAGTGGAGGGCTGCTTAAAATGTAATAAAACCTTATTAATATATTGTAATATAAGTTAAAGTATGAATAAATGTTTTAAAATGTGAAGATAAAGTTATAAAGGCTATCTATCTACCAACTGCTGACCCTTGTTGGAGCTGCAGGGGGCTTGGAGCCGATCTCAGGCAACGCAAGGCTGGGGTTCACCCCGGATGGCATGCCCGTCCATCGCCGGGCGCACGCTTAATGGGTGGCTTAGTAAACCCCAATTAGCCTAACTGTAGGAGGGCACAACATGGTAGCACATGGAGGGCGGGGGAATCAAACCCACAGCCCAGTTGGTATAAGGAAGCCCAAACTGAGCCACCCTCAAAGTTCAAAATGCTCTTCTGGCAAAACCTTGCATGATGTTACCGCCATTTGCATGGTTCCCTGCACACATACGTAGATCTCCTGGCTGGCTGGATGATCCAGCGGAAAGTACACAATGTCGGTACCAGACCCAAACAAATGCAGAGAGCCGTAAATGTCCGCCCTAGTCTGGCTTCCTGCTCCAAGAGTGTCCATTAGAACTGGTGCCTTGTGACCCCAGTGTGGCTTGTGGGGCCATTTTCATGAGGTTGCGGAGCATCTGGTTAAAAGTGTTCATTTTGAAATTTGATTTTTTCATTTTTTTTGTTCTTGGTTCAGATGTTTTCAAAACTGGGTTTTGACTTAATGACCAAGGGAAAATGTGAGTCCTGAGGCCAAGCTGGTTGAGGACCACCAGCTAACATCCCCCCCCTTGCTCCCCCAGGCGCGGCCTTCATGATGGTGAACAGCACAGGCCGTTTTGCAGGCCAGAAGGCACAGCTCTTCATGCCCCAGCTGAAGGAGAACGACACGCACTGTGTGCTGCTTCAGTACTATGTGTCGGGCCTGGATGCCACCAGCCCCGGGCAGCTCAGCGTCTACGTCAAGGAGAACAGCAGCCCACTGGGGATCCCGGTATGGAACACCTCTGTGCCCACGGCACCTGGCTGGAGCCCGCTCGAGCTGGCCATCAGCATCTTCTGGCCCAACTTTTACCAGGTAAGACCGGGTCTGGAGCTGGTCTCTTCTGAGGGATACGCCTGCATTGCATGTGATCACCCTTTCTGGCAGTTGGCCACATCTGGGCATGGTCAAATGTGGGTGTGGCCAGATCTGGCTGTATCTGGCTGTAAATTTTTATTTACCGCCTCATTCTGTGAAAATGGAGGTTTCTCATTGACTCCCTGTTTCCAAAGACTGACGATTAGCCATCCATCATCTTGAAGTGCCCTCAATTATCAAAATATGCTGGGATTGTGCCGTTTTGTTTTTGAATCATGCCTGTGGCTGATACACTCAAAAAAAGACCTAAAAAAATGATACCTGCATATTACTTTTTGGATTATTTTTGGTTCATTGCCTGCATGAAAAGAACTAAATTCATTCTACAAAAGTCACAGGTCACATATGTAATCATACTGGGATCCCTGAAAGAGCATTCCTGTCACCTTAGAGACAGAGTACCTATTGTCAGCTTCAGATATATGATGCATTCAGGTCGGTCTGCCAATAATGAGTAGTTTTCTACTGATTGATCTGTTTTACCAATTGGTCAATGAATTTAAACAATTAATTTTTCCTCCAGAAAATCACACTGACCATTTAATTTAAATTATTTTTATTGTGACATCACAAACTGTATGACGTTGCAGGGCTTTATATAACAGACGCCTGCTTTTCGGCACTCTACGTTACTTACGCCCACAATACGATAAGCAGATTACTAGAATGCTGAAAATATTAATGAGATGCATACTGTGATGCCCAAAAGTTAGTAATCTGTATAAATTCAGCATATCCTTATGCTTATTAGATTCAGTTAGCAGAGCACGCTACGTGCGACTGCTTTGGTAAATCATGGAAGCAATGAGCACAATAAGCTCCTGTGGATGAAGGGGCAACTCAGAAGCCATGGCATCTTTTAAAAGAGGAGATATTGTGGTTAAACTAGGAAAGAAGATGGTGGTGGTGTGGAGGTGCTTTTCGCAGAACAAAGTCCAACACTTTTTGCGGTAAACATAATTTTCATTTTTATTTCAGTCACATTTTTTTTTTTAAACGTACTGTGCGTTTTCCTTTCAGTTTCAGTTTACGATAACAACACTTGTCCCAACATGCACAAACACACACACCAACATCGTCAATCAATGTAGAATAAGGCCAGATTTTAGCCTAAACATTTTGTCAAATACTTACTAAATGGAAATTCTAAGGTAGCAGGCCGACAACATTATGGCTTTAATAATGAGTGTATTTAGGAACTACAAGGACACAAGACATTAAGCTCTTCATACTAATGGAAATTTAATAGACATGAATAGACAACATTTAAGGTATTTTTGCCTATCCTGGCAGCCCGTCATCCAGAATAGTGCTTGTATATTTTTTTTCTTGTGCATAGCCCTGGTGCCGCTATGGTGTGCCATCAAACTTTGCACAGTATACAAACCACCTTTTCGTTTTGTGATAATTTGAACTACTCCCATAATTACAATAATATTGAAGTTAAAAACTTTTCTTATAATGAATGGAAGCATTTTTGATATTTTTCTAGAGCCGGTAATTTCATCAAAATAATATTTAAAAACGATGCATAGGCTTAAAATATCAATGCCGACGCATTTTCAGTGTCGGTGTCATCGACTACGTCGCCTAATCGCAGCAGCCCTACACTGAGGTGAAATATCGTTCTCATAGGTTGTAGAGCAAACAAGAAGCAATAAATAAAATATAAATATTGACCACCTGATTGGTGGGAAAAGGGGCTACCTTGGAACGGATGTTTGGCCTGGAAGCAGACTATGCTTTCAAACAACAGCTGAAGATGTATTTGTTTAGTCTAGCCGATGGGTAATCATGTGCTCTTTCTCTTGTTGTTTCTAGCATTTACTGTCCATTGGAGAGTTTATATTTTTAATCTTTTGTTTGCTGTGTCTGTTTTAATGTTTTCCTTTTTACAGCCCTTCATGAATCTGTCTGTGAAAGGCGCTCTGTAAATAAATTTTTACTTACTTCTTAACTGTACAGTAAATAAATAGATTTAGATACAGAGTTATGAGTCCAGAGTTATTAGTCCGCTTAATAAACCCAGAATTAGGCTGGGAGGAGCTACCTGGCTGATATTGCTGGGCGATTTTGTGAAAGAAAGAAAAACACATTTTAACTAATTTAACGCAGCATTAATTTCCCAGCGTGCGGATGTCCATGTGATATCTGTAAGGCGGAGCTTACAGAGGCTTCTCAATGTCCACCTCCTGCCTTTTGCTCCGGCTGCCAGTTTGACTGACAGACATCCCCCCTCCCCCATACACTGGCTGCACATACAGACGCGAAACTCCCAGAAGACCACGGAAACCAGAGGCTTAAATCCGCCTCGACGGCCCACTTAGTGCCGTTGCTCCGGGGATAATTTTCCAAGGCAGCACTGGTGACTTTTTAACATCTCTGCGATTAACAATGGAAGCCATATCTTCAAAACTACATCTAATTAGCTGTATAGAACTAATTATAGGTGCCTGTAATTGCTCTATATTCTTAGTGTTTGTCAAAATTAAACCACCTGGCAGTTAGAGATTAGCTTGTCGTATATTTTGTAATTACAGGGTACTTTCTCTCTCTCTTTCTCTCTCTCTCTCACTTTGTCTGGAATTGGAGAAAAGGCCACCTACGAAACTTTGGTTCTACCGTGTAATTTGAAATGCTGTCATTTTCCATGCTTTGTGAATGAATCAGCTGGGCATGACACCTTAGCTATTCTCATGGTGGCCGTCGTTTGCACCGAAGTTTGTGTTACTCAGACACTAGTCATATTTTGGATTGCTGAGCACTGTTTTCATTTATTATACTCTCGCTGGCGACTTTATTAGGTACTGTACACCTCTTCAAGTGCTCATTGAAGCAAATATTTGATCAGCTAATCATATGTCTGCAGCACAGTGTATAAAATCATGCAGATACAGGTCAGGGCCTTCAGTTAATGTTCACATCAAACGCCAGATTGGGGAAGAAAGGTGATCTAAGTGACTTTCACATGGCATGGTTGTTGGTGTCAGATATGCTGGAAAGAGAATTTATGAAACTGCTGATCTGCTGATCATACACAACCATACCTAGGATTTACAGAGAATGGTCTGAAAAAGAAATGACATCCAGTCAGCGGCGGTTCTCTGGGCGAAAATACCCTGTTGATGGTAGAGGCCAGACTGGTTCAAGCTGATAGAAAGGCAAAAGTAACTTAAATAGCCATTTGTTACAACCATGGTATGTAGAAGAGCATCTCTGAATGCAAGCTTTGAACCTTGAAGCAGATGGGCTACAGCAGCAGAAGATCACACCAGGTACCACTTCTGTCAGCTAAAAAAGGAATCTGAGGCTACACAGGCTCACCAATACTAGATAGTGAAAGATTGGAAAAATGTTGACTGATCTCAATTTCTGCTGTGACATTCAGATGTTAGGGTCAGAATTTGGCATAAACAACATGAAATCATGGCTCCATCCTGCTTTGTATCAACAATTCAGGCTGCTGGTGGTGTAATGATGTGGGGGGTATTTTCTTGGCAGACTTTTGGCCCCTTACTACCAACTGAGCATCGTTTAATTGTCACAGCCTACCTGAGTATGGTTACTGACCATGTCCATCCCTTTATGACCACATCATGCCCAGCTTCTAGTGGATACTGCCAGCAGGATAACACGCCATGTCACAAAGCTCATATCGTCTTAGTTTGGCTTGTTTAACATGACAGTGAGCTCACTGTACTCAAATGGCCTCCACAATCATCAGATCTCAATCCAATAGAGCACCTATGGGATGTGGTGGAACGGGAGATGTGCATCATGAAGGTGCAGCCAACAAATCTGCAGCAGCTGCGTGATACTGTCATGTCAAGATGGACCAAAGTCTCTGAGGAATGTTCAGGCGCCTTGTTGAATCTGTGTCATGAAGAATGAAGGCAGATATGAAGGCAAAAGGGGGGTCAACCCAGTATTATCGAGGTGTACCTAATAAAGTGGCCAGTGAAGGTATGTCATACCTGTTGTACAGAGATGATTCTGGGAAGTTAAGATAAGACCTTAATTCATACAGAGGGGCCAACATCATCATTATTCTTTGACTCGGTGAGTGACAGGGGATGGGGCACACCAGGGGCCAATCAGCTTTCAGTTGGGGTCAGTGCCTCTGTGGCTCCGCAACTGTATACACCCATCACACAGCTGCATGGCCCACCTTTACTATTCCTCCTGTTTCTTTCTGGTAAACATCAGCACGCCAGGCTCCCCGCACAGGCTGCTGTTCTGTGAGGTCACCGCTAAGAAAGACACATGGGCAGCAAGCCTTTCTAAGAGCGAGTCGGCATCTCATACAGAGGGCAAGGAGGAGAAGGTAAAAAAATAAACCCTCCTCCTTAATGCATCCTTTCCTTCATCAGACCAGCTGTGTCTAAGATGCTCAGAATGAAATGGTAGGTTGAGGGAAAAAAAAAACATAAAATCTATCAGCGATGGCGGGCAAATTAGAGCGGAGGCTGCGGTTGCTGGACTTGGCCCAACAGCCAGTACCAGAAACCGCCTCAGTGTCATGCTGCCCGTTTTCCAGGATCGGCACAGAAACTGCAATTAGTGCCCACTGCATTTGTTTTCTTTTCTCTCTTTTTGAAATGGGTGATTCTGAGCACGTAGCTCAATGCTTTAATTAAGGCGTCTCCGCGCAACTGTGCCCTCCCCCCCCACAGTTTTAACAACGAGGGCCAGACACGTGGTCGCCACGGCGGCAGAATGAGCAAGCCGCAAATATCTTCGGAAGGCACTTCAATGAGTAAGCGTGAACAGGAAGTGATGTAAGAGGGAGGAGCCAGATGGTCGAATCACATTTCGCATGTGGCATGTTAAAGAATTTTTGGTTAAGGTTCTTGTGCATATACCCTTCATAGTTAGCTTGGACTGAATGTATATATTTGTTTGTAATTGCAACAATATTTGAAGAATGGATTTCCAGAACTCCTTTATTCCATTTTTTGTTGTTGTTGTTGAGATAAGGCAGTGGCCTAAGGTCAGACTTCGTCATCATATGTTGCAGTATTGGGCACCAAAACTCACTCAATCCTCAGGTAAACCAAAAAAGAACCTTTGTGAAAATCCCTGAACTCCACAGAGATTGGACTGAGTGAGTTTTGGAAATTTGCTCTTCATCTGAGTCCATCAACAAGTCTGTGCCTCGCAAATCCTCAGCTGGCTGTTTTTGGGCAGTAACCCAGTGTCGTATAAAGAGCAGAACATGGATTTTTGCTGGGGTTTTTTTTTGTTTTTGGTTTCGCCCTTCCTCCATAACAAAAAAGGGCCCCCAGGCAGATGACCCACTGTAACTGCAGCAAATTCATTGTCTTCTGTAGCTAACCTGCGGCTGCCGCGCTTCCTGCCATGAATCCTGAACGCATTATGTGCTCCGCTAATAGCAGCCTGGGTGGGTGACGGACCCCCGCAGAAAAACAGCCGGCTTCCTGATAGTTGAGGCAGACAAACGGGCTCCACGATTCTTGGAAAAGTCAGTGTCAGATATGCCTGTCGGGTCAGGAAGTTTAAATAATATCATTATTTTTAAAGAATAATTACACTAAACTTGTCTCTACAACAAATATATTTCATGGAGATCATTTTCAATGAAAGTATATCTAAAATACTTATGAATAATTTATCAAAAAAAAGAAAATGGTGCTTCTGTTGATCCAACTTGGATTAAAATTGTAGTTAATAATAATGCCGCCACTAATTTGTTTATATCCTTTTGTCTTTGTGTTGATGACATGAGCTACAGGTTTTGTTTGCGGTGTCTTTGTCTTAATTTAAAAGCCAATGAAAATTTTGATAACTTTGTCTAGAAGTGCCTTGAATTTTGTGGTTTTGTGGAAGTCTGTGGTTTTACCAGCATGTAATGCGATCCCACCCCAGCTGATACTGTAATGTAGCAGGCCTCCTTCCTCATTCAGACCCTAATAAAGGGCTGTTTGACTTGAATGGGTAATCTAAAGAGACACCCAATTTGAGGCCGTGCCTCGCCACCACTCACACCACGATGCCTCTCTGGCTCTCCCCAGATCGTGTTCGAAGTTGTGACTTCAGGACAGCGGGGACTGCTGGCGATTAAGGACATCCGCCTCCAGGGACACCAGTGCAGTAAGTCCAACCCACCTGTCCGACATGTCCTGTCCCATCCTGTCCTGTCTGTCCCTGAATCCTTCTGCTGTGTCTGACACTGAAGGATCACTGCAAAAATGCCAGATGAAATCTGTCCCAGAGTCCCCTGCAGAAGAGGCGATGTTGAATTTGTCACTTAAGACAGAAATCAAGGAGACCAAATTATTGTCATCCATCCATCCATCCATCCATCCATCCATCCATCCATCCATCCAGTGTGATGCTTTGGCCTGGAGTCAATTCTGGGATGAATATATATGCAGACACAACAACAACAACAATAATAATAATAATAATAATAATAATAATAATAATAATAGTAATACCAACAACGATAATAATAATACTAATGAATTGAGGAAGAAGCACCATGAGATGATAGATTGATGGCTAGATCAGCACCGCTCTGCAGTCACCCTGCCGTCATCTGAAGGTGAACATGAATATCACATTCAGCAGGACGTCCGCATGTCACATCTGCTTCATTCAGCAGCATCACTCCCTAAACTGGCCTGTCATGTGCGGAGAAGCCATTTACATGTGATCATTTCGGGTTAGTCGTATACGGGCGAACTGTTTCCTCCAAAATAAGCCACACAGACACAAATAAAATGATAAAACCTCATACATTACAACTCTGGATGGTTTAAGTAAGGCTGGCAATAGTATATGCAATATTCCCCCTTACGATTATATATCCATCTTCAAACTGCTTATTCTGGTCAGGGGGGGAGGGGGAGGGGGCAGGGAGCTGGGCCCCCTGAAAGGGATGCCAGTTCACCACAGGCAACCTTCTCATTGTTTATTTAAACTTATATTTTGTAAATGCAGTTTTACTCCCAAAAAATCCACATCTGTGGCTCGGCCTCTGAGATTCGCTGTAGATCTGATCTCTCATTCCCGCCTGAGCAGAGCATTAGCATAAGTACAACACTGGCCCCATCTTAATTATAGATTGGTTTACATTCTTGTAAGTTAATTAAAAGAAGTTCAGCGGAATAAATTTGAAAACAATATAAAGTCCTAGGATACGTTATACAACATAAGAATAATTAAAACTGTATAAATACTGGATTTTAAAATTGAATGTTATACAATATTTAATTGCCTTGTTTGATTACTGTTAGTGTCCAGGTTTAAAGGTAATTACCATTATTTAAAATAGTTTTGTATAATTTCTTCCCATCGTAGTTTGTAAGAGTATAGCAGAAGCTTGCATAATCTTAACTCTCTCTTGAATTAATTTTGCTTTCAGTTATAATAAAATGTATCACTGAAGTAAAAATTTAATTTAACTCACTGACTAATTTGCTGTAATATATAATAATGATTGTTTGCTATAATCGTATAGATATGAAAGAAATTTAAAACACACTGACTGTTTAGGTTAGGAGTAGGCTCCCATAATGCACCTGTGTGGTTATTTTACCACCCCCTCTCGCATCTCTGATGGTGGCCTCCGCTCTGCCTCTGTCGCCTCATTTATTCTGGGCGTTTAATGCAGACGGGGAGCAGAAGGTGACGAGATGTACAACGGTGAGGGAAGACTGATGCCCCCCCCCTGGCAGTAACGAGCGGGATAACTTGTTTTATGGCCCCCCTGTTCCACTATGGCACACCAGCCTAAATCATATCCTCATTCCTCTCTCATTCTCTCTCTCTCTCTCCCCCTTCCTCCCTCCCCCTGCTCTCCTCTCTTACGGGAGATTCATAGCCTCTTCTTACATGGGAAAGTTCACCAGATATGGTCTTCTCAGACCGAGGCTTTCGTCTGGGCTTCCTGCGGCTGTGGAGAAGAGTGGTCAGGGCCGCAGCCAGGCATCAGGTCGAAATGGGCTTTGGAAAGCCCGCTTAGTGTTCAGGCCCGCGAGCTATCACGCTAGTTGGTCCCTCTTAGCATGAACCCAACACACAGAATATCCAGGGAAACATGTAGCATGCAATAGAGGGAAATCGATACCGCGCTAACAGGCAGAACTGGGGAATCAACAATAAGCAACTAGCATCACGTTACGCAAAATGAGCATAGAAGAACCTTATTTTACAGTCTATAGGACATAAACACAGGTGGAACTTGAGAATTTAGCTAGCTCAGTAAAAATGTACTCCAACGACAATTTTTTTTTACTAGCCGGTGGCCCAGTGTTCAGTATTTTGTGCTCTACCTTCATCTGAATGACTCGCCTCAGGCTAGTGGGCGAGCTTAATTTCCAACGCTGGACATGAGATTAGATTCACTTTCATTCTGATGACTGGCGCAGTGTTGATTCGGTATTATATTGACAGAGTTACATTAAATACAGGCCAGAATGGATCAGGCTCAGGACACGGTGCTGGAATGTCCTAAGTTTTGTCTCGGGTATCTGAATCAAGGTCACGGCGGCCTCCTTTTTTTTGCAGGAGACTCGGAAACTAATTAAAACACGCTTCCCATAATTCGATTAGCACGGACGTTGATCCCAAGCAGACGTCGCACCTTCTATTAAAAATGCAGATCGACCTAGATTCATGTCTGGCTTCGCCTCTGCTTCCATTCTGAAGAGACCGGTAGTGGGGCAGCCACTTAGCATAGCGTAATGTAGCATAGCAAGGAAGTGTAGCAATGTAGCATTGGAACATAGTGTAGCAACACAGCGTGTCCTGCTGGTCCTTTGTTGATATGTCTAGTTATTCCTGTTGCTGTGCTTAAAAAGTACCACAACATTTAGTTTTTTAGCTGTAAAGTAAAATATACTGCTTAGCCTTTTAATTGCTGGGGGAGCTATGTGGCCCAGTGAGCAGTGGGTTAGGCCTGTAAACAGAAGGTGGTTGGCTAAAATCCCACCCTTGGTGGAATAACCACGTGGGCCCCCCCCAAGTTTGGTAAATAGTCTGACCCGGGGCCTGGATGACGAGCTTTGCCATTTTTTTTACGTGTCTAAGTGGAGTACAAATTTGGATATGTTGGAAATAAATATTTCCAGTGTACTTGTTTAAGGACTGTAGCTCATTGCATGTCAATGGGATGGACATCGTCCTTTGAATGAGTCTTGGTATGAATGTGGGGGAATTCTGGACCCCGTTGTCACTTATGTAGAGTAACTGATGAAGCTCTTGTCGACGTAACAACTTGTCTCATTTCCTGTGGACCTGCAGTGAAAACACCACACTTCCTGCACATCAAGGGCGTGGAGGTGAATGCCAGGCAGACAGCCACCTTCCAGTGCACCTTCAGCGGGCGGCCTGTGGACATCTACAGCATCTGGCTGCAGGTGAGTCCCTCTGCCTCCTGGGCCCTGGTGGGCAGTCCGACCATAACGTCAAAGTTTAGACAGGGTTCTCCACCCTTATTTATGACAATCTGAAACATTTGAGTGGGTTGGTGATGGTAAACGGTGTTGAATGGGGAGGGGGAGCTGAATTTTGTAAGATGGTAATTTTATGGGAGATGCCTGTCTCTGGTGTAAATGTTGGTGCAGAACCTGCGTTGGGAGAAGAAACGATAGAATAGGGCTTTCCATCTACGGAAGCCTGTGCTCAGGCTGCTGGTGGTGTCCAGTGAGGTCACCACGGCCGGACAGCTGCTCATGTTCACCAACATTTTTCCATTAGCCAGAGGAGATGGAACATAAACATTACGCAACATTCCCGATGCCAGTAAGGAAGAAATATTCTTAACGAGCAAATGCAGTTGTGGGGAATTGCTGGCTTTTGGACAACAGAACATGAATATGTACCCCCTTTCCACTGGCAGTGAGATGCATGAGTACTGTAACTACATTTCCATCCACCTTTGCTGCTTATATTTATTTATATTTATACTTATGTCACCTGCACTTTAAATACAAAGCTCAGTCATCATATGCACATGTACAGTCTTTAACCTTAAGTTTATTTCCTTAATTTATTTATTCATTTATTAAGTTTATTTAATAACATTAGCTATTAATGTTGTACTTGTATAACCATGTATGTGACAAATAAAGTATCTTGTATCTTCTTGTATGAATGCAGTAACTCCGCAGTAAACACGCGGCAAACAAAGATGACGGACACAGATGTGTATATTCCAGAGTTATTGTTCGCTTTATTGAGGCATACATCCTTTTCTCGTCTATTGTCTCCATCTAATTGTAACCTTTAAAAGATGATCGCTGATCACTGATTCTCAAAGTGATCTGGATTTTGAAATCCCGTGTTTTGCTATCCAGAATCTGGTAATCCATTTTACTTTTATGCTGGTTTTTCAAAGCAACACTGGATTGGATCACCAAATACAGAATTTTCAGGTTTACCAAACCAAGTTTACTAGTGCTTTAAATGGAACCCACAGTGTAACCTACTGGCTATGTAAAAAACAACAGGTAGACCTAAAATACCAGTGGCCACAAATAGCCTTCATGTGTTTTAATTTGAACAAACAGAAAACACCACAATAAACAAGAGCAAACTCCAATGTTCTCTCTAAATGAGGAACAGACTGGACATGTGGTCAGGGATGCAATTGTAAGACATTACTGATGAATTGAATAATAGTAATTATTGTCATTTTCATTAAAATACAATGGACAGTAGAGCTTTTTGTTTGGAGCTTTGAGATTTTGTTTCAATACAGATATCTCACAGGGATTTTTTCCCTTGACTATACCAAAATGTCTTATTTCCTACTTTATTTTCACTGCCATTGTCCTAGTTCAGCAATTGTACAAAATATAAATAAATGTATATATCATCAGCAAACATTGTTTTTTTGATCAATTTTCAAGTTTTATTTAATTTTGTGCCAGAAATCCACACTGAATCCAGCCATGTGTCGGGCTCAGGATTATCCAGATTTTTTGGATCAAATGTATCCAAATTCAAACACAAACTTTTGAACATCACAAAGTGAACGATGGATCCAGATTAAAACTGAGATTGGATTAGGTGATCTGATCTGATTTCCGAATCCCTCTTTGAACAACCCATTTTCAAGATTCAATCCAATCCATTATGCGAAATCCCATTGGATTACTTTTGATCAACTGGGCCCTGGTGATAAGAATATTCTGGATTGTTGTTTAGCGAGAAGGTGACGACCGAGAGAGTGTGAGTTTCAGAAAGCCCCGGGCAGTTTATTATTGCAAGAAATGATACAAGTGAATGTAGGGCTGCCAACTTTGGTCAGATGATGGAGTGAGATTTTCAATCGAAGTCTGCAAACACGTGCACATGTATTTACATGTATGTAACCATTTTATCACCATGTAAATAGTATGTGGGGTTTGCAAACTACCCCAACGATTTTGATGTAGCTAATTTTAGGTTTATAATGAAATAATGTAGATTTGCCGTAAGATTTCTCGTGTGAGTTTCTCGGCAGACGCGTGAGAGTTGGCAGCCCTGGTGAATGACACCGTGACCTGCTTTTTCGAACCTCCCCCCCAATAGGGCATCGGAGGACGGGAGGCGCCGCGCAGATCCACGCGACCTGTGAACGACAGACGGTTCATCGCAACCTTCGATGTGGAGAACACCACCAAGGGTGACTCTGGACGCTACCGCTGCATAGTCCATTCTGACAAAGGAGTTGGGGTATCAACGTATGCGGACCTTACGGTTAAACGTAAGTGGGGGGTTTCCAGGAGTCCCGATGGGTCATCTTTGACTCAGATTCTGCACAAAGTCTTCTGTTTTTTATGTTTATATTTCTTAGTCCATATCAGGCTTCTTTCTCTTTTGCAAAAAAAACTTTTCAATATTTTTATGAGATATTAGTTTAAATCATCCCTGTAAAGCAACACGGATTTGTGGCGTCCATCACTCCCGGGTCACATGAATGTGGGTATGGGAGTCCAAATTTGGAGAAGCTGGGTTTTGCTTCCTCTGACCTCTGGAGCCCAAGCTTTTTCCAGCCGGGGGGGTCTGCCTTATTTCTGTTGTTTGATTCCCCCACTGTGCTCCAAATTACATTCACTGTACATCTTAGTGTGATTGATAGGTTTAATCCTGTCTTGGCCGATAGAAGCATAAGAACATAAGAAATTTACAGACGAGAGGAGGCCATTCGGCCCATCAAGCTCGTTTGGGGAGAACCTAACTAATAGCTCAGAGTTGTTAAAATCTTAT
>JAODKC010000001.1:22299872-22320120 GCA_026777985.1 Mormyrops attenuatus
GTGAGCCGCACTTCGTCTGGTTCCTCACCCAGGACCTGTTTGCCTTGGGTGACCCTACCAGGGGCATAAAGCCCCGGCAACTTAGCTCCTGGGATCATCGTAACACGCAAACCCTTCCACCACGATAAGGTGTCGGCTCAGGGAAGGGCTCGGAGCCTTTTAGCCTTTATCTCGACAAGCACTTAAAGTGGTATTTTATCACTGTTAGTATCTCCCTGTTTTCTGACCACTTATGCTGGTCGAGGTGATGGAGGAGGGGGCCTGGAGTTTATCCCAGGCAACATAGGGCACCAGGAAGTCCGTGAAATAGATGGGATATCGGTCCATTGCACCTTGCTGTCCTGCTGCTATTATTATTATTATTTTATATTATTTTATTTTAAGGTGTGTAGTTTTGGCTAATACAGCTACACCTTAGCTACTGGGAATGTACTCAGCTCGAACTAAATTACCTTTTTAAAGAGCTCATATCTACTATGGGACTACCAGTGACTTTTTGCTGGATGTAAAAACTAAAGGATATACATAGGCTCTATCTTCAGCACATTTTAAATAACGTATTATACATTTATGTGAGTTTTGACAATCACTTCCCTTCGGCAGATTTCATACAAGGCTGTTAGCTCTTTCGACCCTGAGTTTGACCTTTCAAACCAGAGCGGGAAGGTCTTCAAGCATAGCAACGAGACCTCGCACCTGTTCGTGGGGCTCTACCCTGGCTCTACATACTCCTTCACTATCAGGGCGAGCACTGTCAAAGGTTTTGGCCCGCCTGCCATCACACAGTTCACCACCAAGATCTCAGGTGAGGAGCATGAGACGGGTCTTGGCAGAAACATTCTTGCACGTACTGGGCTGCCCTCATATAGACATCTTCATACGAGCGTATATGAAGATTGCCATAGTACTCAAATCACAAGAGATGATGAACCTTAAGACAATGTGATCCATTCGATGAGGGTAAAGGGTAAATCTGTTTATTTACAGCTTGTAGGCAATAAGGTTTGATTGGTTTTTAGCCTATGAGTATAGCCTTTTAGCCATTAGCAGTAATAGCTCATTAGCCATTAGCAAAGTCTACTTGCTAAGCCATCAGTGTTTGACCATGGTGAATCTGCCACAGCGCCCCACATGCCTGGGTATGACCACGAGACACCACTCAACCAGACTGACAGCACGGTGACGGTGATGCTGAAGCCGGCACAGAGCCGCGGGGCGCCTGTCAGGTAGGGGCATGCGCGCCTGTTGGTGTACCTATGCTTTCTACTATCTCTCTCTTTCCACCAGCTTCCAGCCGGAACCCCGATAAACCTGCTTCCACATTAGTTATAATTACGATGGAATATCGGCGGGAAGCAGCACCCGGTTTTGATCTGTTGAGCGTTTTTTATTCCCCCTGATTTTATTGTTTGCACATTTGATCCTGGAGAAGTTGAGACTTGGCCTTTGAAGATGAGAAGAAAGCCGAGAGGTGCCCAAGCTCACGTCTAGAGCTCTTCATCTCTGGTCCCTTTTATGTACTAGGTAGTCCACGCACTGGCAGCCATTGTCACCAACCAGAATCACCACTGATTATTCCAAATCCGTGTGTCCCACGTGTCTAACAAAATGTAATCCTGACCACCGTTTCCTCTGCAAATCCACTGCCCCTTGTGTCAGAAGCAGTACACACTGGCCTGTTTTTCCAAAACCACCTGGATTTTTTAGATTTCAGGCTTGCCAGCTCAGAATATTGGCACCCCCCTTCGCACATTGGAGATAGTCATGTGACACGAATGTATCTCTACAGACAGTCAAAGCCATGTTGGTGTTCAACACAGATGTCCTGGACAGACACTAGATAGACTGCTAACAACAGCAGACTCCTTTCTGAGATGCCGCCACTCCGTTGTTCCCTTTGTTCCATGAAGACACTGCATTGAAGTGACAGTTAAACAATCATAGGGCTATTGGTCGTTTAATCATTTATAAAGCTCCTTGTGCTCTATGGAGACTGGCAAACAGTAAGTACTGATTAAGCCTATTAATGATTTAGCGGAAATCTAGCCATCCCTGATAAAGCATTGTTGCTAATCACTACCTCCACTTAGTACACAGATTACAGACAGATACACAGAATTAGCCAATAAAACAACAACTAATGATTAATATTCATCCACATGCAAAGCAGTGGGCATTGTAGACATGCATACAGTTCAGGGGGACTTCTGAACTCTCTTTTTGCAAGGTGTGAAGGAAATTTCGAAAGGAAATAAACAGTCAATGAAATATACTCGCAAAAACACCACTACAGACACCTGAAAGCAGACAGTGAAAGGGGCCACTCCACTTGATCTGCGGCCAGTCGGTCTGAAAGACACTTCATTTCTGAGTTGTTTCCAGGGATAATATGTAGAAATAGATAGCTGTGAATTTTTACTCTGGGTAATGCTGCTAGCTAGGAAGTTCTACCTGCCGCATGCAGGTAATCCATTGCGATTATGCATTTCTGACCGAACCATTCTAAAAGAGTAAATTGGGGTTCCATTCTGTTGTGCGCTCTTCTGTTTGGACGGCACAAGACTGCAGAAGCCCCCAGTCTGTGGGAATGGGGTCTGGTTATATTGTTTGGCCCATGGGTTGGAAAGTTTGGTCTTCTGCGCAGTGAAAACATGCACACCTTGGATACAAAGGTTTTCCGCAGCTGAGACGCAACACCATGGAGATACAGGTGACTCTAGGTTGGGCTACTGTGTTGATGTCACTGGATCTAGAGTGTGTGCTACTGTTACCCTTCAATGGAGATGTCTTCCCTTTCCTTGAGTTGACATGACCCTAGTAATTGTTAGCCACAGATATTTACAGCTCTGAACAAGCACCAACCATCTAAAGCAAAGTCCTCTCTTGCCATCTTACTTGGATGGTTATGCTGCACAGGCTTCAAACAACTGCTGGCATGAAAATATTCAGAGTTCCTAAAGTTTTATTGTATGATTCACATCATGTAGTTAGGGTTTTGCTTCTTGTTCTGTTTCTTCTAGTTTTGTTCAGATTTTGAGTTTGACAATCCAGCGTCACTATAATTAATGTGTCAGATACTCCTTTCCGTTCCGGAATTCTGAATGTTTTACTGTGATTCATTTCTTTCACGTGTCAGATCTTCTCTAACCCTCAGCGATTATAGTTCACTAGTCGTAATATACATGCTGTGATTTTTTTTTTAATGTAGCAGGATAATTGAAGCCTTAAAAAAATTAACTGAACAGGTATGAATCAGCCACCCTTTAGTTACCGTATAAGTCAGCCTTTTGTTTACAGTTGGGAGGCATGTTCGTTGCATTGCAGATTAGACGGGGAATCTAGTTTTTTGTGGTATTAGCTCTGGTTCAGCCTGGTTCACACCATTTAAAAATCAGCTGTATAATGGAATTATCATGTTTTAATTTAAAGCTGTACCTGACAAATTACAATATCATTAAACCAGCCCTTTAAATAAATCATGAATATTTATTCATTTTGTTTTAACGGGTTCCAGAAAAGGGAATTATTTAGGTGTATTAGATTATAAAACACGGTATAAATATGCAAAATAAATTACTTCAGGTACCAAACCGTGACTCGTAATGAAAATAATTTGCTGTCTTCCACCTGAACTCGACCCGAGCGTGCAGAAAGCAGGAGACCTGAATGTCATGCAGGTTTAGGAGACTAAAATTACGCTTTTCGTTTATAAGCGGGGTAAGCGAGGTGGAGATGTTGCACCTGGGAAGGTGAGAATAAAGAGCTGGCAGGGGGAGCCAGGGAACAGAAAGGGAGAGGAACAATCTGACGGGAAGCTTTTTGAAGCCCCTCGTCTTTCCCCTCTAGCTACAAATGACAGCATGACAGTTAAGCAAAGGCAGCACGGAGTGCCTCAGTATTTAAAAAAAGAAGGGTTTCAGAAACCTGTTCGGTATGCACCCATTCTGCCTCCTGTGTGACTTGTTTCCCGTAACCACGGTGCCGACTGACAAGCCACTTGGAGCATTCCAGAATTTTTCGGGGCTCTCACTAAATTCCGTGGTGAGTTTTCCCACCTGTGCCGATTCCCCATGTAGGATAAAGTATTCACCTCCAGTGCTGCTGAATTTCAAATTCGGGGACCTCTTTGGCGCCGCACTGAATGCCGTCAATCTGTTGGCTGGGCTAAGAACGACGCGTGCGGTCCGATTAAAAATTGAAACGTGCGACACGTGTCGCAGTGGATTTGTGGGGGAATGCAGCCTCTAAATTCAGAATGTGAAATGACAGATGTTTTTCTGCGATACATCAGCGGGACTGGAGACATTAAAATGATTGGATCGCCGTGTGGAAATTTCATCTGCCTCTAATTTAGGAAATGTACGAACAAAAAGGCTCAGAATCGTCGGAAAACGTTTCCTAGGCTGCCAAGTATCCTCGACACGAAACGCAGCTTTTCGTGTTTGCACTGAGCTGCTCTGGGAAATTGCGTAACAGAGCGCGTGTCTTGTCTGGCAGGACAAACACACGCTTCAATGGGCAGGAGGGACATTGTGGCTTTAACAGGATTACCGTTCAGTCTGTCAGCCACGCTGCATCGCACTAATGTTTGAACCCCCCTTCCTCCACCCCAAGCTTGTCCTGTCTTTGCTCTGTATGTTGAGACCAGTGTTTGCAAGCAGCTCTGGGCTAAGAATGTCCGAGACACTCGGCGTATCCTCTTCCCGGCCGGTGAATCGAGTTTGTTTCTCTTTCTGGTTTATCACCTGTGAAGAGAGTCAGGTCTGCTCCAGAGAAGCAGCTATACACCCCCCTCCTGCTTCTGGCAAGGACCTGCACTGGCAAATAACTTTCTCTTCATCTACCAGGCTTTGCGTTCTGCATTTAGCTGTAACCTGGTGATGGATGGTGGCTTGATGCCCACCTCAGAATGCCCTCTGGCTGGGGCCGTAGCTAGAAATTAGAAATGATATTGTATAATTTTGCATATTCAAGGGCCCCTGTAGAGTGCTGGGCCCTCCGAAGTTGCTAGGGTATCCATGCCCCTACTGCGCCCTTGCCTATAAGTAGGAGGACAAAGTCTGGGGTCGCTGGAGCCACATGGCAACACGTCTGTGGCGATGGCTTCACCTCATGACCATCCGCCTGGAGTCAACCATGGAACCATTATCAGAATGTGCTGGGAGTCGGTGTCAGCAGAGGTCTGTGTGGAAAAAAACACAAACAAAACAATTATTTTAAATTATTCACCTTTAATTTCGAGACCGAATCCTGTGCTGAAGGTTTTCCTTCGCATGTGAAATTTCCTCTCTTGGAAATGGAATGAAACAAGGAGCTTCGTCAAGATCTTTGCACTCAAAATGGGGGTTAATTAAAAAGGGGGGGGGGGTTGGTTTATCTGGGTTTTCCAGAACACCCCTGAAACTACAAACACACAGAGGCAAATCCTTTTTGATGTTGTCCCCCACTGAAGATGAGTGGAATTGCAACAGTCATGGGAGACGATAAATGAGAATGTTGGGAAATGCAATTATGGTAATTGGGGACCCCGGGTTGGCCCTAATACCTGGCCCACGGCTTCTCATCTGAATGTAGGAAATTAAATGAAAATGCCACCAGACTAAATTTGGGACCCCTCCTCCCGCTCCCCCGGCCTTCCATACAAGGTGACATTACAATCCACCCGAAACAGTCACTGGTCATCGGCATGCAACCTTGTTCCAGCAGAGAAGCAGTTTTTCATAACATACTTTTTTTGGGACAAACTCAGAAGCATGCGGCTGGCTCTCTGTGGCAGAGTGCACTCAGGCAGGCTTCACCCATGCCTGCACAGAGGTCATGTCACCGCCTGGAGATTTGGCTAGCTGCAGGTGACTTCCTGCTTCTCTGACCGTTTGGGGGTGGTTCATAAATATAAGGCCTCACTGAGGCAGAAGAGTGAAAAAGAGGCTCCCTGGTGATGGGGGCTCCCCACAATTGATGGCCCCACACCTTTCCGATGAGAGGATGGACATGAGAAGGTGTTGATGTTAGACTTCTGTAGACCTTTGTGGCTGGTCTCCATTCTATCCATATGAAGATGTACACTGGTAGCTGGCTGCCGTTATGTGACCTCTGTGCTGATGTCTGTCTGCGATGACTCTTGACTGGTTACGTGAGAACGGCATGACCATGTCCATAGTTTGTCATTTTTCATTTATCCAAACCAACATATAGTAAGCGAAGGGTTACAATTTACAATGATAATAATACATGCTTTATTGATCCCCATGGGGAAATTCTCTTTATACTTCCCTGAACTTGCTCTCTGTAGGTATTTTAAAAAGTTTCCAACTTGCTCTCCGAGAGCAAGCTGGCCGTGAAGGGTACCCACCCACAGCAGCACCCAGGGAGATAGGGGTTAAGGGCCTTGCTCAAGGACCTGTAGAAATACTGTGGGCAGGCTGGACCCAGTGACCTTCTGATCACAGGCAGAAAGACTTAGCCCACTGAGCCAGTGAGAGCATCCTGGGCTTTGAACCCACAACCTTTGCATTGTTAGTGTGATCCTCTACTTGTTGAGCTATGGGACATTAAATTAATGGCAACTTCTGGAAACACTATAGACAAAATTCCACAGTTTTACATCAATTTGTAAACAGCAAGAGGACTACTTGGGATCCTGTGCAGGAAGGACCTCTCCCATGTACCATTGAGTGCCTGAGATATGGTGGGTGGACGGACGGATGGATGGATATGGATGGAGGGTAGAAAATAAAGATGGACTTTGTGGGGAGTAAAATAATGAATTCTTCCATGAATAATATGAAAGCTGGCACAGCTGTTTGTCTGGGAAACAGCACGTGTGAAATGAAATGCAAGCCTAATCCACTATTTTCCACTGGTCTTCCACCTGACACTGGGGCTGCTGGTGTACACAGCACCTTCTGTCAGTGTTTACCCACCTGCCGGAAGAGACGGAAATGGAACAAGAAGCGTGGCTTGGATTTCATAGACCTGTTTGTGCTTTATTTCCCCAAACATTGGACCTCATAGACTTGTGTTTGTGTTTGATTTCCTCAAACATTGATCAGAATCGGATTTGTTCAGAGGGTCATAATTATAATGAAAAATTGTCAAAATCTTTTCCATGGCCTTTATATCATGACAACATGTAAACTTGAGATGGTGGTCTTGTTTTGCTTATGAAGAAGACACCTGCAATGGATTTCATTTTCTAGAACTTTCTAAAGATAAACATCATTGTCCATTCAGGGCTCTCAAGCCATGTTTGGTGGTGAAATGACTGTTTAGGGCAGCAGAGGATGGATTTGCTGTCATTAGACAAGATGTTACAGTGTACAGGGAAGGGAAGACACGGTCTTTTTGATTTATTTTATATTGACATCTTACTGTTTACCTGCTTATATAACTGAATATTCACTGCACCAGTTAAGTAAATGGAAAGAGATACCAGTTTCTACTGAAACTGGAAAACATTCTTGGGGGATGTCTTCGCAATCTCACTGATGTTATTCTTCTTGCTTTTCAACCCGTTTTATTTAAAAAAGTTGGCATCAACTTTTAAGTTAAGTGTACAGGTGTGTTTTGCGCTCACGTGTAGCGATTTTATTTGACGATGTGTTGAAAGTTAGTGTTACTTTTACGTAACGCACAAGTGTTTCACTCATTAAAAAGGATCAGGTTTGTGGCAAATTATTCTCAAAAACTTATTCGGCTGTTGGGTCTTCCTTTAATGCCTGAAGGGAAAATAAGAATTGTTTTCATAATGCTAATTTTTTATTAAATAATGTAAATGTAAGGAGAAAGGACTGTTTAATATTAAGCTCTAAGACGGGATATTGAATAATTTATAGGTATTTTTTATGCTTTTTTGTTTCTTTTTGGAGTCGATTTAATTAAAGAGCGATTCCATTCCTGCCAGCTTTATCGCAGACTTTCTATTCTCCAGGACATCAGCCCCTGTCTTTAGGCGCTCAGAAAAAGGAGTTTATTTAATTAAATCAGGTTTTGATGATTTATTGGTTCTGCGGTCTTTACTGGCACCTGAACAGAAGTCATCAGAGGTTGGTTTGTATTATTTATTGTAGGGAAAGAAATAGTGCTGAAGTAAATCCTGCGGCTAAATATGGTTTAATTACTGCCACGAGTTTTTTTTTTTTCTTTATTCAGCCTCGGAACTTTAGCCTGTACAGTAACTGCAAAAAAGACTGTTGAACAAAGACCTGTATGTACTTTAATCCATCCATTCATCCAACCATCATCCAACCACCTCCCCAGGACTGGGATATATATGTGCCTGTATATGCATTCAGGAGTTCTGTTGCCTCAAATCACCAGGGATGATTCCACTCCGTGTGTAGAGTTTGCAAGCTCTCTCCATGATGTGCAGGTTTCCTGCAGCTACCCCAGGTTGCTCCCACAGTCCAAACGCGTGCATCTAGGTGAATCTGCATCCCTAAATTGCTCACGATGTTGGCGTCTCGTCCTGGGTCATTCCCCGCCATGCACCCCTAACTTCCGGGATAGACTCCTGATCCCTGTGACTTTGCATAGTGCAGTCATCCTTCCCGCTTCTTTTTTTTTTTAAAGCTTGGAGTGAAACTGTCCAAAACGTTGGCATTTATAGGGTTTTATTCCCTTTTCACCTTTGTCTCTTCCATCTGTCTTGTCTGACGTGCATAGCAGGCCTGAGAGCCAGGCTGCCTCAGGGCCCTGTGACCCCCGATGAATGGGGCGGCCGTAAGTCGGCTTGCTGACGGGTCCTTAAAGTTATGGGCAGCCTTTAAATAGGCGCTAAATCTAGCGGAAATGTCCCGCACCCGTCTCCCTGTTTGCGTGGCGGGGGCCCTCTCGCATCAGCACACTTTCTGCCATGCCCTTTCATTCTGGCGCAGGACCATGATTAACTCCAGCCCCTCCATGCTAATTAATATTTTATTATGTCCGATTTTATCGCTAAATAGCGGTGTGGCGTGATATTGAGCTTCGCCGAAAGGGCAAAAGGGACTTATTGGTACCGGGGAAGTGACTCGTAATGAGTTATGGCTGAGGGAGTGCAATATGTATTCATGAAAGCAGCCTGATATCCTATAATGGCTTATGACAGATGTAATCTGGAAAGAAAGGGAAAAGAAAAGAATTCATTTAAGAAACTTCACAGATTGTGCATATTACCATATAGCAATTACCAATATTCTCCATATAGCTTGGGTGGTAGGTACATCTCTTGATTCAACAACTACTACAACAGCAACAATAATATTAATAATAATAATATATATACAAAAAAAAAAATTATAATAATAATAATGATGCTTGGTTGTATGACTCCAAGACTCATGTAAGGAACAGCAAGAGGATATCATTTCAATAATAAAAACATACCTTTCAATTTCTTTTATAAGGAATTCATATTAATACATTATATTGTCCAAGTATTAGATTACCCCTTGTCTTCTGGGTTGTATCTTAAATTAACTTCATCATAACTTGGCCTGAATAAGATGCAGTCTGTGGTGAATTAAATAGTTGCAAAGGTAGCTCTCCCTTCCTTGAATGGCTGTCCTGGCAGCCGTGCAGTGTAACCCGGTCATGGTTAAAGTTCTGGCCTCTCATTCGTTGGTTTCTTAGGAGAGAAACACGGCCCATTACCATCATGGTGCAAATGCATCACGTTATTATAGCAGCTAATACTAATGCCTCTCAGATAGCGGAATAAGAATAATGATGCCGAATCTAAAATATGTAAAGGACCAATAAATGTGTTAACATACATTGAAATATTATTGTTAATATTTTCTACTGAGTCACATGAAATAGATGATTCGCTATTTTTGTGTACAAAATGATTACCTGTTAATAAGTAAATTAACAAATTAGCTTTACGTAATACTGATAGATCCTATTAATATTATACTGTTAATTCATGCATGACTGTTAGACATAAAATCTCAATTAAATAAAGGATAATGTGGAACTAATTACTGCAATTATGCTCCCTAAATGGGATGTCAGTAAAGGAATATTGGGGGCCAGAATGCTAGTCTCCTTTCACGGCGGTGCTAATTTCACCCTTAGCATTTCGTTTGAATTAATACCTGGAATTACAGTGTTATTGACTGAAGTCTTCAAAGTACTGGTGATGACAGGCATGGGGGGGGGGGGGGGGTCCTTCATCAGTCTGTCGCTCAATTACGCTTGAAGGACATGGCTCATTCATTGTGGGGGCGGGGCACATTTCAGTGTTTATGCCCATTCTTATGAAACGTTAATGCACTAATTTCACTTGACATAGATGAATTTTCAATCATGTATTTTATGAATCATTTCATTCAGTTCAAGAAACTTTCATTCAAGAAAATATTTAACTCTTACCTCGACCACAGGACCTGGATGGAGTGGTGGCTCTGAGGCTAGGGGTCTGTGTCAGCAACTGGAAGGTTGCTGGTTCAAATCCTGTGAATGCCCAGACTGATTCTACTCCTTTGGGCCTTTGAGCAAGGCCCTTAACCTGCAATTGCTTCATCCTGGGTATGACATTAATTTACATCCAGCTCCATCCACCTCTAACTTACAGGGAATAACTTGGAGGTTGGTGGCAGGATTGGCACTCCAGCCACAGGAAAAAAAAGGTTCCTTTGGACTAATGTGGTGCTGAGGTGTCACCCGCCACATGGCTGTACTCAGGATCTCATCCCTGAGGTGGTTTATCATGTGGTGGGTGCGGCAATGCGCTGTAATCAGCATGTGCTCCTTACCTCCTCAGGACCATGAAACCAAACTTCACGTTTCAGTCCATTTTACCACTAAACAAAACAACAGTAGAGCTGTACTGCCTGTCTGGGGGTGTGCCTCTTGCATTTTTTACCGAGCATTTTACTACATTTATTTCGCAGATGCTTTTACCCAAAGGGACACACTTTTGTGAAAGCAAGGTCAGACAGACACTGGAGTAAATGGGGAGAGAGCTCTTACTCAAGGGCCCAGTGGTGACATCACTCTGCTGACCCTGGGATTTGAACCAGCAACCTTTTTATCCTAGGCACAGCATCCAAAGCTGGGGAGCCACACACCACGCATTTTCTGAAACCGCTTAATCCCAACTGGGGTTGCAGAGCCTATCCCAGGAACAACAGGTGCAGGTGGGAACCAACCGCGGGCAGTTGCCAACACACCCACAGGGCCAATTTAGACACACCAATCAGCCTATCCTGCACGCTTCTGGACCATGGGAGGAAACCGGAGCCCCCGGCAAAAACCCATGCGAACACGGGGAGAGCGTGCAAACTCCACACAGAAAGGACCAGGGACCAAACCCAGGACCTTCTCGCTGTGAAGTAGCAGCGCTAACCACTGCGCCACCGCACTGCCCAGCCACACACCACACCTGTTTTTTTTTTTTTATAAAAGGGGATGGAAAGCAGCTGCTTGACCATTAGGAGTTTACATTATATAACTAGTGAGTGACACTGAGGCCTGAATGCTACTTCCGCTAATTCTTTTAGCGCTGCCCTGATGGAGTTCTGTCGCACCATGCGGCCTGCTGAAAAAGAGAGCCTCTCACGATTTACCCCCCCTTTCATTTTAAGTAAGATCCCCCAGCAATTTAAGATAAAAGTTTTTTTTTCCTTCTGGTGTAATGGACCTGTCGTTGGAATGGGGATTCGACTTGAACGCGATCCGTCACGCGCCCTAACTTCCTAATAAGAACCAGCTAGCAGGTTTCTTTTTTCCTATCCAACTTAATTTCGCCACGCTGAGAACGCAGGGCGTTTTTTATTCTCTCTGTTATTATATTTGTCGCACACATACAAATGCGTGTTCTCCGGAGGGCTGGGGGTTCATAGTCCTAATATCCTGGAATGGAGAGAAAAGCTCTGGAATTTCATAAGACAGCTGCCGCCTCATACCATTTAAATCCCAGATAGATGGGATATTACTCACCCACTATCTCGCAATAAATTAGATAGCCGCCTGCTTGTTGGGGCTCTGCTCAGAACCTGGCCGCGGGGTTTGCCAAGTTAATTAAACCTGTCTCTTTCCAGGCAGTGGAGACCCTTCCCCGAAACGGCTTGTTAAGATGCTGTCCTTTTCGCCCAGGTGGAAATTGGGTCGGGGGGTTGGACCCTTCTGGCTTGAGTCCCCCCCAGGTCCATTTTGTAGGTTCCGTCTACATGTGAGAGATGCACGTTAGCATGCATGTGGGCTGCCACTAAATGTTACGTTGCAAGAAACCAAACATAGTTGCTTACTGGGTTAAAGTTTGTCTTGTTTCAGAATATTTAGACTTGCTTTTTCTTCTTTGTGGCAACCTGGTCCTGCTCCAGAATTCCTGACTGTGTTGTTTTCCTGGGATTTCCTGGGCCCATGCAGTCCCATTAAAATGAAATGTTAGAATGAAATTTGCAGTCTTGTTTTTAGGAATCTAAGTATTTCATATACTGTATCTCTCATTTGACTGTTGGGTTTTGCTGATATGCGTGATTTTATCTGTGTCTTTTTGACACTGTTGTTAAATGGATTTGGCAGAGGGTGGCAGCCTGGATGGACTGCTATTCAGTCCGGCAGGGAGATGCCTGTTTTTCATGTGACCATACACATTCAAGAATTTTATTTGTCACATGTATGAATGTAATAGTATATCACTACTCCAGATTGTTCAACAAATAAGGTAGAACGATAACAAAATAAATGTAATATAAAGTAGCAAAATGTGTACAAAAATATAGAAGTATATAAAAAGTAAAGATAAGAAGGTACTTAAAAAATATTTAAAATGCCATGGGAAGCGATTTCGCTTGTATTTTTGTATCCCGTATTTCTTCAGATTGAAAGTGGGAACCCTATGTAAAGACCCCCCCCCTTTACTTTTCAGTGTGTACCAGGTGGTGGTAGAAGAAGAGCGCCCCCGTCGGGCCAGGGGGACGGCAGAAATCCTGCGCTGCTACCCCGTGCCCATCCACTTCCAAAACGCCACCCTGCTCAACTCGCCTTACTACTTCACTGCGGAGTTCCCTGCAACCGGCATTCAGACCCCCCAGCGCTTCAGCATCGGTGACAACAAGACATACAGTGGCTACTGGAATGCGCCCTTGCTGCCCCACAAGAGCTACAGCATCTACTACCAGGCCGTTAGCACCGCCAACTGGGTGGGTATTCTCAGAACAGCCCGGAACGGCCATTAGCTATTATTAGCATTAGCATCACGCTAAAAACAAGTCAAGGCTTTCTATGAGTCTATTACCTTTTATGGAACGCTACCACTTAAGAAATAAACCGGTGGCAGTTTTAATATTCCTTAGAAATGTACCGAAAACCTATTTCAAAGTCATTTACCCCTCCTTTGATCAAGACAAACCACCACTTAGCATTAGAGAAGTGAGCCACTTTTGCTGCTAATTGATGGAAGGATCCCCCCCTCCAAAATGACACTCATTGTTAAACAACAGTCATGCTTTTAAACTACTGCAAGAAAGGACCCTCTGAAACATCCTGAGCACTTACAAGCGAATGGAAATCATTCGAATGAGCCGGAGCAGCTGGCGAATGCATTGTTCCAGACGTTAGCTATTCACGTTCAGGATCTGAGAACGGAGCTTAACAGCAGCAAATACAAAGTCAGAAATAATTATCGAAAACTGAAATTATCTTCTGGCCTGTAATGCAAATCGGGTGTCAAAATGAAATGTGTTTTAATGTGATACGGAATTTGATCGAAGGTTGCAGACAGGGGCACCGTCGTTCATGACTCCTCTATCCGTAAATGGCAACAGGAGTTTTTGCAATCAACCAGATAGTACTGAGAAGGGGGCAGGTTCTGTCTTTTCAGGGGCCCTAGACAAAGGTTTATTTGGTGGCCCTACCCCCGACCTGCCTCCTCCGGGTTCAGACAAGTAAATTTGATTTGGAGGGGTCATGATAGCAAATATAGCTAATTAAGCAATAAAATTACTTTCACTTTGGAAGAGAAGCTCTAGCTCCCTGTAAGCCTATCAGATCTCTTACATCACATGAATGGGGAGTGGTTCCCTGAATTGTGGTCACTGATTGGATTCTGCATAGCGATACTGAAAACCAATGTATCCTATAAGAAAACTCATTTTGCTTCCTTAGCAACACAGATAATTCGGGGGCCCTAGACATCTGCCTGTTCTGTCTATAGCTAGAGCCAGCACAGCCAGGCACTGAAAATTCATGACCCACCTTCTTCAGTGACTGAAATGGTGCTTTGCCTCACCTTGGACTTCAACCGGGGACCTCACCAGGAGCGCAGAGGTTTACACGCTGGTCAGAGGCACGTCAGTGCACTAATGCATTATTAAAAGTTAGATTAATTGGAAAGTGGGAATATCGCTAATCTCCTCTTTTAAATGCAAATTGGCCTTAATGAAAAGCACGTCAACTTATTTTCTTCCGGACGACAGTTCAAAAGATTGTGTAATGCGGTGTGACTAATTGGACTGCCCAGCCTTAGGGGAGTTCTATCAGAAGCCATGGGCCTAGAACCCAATCCTTTGTGGCCAAACCCTCGGAGCTCAATCCATTGCAGTTTCACGCTTCACGCTGGGTCTCAGATCTATAAACGCACTCAAAAACATGGCATGTGAGGCAATAAAAGAAACTGGATTGGCTGCATGCATGCAGTGTTTTAAACTGAGACGGTTTCTGTCACTTACTGAGTAGATTCAAGTCAAAAGCACTTAGCAAGAGTGTCTCGGGAAATCGGAACCTGCTTCAGACCCGAGGTCTTTAAGAAAGGCTGCCTCTTTGAATCACGGTCAGCCCTTAATGGACTGGATGCATTGTAATTACAGTAATGAATTAGGGAAACTGTAAAGGTGGTCACCTTGCGTGGTGGAAAACGACAGGGTGTTCTGAAAAGGAATAAAATTATAGACATATTTTATTTTATGAGAGGAATAAAAAGACGAACAGACCCAAAATTAGAATGTAATAATGCACAAGCGTCCCACGGTGAGTGGACCTCATGTAAATGCGTCCTAGAAATCTGACGATCGCTGTGTCATATTTTGCAATTATTTTCTGGCCTTGCTTTTAATTATTTTAGAGGTCTGTATCTTTTTTTCCACTTGGATCTCTCATTAAACACTGCACAGATGTTAATTATTTTAAAATAGAATTTAAAGTAACTGTGTGAGGATATCCACAACTAATTAAGGTTTTACATCTGTCTTTTTTTTAACTATTTGCTAGCTATTATAGTAGTTATATGTTAGCTATTGCTCTAACATTTTTAGCTGGTGTGTAAATGGCTTCCGTTTACCTCTTGGTAGTCTCACCAGCTATCTGTAGACGTTTTATTTGTTGCTTTTTGCACGTGCACTAATGTACACGGAAACCACATACCGGTGCTCAGCATTTTATTTTTGGCTGGGAATCGAGAGCCACTCTTTACCCTCAGGTACGCCACCGTGTTTAACATTAATAATGCACTAGGCTCATATGTTAATTGGTTTACATTTTAAATAATGCAGAGTAGGGAAGGATTGCATTTACTATGATAAAAGCACAAGGATTTCAGCTCTTGTTATGTGGGTTCAGTAAGCTGTCATCTTGCATTTGCGACATCCATCCATTTTCTGTAACTGCCTGTCCTATTTATGGTCATGGGGGTCTGGAGCCAAGGCAGTGAACAACCCAGGATGGGGCACCAACCTATCACAGGGCACACTCACTATTCACTCACATATGCACGCCTACAGGTAATTTGAGGGGGTAGACCTGGGTATCCACAGGAAACCCCACAATAACGTGGGGAGAACATACAAACCCCACACACTGAGCCATGGCAGACACTTGAACCGCAGAGGTGTGAGGCAACAATGCGAACCATTGTGCCACCATGCTGCCCCCACATTTGTGACTTCCTAGGATTTTTTTCTACTTTTGTGAACGATTTTCTTTATAAGGAAAAAGTAATTGGCTGCGGAAGTGGCTCAGTAGGTAGCTCAGAAGGTTATAGGTTGTTGGTTCAAATCCCATCCCATTGCCTAATTTACATAGATTTCCTGGGATTACCTTCCACAGATCTAAAGGTACGCTATTCAGGCTAATTGGCATCTCTAAATGACCGTTAACACACACTCATATGTACATGTCCTGTACTACTGCCATACTGCCATTCTGTTACCCCCTTTGCCCACATAGCATAGCGATCAGTAAGTATGATGCATGGATAAAAACATCACATTCATGCCATGCTAAATGCTGCATTATGCTACGAGTGAACTATTAAAAAGATTAGCTAACTATATATGTTTAAGGGATGATAAATATTCACCCAGCTGTTGAATATTTAATATAAAATATTAAATGTTGAATATAAATGCTTTGTTCAGCAAATAATTTTAAGCATATATTCATAAAAATATCTATTTTTGCTGAAAATGTCCTAGCTAATTATGCGGACAGCATAAAAACATAATCAAACATGCGGACAGAATGTCTCCCGTTGACTGCTTCTATGGTTTTATTTGCGCTTCCTCTGTGGCGGGAACTGGGCGCTCCATTCCATCTCATCCTCCTCTCCCGCCGGCTCCGCCGGCAAGCCGTGGCACACGGCACGTCTCTGCCAGCAGCTATTACAGGCTGGATACCACAGCGACCCATCTGTGCCAAGTCCAAATACACCGTGGCCGCTTTAGAAATGCCCAACACAGCAGAGGGGGCACTCAGCTATCGCGCTTCTGCAATTGGGCAGTCGCGGAGGAGATCGGAGGCTGGCGGTGGCAGGGAGGGACGTCTGGGGACACTGATACTCAAGGTCATCATGCTTTCCCTTCAGTTAGAGGCTGGGTGCCGACATTTCAGACACCCCCTCTGTCAGCTGGAAGGTAAACGGTCACCCAGGGTTCTGAGTCCGTTACATTTTTACAGTTTTGGGTCAGATTGGAAAGGGAAAGAGCCAGTCCTAACTGGGAGGTTGCGGTTCCCGCGTGATGTCTCTGCCCCTTGCTGCTGTATTTGTTGACCCCGTAGTGATGTTCTCCATATCCCCCCCCCCCCCGTTCTCCCCCCTTTTTGTGTCTTTTTACGCAGGAGACAAAAATCGATTGTGTGCGAGTCGCCACCAAAGGTAGGACTTGATGCCGCCGTGAATCGAGAGTCGAGTGTCCCCCTCAGAGTGGTGTCCGAAATGCAGTGTGTTGCCGAGTGTTTATTGGGCATCCGTCCAGCACACGCTTCACAAAACTACTAATGTTTCGGCATGTCTGTTTATCTTTCTTCCTGATGTTCTGCGTGCATTTTTCCCTCCAAGTTCTTCTGCCCAAATCCACTTAGTTATTTCTCGTGAAATGCATGAGGGTCAGCTCCATGTTTCCTCCAGCTCAATGGAGCTCAGAAATTAAAGTGGACCTTCTTTGAAATGGGATATCTGTTACAGCAACATCATACTTAGTCAGAAAGTACCAACCAGAGTCCTCTCATACCGACGTGTGTCCGTCCCTCACGTTTCGCTGTGGTCTGGCCTGGCCTGCATCTGCATGTCAAACCAGCACCATCCAGTATCACTGCCAATACAATTGTTCCGTAGGACTTGATCTTCTAGTCTTCCATCTGAATTATGGAGGATGCCAAGTGTACCATCAAACAGGCTGACAGACAGGAGTTGTAGGAGGTGTTCAGTTAGTTGGTCCAGGTTACACATCTGGGCAGACGCCACTTGAAACGGACGGTTTCAGGGTGACAGGGGGGCATCACGTTTCCATGGGTGACCCTCAACTCCACGTGGTCCCTCTCCCAGATAGCATGCAGCGCTGGTTTTGAATTTAATTGTGTGCAGATGGTATGTAATCTATTTTCCTTACTGCGTGCCATCTTTCTAATGGGACCCAGGCTGTTCTATGCAAATGAGATCTTTTTTATTCCAACCATTTCATTTTTTTTCCCTCCTTTTTTGTGGTATTTGCTGCTAATCTCTGCAAGCTAACAGCTCAGTCACTAAAATAATCTGTTTATTTTAACCTGGACTTTAACCTGTGATACCCATTTTAGAATTATGGCAGACTTTTGTTGGAGCGTCTGTTAAACTCAGCGCCAAGTGTCAAAAAGTCTGCCAATCATGAAATGACCGTCCCCCACAAATACGGCCAAAGTGACAATGATAATTTGTGATTCTGCTCCAGTACCCAAAGAGAGCTAAAGAATAATGCTCCCACACTGTGATACACAAGCCCTTCCCCGCACTGTCAGTCCCCTGCTGCTTGACGGGTAACGGTACACCCGCTACTGAAGTGCTAACACTATCACCCACACACAGAGGTCTTCCGGCACCCGCTCTAATGTTGGTTTGCGCTGTGACTAATGATTCTGTGTTTCTACGCCCAAACCTCTGGCTTCAGTCTGTCCTTTTTCTTCTCTTCTCCTTCTGCATGCCGGACTGGAAACTCTCCCTTTGCCATTAGCTGCAATAATCGCGACTCAGCTCACCACACCCTACATACGCATCGCCCCGGCGGCCGGCGACAACCAGCTCACAGGTCAGACCCTCCGCCCTTGCCCCACGCCCCCCGCCTCATGCCGCTATCCCCGCAATGAGTCTCTGTGTTGGGGAGGCTGCTTCCTTTGGATGGCGCTGCAGAGCATGTGTGTCCTGTTGTGAGTCTGTAGATGCATGATTTGTTTGCGGCTCTATGCTTTGCATATCTGTGAGTGAATCTCTGTGTTCTTGTGTGTATTTAAGTGTAACTGTTTTTATCTGTGTCTGTGTATAGGTATTTCAACTGTGTGCCTAGCTTACGTTTCCTCACTGTATTTCTGTTACAGTGAATTATAATTGTATGTTATGTATCTCTGTGAGTTCATTGCTCTGTTTAAATATGCATATCTGCCTTGGTATCCTGTGAGTGTGTTTGTGGTGTCTTTCTGACTATGCTTGCATTTACTGTGCCACGAAAATACATGTAGCCAATTGAAGGATGTTTCCTGGTAGTGAAATTTTTGTGTACACTTACTAAGCATAAACTCCATCATTGATTCACAGGAAGTTGCATGTAATGGTGGACGCTTGCTGGTGGTTGTCCAAGGCCCCTTTTTGATAGCTATCAACAGCTAAAGCTAACCATCTGAGTGCGATTTGGGATTTCTGATAAAGACACTCACCCTGCTGTAGTCAGGCATCCCCACCAGGGTGTCCCTACCTTCCTGTGATTTCGTCCAGACTTAGCATGACCCTGTACCGGAGGATCATTTAGAAGATAGGTGATGGATGAATGAATAAGGCACTGAAGATCACAGGATGACGATGATGAGTTAAACCTACCACAAGTTGCTGCGCTCCTTTTAAACAAGGAGCTGTCACCGCTCCTTGTGCCCATCAACCAGTTACCGCCTTTGGACAACTATGAAAGTCAGCCGGCTATCAGCGCACATTCTCCCGACACGCACCGAATGAATACAAATGAAAGCCCACACACTTGTAATGAATGCTTTCATCAGTACACAGGCTTGCCAGGCCCTGACAATCCCTCCATTCATTTTGAATTGAAAGGTTGCCTGAGGCTGAATCTTACTGGCTGGGGCAGCTGGGCACCCATTAACGTAAAGCTCTGATAGATACCCAAAGCCGCGTCAGGGTCCCACCTTCATTTTGACACGATTGTAATCCCACCTCGTGCAAAGTAATCGTTATTTGCAAACGTTTATGAATAAACATTATGTCTCATCTGAGGTCTGTACCTACATTATATCCCTGGCTAAATTCCTGCCTTGTTCAGGTTTGTTTGGGCAGTTTGATGTATCTCAGTCCTACACTAGTGGCCAAAATAGTGGAAACACCCAGAATTTTTGGCATTACGCTTTAAAAATACACAAACATTGACAGTAATGTTTATAGACAATCAAAGAATGTTACAAATATCATACATTGGATGATTAAATAACTAACTGGAGCAACAGTTGAACAAAGTTGCGGCATCTCTAAAAATTGGAAGTGTTTCCACAATTTTGGCCACTAGTGTACCTGGAGTTCCACACAAACTTTTGGGTGAAGTTTCAAGCTCCCACCTCTCAGGCTAAATGCATCCACTAACCTTTATTTGTCATGTGATTTATTATGTGATTTTTGTCATGTGATTTGTCACCTGTTCTTCTTTGGTGTATGTGATATATTTGTCATTTGACTATTGGCAGTCCCATCCATAATGCCATACAGAGTGGAAATATGCACCTTATGTTCAGGATGGTGGGTTGTGGCGGGGGGGTGGGAGAGGGGGGGGATTCTTTATATTTTACTGTGACACGAATT
>JAODKC010000001.1:22320220-22340975 GCA_026777985.1 Mormyrops attenuatus
TCTCCCGATCAAACTCCGCTTCCCGAAAGTTATAAACTGCCTCCGGAACCCAGTTAAGGTACAAAAATCTATTCAACTAAAATAGTGATGCAGTTAAGTCTTTTTTCGCTCAGCCGAGCCTTCTCTGTGTGGAGGAGCCTGTGTCAGTCACCTCTGTACGTCACTCACTCACTCATCCCGGCATGCACTGCGGTCTCATGAGGAAATGCAGCTTTTTGGTATAAAGTTTTTCTTGTTCCTGAATACGAATATTTTTTAAAGTATTTGTTCGAAATAAGTATTCGTAAAAAACACGTTATTCGTGACTTTCCGAATACCGTATTCGGGTTCGGCTCCACCCCTACCTCCGGTTATACCTCCAGGCACGGTTGGTGGTTCTAATTTACAGAAAGGGTTGAATCCCGTCTCACGGACCCTGTGGCTGGCTCTTGGTGGTCTCATTAAGAGCTATAAGTGCTGGCCATCATTGGTTGGCTGGCATAGGGTAGTGTACATCTCTTGGTATAGCATCTACTGAGGCGAGGAACCCCCCCCCCACAACAACACACGCCCCGAATTTTCGAAAAGCATGGTTAAATTCGATTAACAGCATGGGCATCCCAGCTAGCGAAGGGCCGGCTGTGGCCATCCGGGACAGATATCCTTATCTGGCCCCCAGAAATGTGACTCTCTGTGACTCAAGCTCACGTTCAGCTCTCACTGTTCACCTTGAGGCGTCCGTAGTGTAAGAAATAGGAGTGGAGTGTGCAAATGGGGGGGGGGGGGCAGAAGCTGAACTCCTCCACACAGCAGCTGGGAGGCCCCAGGAGTAACCTCAATCCCTGCTACTTCCTAATTACAAGGGTTCGAATCTCTTCCTACATGCTTTTAAATAGGCCCTATTTCTCCCAGGGTGATATTTAATGGAAATTCCAAAAATAATTTAAAAATAAACAGGAATTCTGCTGGCAAAACCTGTATTATTTTTATGTTGTTTATTTATTTTGCTGTAATAGCAATTTACTCCAAACAACAATTATGTTGTTTTTGCACTGGTTGGTGATTCTCAGTCAGTATTTAGACTATTTGTAATTTTATCTAGACTATTGCTCACCTTTGTGCAAAAAAAAAAAAATGTGTAAAAAAACATTCTTGGGGAAACTCAGAAATAAAGTGTTGAGTTCTGGGGGCAGCTAGCCTGTTAGAAGAAGCGTCACAATACGTGAGCGTCGGTTTCACCACTAAGCAAGTCGATAGATGGAAAATAGGATTACACAGGGCAGCCACCGACATCGATATGAGGAAGACAAAAGCAATTTTCAGTGCATAAAAATCTCTCTGCATGGACTTCAAGCATAGACTGCAGCAGACGTGCCTCCTAGCTATGTTACAGGATGAAAAGCATACAAATTCAGTATGCAATGCATAAAATTTCATTTCTATGGATACCACATTGTTGAGTAATGCTCATAATTAACTTCATTTCATCACACGGCATTCTTAACAGAAAAAAAACGCAGATGATACTCATACACTTTTCCCACATCTTATTTTCTGCACCCTCATTATTGTTCTGCTTAACTTTCTTATCCAATTAAAAGCTCAAGTTTACTTTTAAATGTATCTTCAGGCATATACTGCCCTTCACAATAACACATAATTACATAACACTTTAATCAGGAAAAATGTAATCCTATAGTTAGCGAAATGTTCCTATGATATTCAGGGTATCGTTTCTCCAGTAATGACTGATTTTTTAAAACAAGGAATGAAAATGGTAAATACTCTCTGTCATTCTAGAAAAGTACTAGATATATGGCGTATTCACTCCTTGTGATGAAAGTTTCACAAAGTATCCAGAATGCCATAAATACTTTCTGTGTAATTCTAGAAAACTACCAGATATACAGTATATCCCTCCCACCCATCCGATGATAGTTTACAAAGGATCCAGAATGTTCCAAGTGTTGATTTGGGCTTTGGTGTCGCTGCCAGTTTTCCCGTTCCCCACCCTCAGTCAAAGTCGGAGGGTCGCTTGTTTTTCCGTGATGGTGAAAGTCCACTGTGCGCGTTCAGCACTCTGGGCTGAATTCATTTCCCACCAGGGGGCTTTTATATTTCCCCGCGGGTCATCCCTCAGCACTTACGTGTGTCAACAGCAGTGAAATGCAACTTTTTTGAAACGGAGATGGGTACCCAGCAACATCCGTCACCACGGTAACGATACCGGGAACGAGGCATTGCAATGGATGCTGTCACGTGCAGGCGGGTGGAATAGATTCTGCTGGACAAATTGAGCAGCGTGTCCACACTATTTTTCATCAAAAACTCATTTAGCATGTGGGAGGGGGCAGTGGATATTTTATTGGCCAGCTTGTTGACATGCCGTCAGGTTATGTCAGACACGGGTGGTTCGAGGCCCTTTTCAAGGAGGCGTTTAGCAAAGCTCTAGATGTTGGTTATCAAGCTGGAACAGACATTACGTTGCGCGATCCCCGTTGCTGACTACGTCGTGGATAAATACCTCAGATGGAGGCGTCTCTTGCTGTTGCCCCTCTGTGTGTGACCCAGATTTGAATTTTTAAGGAAATTAAATACATTTTGACTTACAATGGGGAAAAAATGAAAAGAACCACGTAGCGAGTTAATAAATTGTGCCTTGTCCCACCTTCATTTATAGGGACGGAAGGAGAAAAAAGGCTTTGTTAAAGGTCAAAAAGGAGAGATGAGATAAATGTGCTCTTGATGTTTGCTTGACATTGTTATGATGGCAGGTGGGGTATTCGGTAACCCCCCCCTGGAAGGAGTTGCCTGTTTGTCTTCACATGCCACTGGAAATCTATAAATGGCCAGAGGGAGCAGAAGCCAGCCCGATTCGCCTGTGAGTTTCGGTTAATAAATAATTCGCAGCACCTCTTCTGGCCTGCGGGGGTATCCTGGCTCGCAGAGACCGGCACCGATTGAGCGTGAGTTTCGCGGGCCGGAGGAACTTGGCAGCAGCATTACTGCAGTGCCTCTGGAATGGGTATCTTTGGCTGGCATGCGCCGGCAAGGTCTCATCTGCATTGATAGCTTCCAGAATGTTCTACATTGCGAAATTACATAAACAGATGGGGATATAAAACCACCGTTGAGACTGACTTTAACGGAGCAGTTTGATGAGAGGCCCAGATTAATTTCTGCTGAATGCTCGAACTGTTTGCTTAACAGAATTATACTTGCTCTGTGTGTGTGTGTGTGTGTGTGTGTGTGTGTGTTATGTTTATATTACATTGTGGGGATCAAATGTCCCACACAATGTGATAAAAACCTGTTTTTTGACGTTGTGAGGACCATTTTATAGGTCCCCACAAAGATCTGTGACTGCAGTCAAAAAACTAAAAAATCTCATATTTTATTTGGCTACTTATGGTTGAGGTTAGGGCTGGGTGGGGGTTACGGTTATGGTTGAGGTTAGGGCTGGGTGGGGGTTCAGGTTCTCATGTTGGGATTACAGTTTTTCCCATAAAAATGAACGGAGAGTCCCCACAAAGATATTATTACAAACCTTTGCGTGTGCGCGTGTGAGTGGGTGTATGTTTATGTGTCTGTGTGTGTGTGTGTGTGTTTGTGTGTGTGTGTGTATATTACAGTTTCATACTTATGGTGACAGTATGATAAAATGCTCACCATCTCCTTGGATGTCAAACTTGTAGGAATCAATCTGGCTAAACAATTGACCACAGAATTTCCACATAATCGCAGTTTCTTTGGGAATTCCTATTCCCGGTTTATCTGAACCCCTGTCGGTTGCAGGAGCGGCCACCCGGAAGCCTGATGCCGTCGAACCCGAGAAGCAGACCGACCACACAGTCAAGGTAGCTGGGGTCATCGCTGGCACCCTGCTCTTCGTCATCATTTTTCTTGGTGTGGTGCTGGTAATGAAGAAAAGGTAAGTAAAACCTGCCGGCTCGCTTAAAGCCTGTTTGAATACCTATGGGTCAGGTGCACAGAATTCCACCAATCGTTACCACAGTGATGTCACATTGTAAATAATTGCTTGCATTCCAAAGCTGATCCAGTTGTAAATAGTAGTAACTGGCCAATTATTTATATGTAGTGGCATGCCTCAGCTTTGAGATTCAGCGCAGAGCTGTCTTCCAGATGATGCCGTAAGAGCTGGGGAATGCAGTATTAACATGGCTCAGCTTCATCGACCTCTGGCTGAAGGCAACAAAGATGATCTGTGGATGCTTTGTTTATCGTCTCAGGGGGGTTCAGATTCCCGCAAACAAGTTTAGACATAAAATAAAATACTTTGCTAGTGACATTGTTGCAGCACTATCAGCTAATCAGTTCGTTGTCATTCTGGTACGTAAGGTAATAATCTTGTGCTATCTGTGATTGGAAAAATATACGTTGCATCCAGGCCAAGATAAACAACAGTCGCTACAATTAGTCTTGCATTTTCGTCAAGATCAGTGTTTATGGGTATCTATGTAGTAACGTAAGTAAAGAATAAAAATATTGAAACGGATTGCCACGTTGTGAACTGAGCATAAAGTAAATTGCATTTGCATCGACACGCCTTGTTAAAGGGCTTAACAACCCGATTTACCCACCATAACAAAGAAATGATTCTGTCAGACTTCTCAGTTTCGATGACCTGGCAACAAGAGTACAAAATTATTTTTGGGGGGCTTATGTTATGAAGGGGAAAGAGAGTGGGGGAAAAAAATTAGATAAGACAGAAAAATTGATGAAAGTGCATTTTTCATGGAGAGGCCTTGGGCGATTGGCTGCAGGCTAATTTAGGTTAGCAGCATTCCCGTGTCGGAGAAAGGCCCTATTCCCTCCACCCTTCTCCGGATCCAGCGCTCTTCAAATATCAAATTGCTTTGTACACGCTGAATACTGCAATAACACATGACGACTCGTCTTTGGTTTGCTGTAGATTACTATGGTGTACTTCGCCGAAATTAAAATAATTCAGAGAAGCGGATACAAAGAAGGATGCTATTAAGAGATCAAACACTGTTTTAATGCCCAACACTGATGATGTTTTGCGTTTTTTTCCCCACGTTCTATTGAACCAAAAGTTCTTTGATAAGGTGATAATAGCGAGTCATTAACACGTGGCTTTCTCTGTATGTTCAGTGAAAATATCACAGTACCTATAAAAAATATGTTTATTATGCACGGTGGTCTTCAAAAAAAAAAAGTCTATAATTTGTATTTGCCGATTCGAAAATGAGACCTTAAGAAAGAGTTTAAATGTGAGGCTTAGTTTCTGTGATTGCATACCGCCCCCCCCCCCGAGAATTTACCCTGAAGGAGACATTTTGCTGCACCTGGGTTTACAAAATAGCCACGTATGTTTAAAAAGTGCACAGCAATATTCGTAGAGATTAAAGTCTGTTTTTAACTCCACCGCCTTCATCTGGTTCCCTTCTAAGACCCATGAAAGACCTCTGTCAGCCTTTGTGTCGATACCCGTAATGCATCATGATGACTAATTCCGAAATGCAGCTCCTTGACACGACACTCCTCCCAGCCTGCTGATCTGTGTGGTAGAGGGACTCCTACTCCCCCCTGCCCCCAGGCACTCACGCATGACTCGTGTCCAGTCCAGTAACCGCCTCGTTCTCACGTTCACGGATAACCTTCGCTTAGGCCACCATATCTGGTTTCGTTCATTTATATATTTTTCGGACATTAATATTTTACTTTTCTTTCCTTCATTCCATTCCCCTTCCCCCCCACCACTGCTTAAATCCTACCTCCACCCCCCCGGCAGAAGAACCTATCACTCCTACACTTACTACCTGTAAGTAACCACCTTGTGCAACGTCACGCTTTCTCCCGCACCTTCTCCATGCATGACTAGCAACTCTCACCCTTCTAAGGAGCAGCCATGACATCATCCCAGCTTTCGCTCAACACTGTAGACTTGCATTTTCTATTTTCTTTTGCCAAAAAATGTCTATGCGACGATCCATTTTCCATTTTTTTAACACTCCGGCCAGTGTATGCCAAGTTTTACCTCCCTGCTAGAGAAATTGAGACTTGCATGCTGTTTAAAAGTATACTCTCAGTACGACTAGGTGCTTGGCCCTTTTTTTGGATTATTCAAAAGTTCAAAAAAGCAATAAACGTAAGTAATTTATATCTTCCTCTACTAATATGATTTTGAGAATAAAACATCTATTGATTTAGTTCAATTTGAGCTGTCAGAATTGTTTGTGGACGCTAATCTCTCGCATTTGCTGAGAACCGTTCAATACTTTAGGGTTTGTTTTCAGAGACTGCAGACTAGTGGCCTTTTCTCTTATGCCTTCTGACCTCATGGCTCAGATACACAGGAATCCATGCAGACCTGTAACCCTGACCCCCCGCCCTCCCCACCAGGCTCCTCCCCATCGATGTCCCCCCCCATACACACACAAACCTTGCTGCTGTTCGTCTGAGAGCCCTTGTTTGTGTCCTTCTCTCATTTATTCATGGATTTATTTCTTTAGTATTATTATTTTATTTCTTGCATGGTCATGTTGACAGCATGTGAACCCCTATACAGCAGCGCTAAAAGCACTCTGCTGTTAGCTGTGCTCCGATGGATCTTCTTCCGTTTCCAGGCCCAGCCCTGAATATGATCTTAATCTGCTCCTTATGTCGCACATCACTATGCAATGAAGCTCCACCAGCTCTGTATTTATTGTTTAAGCCTCCTTCTCTCCAGCAGAGGTGCCAATGCACCTGAAAATCGGCATAGCAACTCGCGGATTTTGTTACTATGCTCGGCCCTACGTTGCATTTTGCTTAATGCGATTCATACGGTGCGGTTTGTTCCGTCGACCGATTGGTCAGGGCAGAAAAGGTTAATTGACTGAGAGTTCAGCTAAAACAAAAAAGAGCATACCCCAGGGTCCGCAACATGTGAGACGCAAAGATTACACAGCTCAGTGTTTCCTAGATAACAAATCTAGTAGCTAGCTTGTGTGTTTTACCAAAATTAAAATAGCCTCTCTTACTGTTGAAAGTAAATAAGAAAGTAAGACTTTTTTGGAAGCCCTGAATGACCCTAGCATACGCCACCCCGCTCCAAGGCGTACAGTTAGTGGGACACTTGTGTAGAGAGGAATAGCAGGTCAGACTCACAGTTTGTGGACACCCCTATCTTACTCACATGACAATCTGTATCCCCTAGACTTCATCAAAAGCTTTTGTGGTTTTCTGACGTAGGGATCACTCTCTTCTTAATGAAGCTCTACTCTTGTACACTGTCATCATATATAATTAGGGTGACCAGATAATCCATGTCATGGAGGACACTTTGAGCTACTTCGGGTTTTACAAACTACTTTCAAACTGAAGGGCTCCTGTGCTCGGCTAAATAGTTCAACTCTTCTTGCGCTTTGACTGGTTCGTTTCTTTGATTGAAAGACTCATCCAGCTGTTTCACATTAACATTAGTGACACATGCATGATTACAGGAAACTGACCAATAAGCACACGGCAAAAACTCAGTGCTAAAGTGAAATCCGGGTCCTTTTAATTGAAATGGTAATTTACAATTCCTGTCCATGACATGGATTATCTGGTCACCCTATACTTAATATGTATATAAAAAAATGAAAATGATCCCTTTGTTATATTCACAACTGGTACTGCATGGGGAGCTTTATTTTTTCAACTTCCAAACTGATTGCTAGTGTTTTCAATTGTCAATACTGGCATATGTGTGACCTTTGACCCCTGATACCTCCTGCTGCCAGATCCTTTAAATGAGCCGAGGGGGCCCTGGTCTATCAAACACCATGTGATCACATGGTGTGCTGCTTCTTATTCCACCTCGGCCCTTAATTGCTTAACAGAACCTGCTTTTATTAGTGATCCGAGTTTGCCTGGTGCTGCAGGTATAATTCCATTAGTGACATCGAGCTTCCCCGTTCCTGAGGTTAAGGAAATCACATTCAGAGTTGTCTCTGTTTAGAGTGTGTACATTAGGGGTGTGTGTAAAATAAAGAAATTGCCACTCAGATTGGGTAACAATATAATAATCATTATAATTTAGGTATGGCAGTGCCGGTCAACCCATCAGGCGACATGGGCCACCGGCTTAGAAAGCCAGTTGGACGTGGGGCACTGGTGGCAAAGCTTGTCATCAGCTTTAACTGGTACTGAGACATGGTATGAACCTCCCTGTTTTATTTGGAGTCCTTAACTGTGTGCCTTACGATGGACTGCCGTGTCCATCAGCTTTGTTCCCAGTGGTGCCCGGGTCAGGCCTCATGCTTGCTGTGACCCTGTCCTGGAGACAAGCTTGAGAGATGGATGAATGATCATTCAGCCTACAGAAGGTTTCTCATTACTGTACTTTCCCAGATAATTTTCATTATACCTTCAAATGCTGAATAAAACATGAGTAGGTGACTTTTCTGAGGATCCAGGGGACCCCTTACTTTCCTTGTGACAGAATCTTCAGGCTCTTTTCATCAAAGAAGGCAAAAAGGGTCCGTTTAACGCCCAACTTTTAACAGAGTGCGCCGAGCTTGTTAAAGGCTTAATTAAAACCTTAAAAGTGAGGCCCACCCAAAAACAGGAATTAAATTAATTGCAACAAAGGATGTGCATTTGTTTCACTGACAAACACTGCACTCTGAGGAAAAGTGGAATGGAAGGAATAGATTTCGCCCAGAGCACAGGGACATGAGTGATCTCCTTTCATTGGGGTCATAGTTTGTTGCCGTGCCAACAGTTCTCAACAGCGTTGTTTGCAGGATAATGATTAGTCCAGCTGAATGGAACAAGGGTGTAAGCGTGAGAGGCAAGCCAGTCACAGTTAACGTTTTTCACGCTGAATTTTATATTGTGAATTTTGCTGAGGATGGAAATGGTATCATTAGTTAGCATCAGAATTAAAGTTAGCCTAGGCGCTTTCAGCAAGCAGGTGGTAAAAGGTTACAACTGTTAGCCGCCCATCGGATGAAGTGGAATTGACAAACCATAGTGGAACTGGCCGGTTGATTATGAAATGCCTATGCTGGTCACATCACATCAAACACAGATACTGGATTACCCCCTAACATGCTGTTGTTCCTAGCCTGGGATCTTCTCAAGCTATCTGTCAGCATTCTAGCATTAACAGAAAATTCAGTTGCTCGTCCAGATTTATTAAATGACATTCGTGGTTTCGGTTATCCATGAACTGGTTGTGAACAATTTAATGGGAATATTTTTGGAGCTTGCCAAAAGATCTCAGAAACTCACAGATGACAAGTAAGCTAAAAACAACACTAAAAATGATTCTGATTACATAAAATCATTTAATAAATAAATGTATTTATATATAAATGTTAAATATTATATAAATATTAGTAGGGATGCACTGATACGATACCAACATTGGGTATCGGGCCGATACTGCGCTCATATACTCATACTCGTACTCATAAAAATTGTCCGATACCAAGAACCGATACCACTTAATTGCAACATTGCGCTAAAACTCAAAGCTCCAACATTTTGTCAGTCAGACTGTAAGGTCTGTTCTGCTAAAGTGTCAAGAGAAGGAAGGGGCAGCATGTCATTTAACACAAGCAATTTGAATCAAACATCTGAAGATGCACCATAGTGCAGAGTACCTGGAGTATGCTAATGCTAGCAGAGAAAGACCGCAACAATAGCGCAAATTCTGGAAAACATGAGAAAATAAAACAGAAGTGTTATTTATATCTAACATTAAGTAACTAAACTTAACTAATGTTAGATATAAATAGTGCTTCAATTTCAATTACCTATATAAGTACACCTAGGTGTATGCTTTCTTTGCTCCTATAAAAAAAAAAAAAAAAACACTACCAAGTAGACCAATCACAGTTAAAAAAATGGTTATAACGATCATTTGGTTATACTGATCAATTTCACCCAGACAGACGTGATCATTATGAGCGATTTCCACTGTATATATAGGCTAAATATATTGAAATGTTATACATGTTATACAAAACTAGGAAAACGTTAAGTTAAGCCTGATGTTGCCTTAAAAGAATGATCACAGTCTCTTCCACTCAGTGAGGCAAAGCATACAGCCTATTAATTAAACGCTGGTATCAGATTGGTACTCGGTATCGGCCAATACCCAAAGCCCAGGTATTGGTATCTTTATCGGGACAGAAAAAGTGGGATCGGTGCATCCCTAAATATTAGTGAAACATAATATTTGTTAGTGTAAGTACATACTATATCTTTAATATTAAAAGTCTTGGCTTGGGTACGCCGCGCATGTTTGTCTCGGTAACCAGCCTCACTCATGTGTCAGCTGCAATTGTGACTATGGAATCTTGCGTTTCTCACAAAAACTTTTAAACTTTTCAGTGGCATTAATTTAGCATTTTTAATAATGGGTTTAATAAGTGCTCCCAATGCATACAGTAGTAACTTTGCATATACAAGGGAATAATTTAGATGGTTTGTATATTACATAAGACAGTCTGGATAGCAAATGACAAAGCAATTTGACACGTAAAGTGTATAGTACAGTACTGTTTGTTTAGAAATTGGTAATAAATACACTTTTTTTGTTATCGGTCAGGCTAGCAGACTGTTATGGCTTGAGTTTAGAGGTACCCAAGTATTATTTGTGAATTTTCACATTCGCCGGAATCTGCCACCCCTAACCCTCACAAATGCAAAGGGGTTACTGTATATTCAGTACTAAAGTTCAGGGCACTTTCTTTGTGCTTCCAAGTTTCAACAAATTCTGTTTTTATGGAGGAAAGATGTGGCTGGTGAAGAAAACATTTCTGTGTTTTATGGTACCTTTTATGGTAAATTAAAAAAATTAAGTTGCGTTTCAATGCATAAATCACCAAAGAAACCTGTGATTTTGAATGAGATCCTGGACTGTTTTTAAAAGGCTAGTTACATAACAGCAAGAAACAATTTCAACAAATGTCTGTGAACACTCTCAGTCATCCAGGTCATGGTTATCCCAAAAAAAAAGGTGAAACGTCTTCAAGGAACTAAACACTGTATAACCTTTTTTTTGGGGGGGGGATTTCAACAAAGTCAGTAGTTGCATACCATTGTGTAGAGATCAGCTGGTTAGATGACACAACCTGCATAAATGGGATGGCCAAGTATGCCTCAAAGGGGGCTTGTTCCATAGGGGCACAGCTGTAGCAGGACTGCTTCAACTTTTGCTTTGGGTTTTTTTGTGCTGGGTTCTTCCCCTAACAGGGTTCCCCCTTTCTTTGTTGTTTCAAGGGTGCTTTTTCCTCTCCTATCTGGGTTTGTCCTGTAGAACCTGCAGAGTCTCCAGTTGAGGCCAGATGTCATCCGTGTGTCCAAAAGTGGCAGAAATACCAAAATTCTATGCGTGCAAGTTGGAGAGGATAGCTAAAGGTTCTCAGAGACTTCGGAAGAGATGAGTGCAAGCAGGCTGTGTGCTGCTCATGTGGATTGATGGTTCCCTCTCTTCTAGGACCATGTGTTCATCCTTGCTGGGGCTTCAAAGACTGTTAACTCTGTGCATTTGCACTCAAGAGTTTCCTGTTTCCTTGTTCATCTCACAGTTATTTTAAGGGGTTTTACTACACTGTCCTCTTCGTAGTGGCTGGGTTTTTGGCTAAGGACATGTTAAGCTGTGTATTGAGCCTGAAGACCATTCAATGTGTTATCTCCATGTGACTGTGAATGTTACAGACTGCACAAAGAGAGGACCTGGAATTTTCTAGAACGTTTTTTGGTTGTTTTTTCAGTTGTTCTTTTGGACCTTGAACTAGTTTGAGACTTGCTTGTTGACGTACGAGGCTAAGCACTCACCAGGTTTCTGAGCCTTACGTCTGTCAGCCTTAATGTCCAGCCTAGTCGATCATCTTAGGCTGAGACCGACTGAATGATCTGCTGCTTAATTCTTAGCGTCATTGTGATGTCATTAAAGACACAACTGTTAATTACTGTCAGTAAATCAGCTCACTATTTCATTCCTGTCTTTTGTTTACCAGTAGGAGTGAGCAGCACTCTTACCTCACACCTCCAGGGTTTGACGGTTCGAATTCCCACCTAGCCCCGTGCGCCTGGAGTTTGTATGCATTTCCTTTGATACTTCAGCTTCCTTCTGTAATCTAAATATCAGCAGTGAACTGGTGTTCGTGCCATGTGATAGACTGGCATCCTGTTTATTGAAATACGCCAGCCTCATTCACTACAGTGCCTGGAACAGGCTCCGCCCCCTCCCCCCTTACAGGATAAGCAGTTGGAAGATGGATGGTTGTTTAACTATTAGCTGTGAAGTTAGTGAATTAGATAGGCCAAGCAACTGTCACAGGCTCCACCTTTTCACGGGTGGTCCCCCAACCAAGAAAATTGATGATTCGTTCACTTCCTCCCCAATTCAGATAATTCAAGGGCCCTAGGCAGCTGCCTGTTCTGCCTACAGCTAGAGCCATTCATAGGGCACAGAGATGTTGAACTGGAGTGTGATGAGTCTTCTCTCTGCCTCCGACCTGTCCTCTAATGTGACCACCGCTTCCCTGCCAGGGTCCCAAGCCTTCAGTCAAGACCTGCCTGGTCTAGCAAACGTATTTAGTTATTAGTTACTCATTCGATATGCATGAGTCTCTTGAAGCCAATTTAAGGTACAGAAGCTTACATACCCAGTTTAGATGAAATATTTATATCCAATATTTTAGAATTCCAGATGGGCCAATGTGATGTGTACAGGCAGATAGGAGAGCCCCTGGTCATCTTTGGGACCAACCTGTGGAGAAGAGATCTTTTAAAAATGTCTACAGTAATGTTTTCATATGAGGGAATGAATGATTCATGATGCAAAGGGCGGTGGCAGACGATCACACTCTCTATAGATTTAATAGAAAGACAACACAGTGTAACAAGTGTTGTTATACTCTTGTGTAAATAATCCAGTACCAGTGTTGCTGGATCTACCTCTGCTTACGCAGGTTTTTAGGAAAGCCTTCCCAGTTTTTTTGTGGGTAACATCATCGCCAGGACGAATTTGTCTTGCGAGTCAATGCGGCCCTGTACTCAGGTGGCTTAACCGCGCAGTTAAAACTCCCCAGCACACAGGTGTGCGTGTTCTGTATTTCATTCGGATACTTTGACCCCATGTCTCTCATAACTTTTTGTTTCTGTCTTTTCATGTTTGTTAAATGGATGAGAAACCTTCCCTTTAATGCCCCACTGAAAGCAACATGACTTCCTGGCCTTTTCAGGTCTTAAAAGCAAAGGCTAACTTGTCAATGACAAAAGAGATACATTTGTATATAAAATATTTCACTTCATATGTCAGTGTGAAGTGGATTAATAATGTATTTGATATTTAAAAGGGGATTCAAAGTGATTAAATGCACTTATAATGTGTTTTAATTAGGAGATTGAGTTGGAATCTTGATATTTTATATACAGACGTTCCTCTACCAACGAACGAGATGGAGGTGTTTAGCATTTGCCCGCCCCTGTGGAGATCAGCTGAATCTAACCAGCCAATCATGCTCATCGATGCCAGTCACTCATTTCCAGCTGACTGACCTCACAATTATGTGCATTCAGTGGTCACGATTTCCACCGGACGTGGTGCGTGTGGTACGAGCCAGTTAGTTATTTGTAGGCCCAGTTTCTGCTGACAGATGATTTCTCCAAAGTTTCCTTTCTGTGCTTCAGTATTTCACCAGAGATCTTTTTGCAGGAACAGCAGGGGGCGTACTGTTGAACTTGAGTAAGGTTGGGATAGGTCTCAGGGAGTGGTGCTGTGGAACTACCATTGAGTTTTATCTTGTTCCTCATTGGGATTCTGATCCAAAATTTTTAAATAAATTGTTCATTTGTGTCAACGGATGCTTCATGATGATCAGGCTACAATCTGGGGCGTCCCCTGCCAATGCATGATGAACACCACAAAGAAAGTTATAAAACAGTATTTTGCCACAGTTTATAATCATTTTGTTGAAACAGGCCTTCAATCCAATGATAGTTACTTAAGATGGGAGATGTTCTCCAATGTCACCAACCTATGGATGTTCTCCCTGGTCCATTTGTTAAGTCTGGATCTCTGCACTAGTGGCTGTCAGATGTAAAGGTCAGGTTTTACCTTTCTCTCCAAAGAGGGTAAAACATTTCTGCAATCTTGTTTTTTTCATTATTATTATTAAATTGTTGAGCTTAGCCCTAGCCCCAGGTAACTGAGAAAAGGCTCCTGCAAAACATCAAGATTTATATGGGAAATAATAAATAAAGTAGGGTTATGCGGCAGCCGTCTGGACAGTGAGCTACACATTAATGGTGCCTGTCTCTGGATGGTCCGTCGGCCATAGCTCCCAGCGGCTCAGTATATACACCCCCCAGCTGTTATTTATGTGTCTGCCACCTGGGGGGGAACTTTCTCTCTGGACTTTTTGGGCTTAGTTTGCTGCTTTTTCAGGGGTCTGGTGAAAATATTAACTGAAAAAATGAACGTTGAAGGATTGGATGGAGGAGTGTAACCTGAGTGGGTTAAGAGAGAAAGTTCTGGAAGAGTTCTTCTGAGAATCCTAGCTGGACTCCCAGGGTAGCGCGCGTTTATGTGAGGGATGCACCTTCCAAGCTGCGACATGATCGACCTCCTGTGAGGTATTATCTTTAACAAAAACTAAAATTACAAAAAAGTATTTTTATAAATTGTAATGAAATGATATGAAAATTAAATTAAAAAACTTACAGCGAATGGAATTTCCCAACTTATAGCTTAATAAAACACTGAAAATAAGAACAAATACCAAATACTTTCCGTTACCAGTTTTACTATTTAGCTACATTTTTTTGTCACTGGTGTCTGACAATGTTACTTTTAAACCATTATGAATACCTGGAACATGTCTTACCCATTTTGAGGACATTACTACATAATTTGCACCTTGTCTTAATGTAGGTTTCTCTAAAAATCTGAGAGATATCAGACAAATATCTCTATAAAATTATGAAAACTTGTAGAACTAAAATATATAAAAACTAAACAGAAATATATCTTTGAAATGCTAATGAATAAAAATTAACTGAAGTTAAACTAAAATGAACTAAAACTAAACTGGATTTCAAATGCAACTTTGAAGTGATATAGAAATAAAAACTAAATAAAACATCCAAATTGTCATGACACTGCTGTGCGGTTTGGATCGACCTTCCTGGTAACTCTTCTCAAGGTGAGGCAAGGCTAAGGTATAAATAATCTAAATGTTTCCGAGCATAATCCCCGAGTTCTAGGCCGCCATGCTTTGTGTCTAAATTTGACCCGAGTCTGTGGAATGATGCGGATTAAAACGGGAAGGTTATTTTTTCGGAGAAACCGCGTCAGATAAAACTGCAGCCCCAAGCTGTTGCATACAGCAAGCAGTCGACAAATGGGTTGAAAGCGCGGACAAGCACGTTAACCACTGAGCCTCCAGTCAAGGGATTTTTAAACATAATTTTGAGCTTTTCTGGACCATGACTCGTACCACCAAAGCTGCACAAAGCACAAATATCATGCGGATGGTGTCGTTTGTTTGAACATCCCCTGGCATCAGTCCATCCACATTGCCTCGTGTCATCCCTCCCGGATGTTACGGAAAAGCACGGAGGGGTTCTGCTTTGCCGTGTTTTGTGTCCCTCTGGCTCCTGTTAAGTCTTTAGCCAGGAATCGCTCTCATTTTGGATTCCACTGGACTCCCATGTCTGCCAATAACTATTGGATAGTAAACAGGGGCATCATTAGAGATTTATGAAAAGCGGGGATGAACCTTTTCTTGAGGAGGGGGGTGATTTTAATGAAAATAGCAAAGAACATTTTCTAAAGCCCCATAAAAAAGCCCCAGCAACACCCCCCAGCAGTAAAATATGTCAGCACATAATGCAATACTTGTTCTGAAACCAATACCTGGACTGGGCCTCACATGGTCTCCAGCAGGGGTGCTGAGTGGAGGTGATTCACACAACTAAATTAGAATCAGCTAATCATTATTTCTATAATCAATGACTCTAGGTGGATTTCCTATGGGTTACACTTGTAGTATTTTATTTTATTTTATTTATCTTGTAGTTATTGCCCTTTAAAGAAACCACACCTATTTAAAGCACAGACGTTTATGGTCTCAGCACCTCAGGGCTCATGCTGCAGACACAGGAATGTGTGGTGTTCTCTCTGCCGATGGCTCCGGCGCTCTCCCCTTTTGTGACTTTTTCTTCCCTTCCTTCACCGGGAAGCAATAAAAAATGCTTTCACATTTATTTTTTCCATTTGCTTTGTGCCCGTACCCCCGCTACACTTAGAAACTGACCGAGTCTTGACATTTTCAAGGAAATGGCCTGGCCGTGGCTTTTAGAAATCCTCCTCGCCGGCGCTGCTTGAGGAAGGGTCTCGGTCACTCCGCTCCCCGGTGGATACAGCGGAGCCGCGATGCGGTTTGAAAGGGGGAAAAAAACTGCGCAAATGAAAAGAGGCGATGGCTTGGCAGTGAGCGTGGCCTTTGGAAAGTGAAACGGTAGAAAAAAAAAGATCCCTAAAAAAAATGCTTCTAGCTTTTAAAGTTATCGAAAAGGCTTTTGGTATATAAGGTGGATATGTGGATTTGGATTGCGCTGGAAGTTTGTTTTAAATGGTCAAATGAATTAGTGAGGGAGTGAAAATGTGACAACGGTAGATGGGATATAGAGATAGTGCTTTGCGGATTAAATAGCCGTGCTATGCTGATTTAGCATTAATAATATGCAAAAATGATTCCTGGTCGTAGAGGAATGTCTTATTAGGAGATGTTAGCTGAGCTGAATCTGTTCAGCTTCGAGCAAAGGAGACTAAGGGGGGACATGATCCAGGTATACAAGATTCTAACAGGTCTGGATGCTGTTCAGCCAAATGGCTACTTCAGTAAACTGTAAAAAGTTCAAATACAAGAACTCGTGGGCATAGGTGGAAATTAGTGGGAGAACATTTTAAACTGGATTTGGGAAAGCACTTCTTTATACAGTGTGTACTTAGAGTATGGAATAGTGTAGTACAAGCTAAAACCCTGGGTTCCTTTAAATCAGAGCTAGATAAGATTTGAAACATCTCTGAGCTATTAGGTGAGTTCTCCCCAATTGAGCTTGATGAGACAAACGGCCTCCTCTCGTTTCTAAATTTCTTATCTTCTTACGTTCTTACATTACTGAAAGAATTAATAAATTAATAAAGTTTAAAAAATGAATGTTTCTGGGGAGAGCTGGTTATAGAGCTGACTTGATACGTGAGATTTCCATTTGCAATGACAAGCTAACCGGCTTGCTTTTCACTGTCTGCTTCTCCTACTCCTTGATGGGCCTTGTGAGAAATGCTCACTATGGAAGGAGAGTCCAGCTGACAAATCTGTGATGGAACACAGTGACAAACGTAAATAACTGGATCTGCGTTTTCCAAATCATTGTTTACATCTAGGGAAAGTACCTGGAAAGAACCAAGATAAACTGAAGAGTATCACACTCATGTATTTTCTCCTCAGATCTCCAACATTTGAGATCGCCCAACCTTCATGATTGGACCATGATGTTCGGCATCATCTTAAGCAGAGGGCGGCATCCTTGTTCCTTGTCATTCGCCCTGCTGCCAGTCTTGCTGCTGATTTCTCGTAATATTACGGTTTGTGTTAAATATCGCTTTTGTCAACAAATTTGCAATAGCAGCTAAACTATTAGCTCCCTGTCTGGCTGCCTGAGTAAATGGCTGCTTGGAGTGGGCAGGATATTTGTGGTCATATGGCAGCAAACCTCTGCACAGTTTAATAAGGAAGATTGATTTGGGAAAGTAAGCAAACAGAGAAGTTCGTTAGCTTAGGACCTTACAGCGGCATGCGGTCAGATGATTCTTGAGGGGGGGGTCCATGAATTCAGTCCATTACGTTTCTGGTTGTTCTGAACCAGCAAGAATCCATAGAAACAATTTCTTTAATTGTATTTGTAGGCCGTTATGGGTAAAGTGGAGTTTAAAGTAGTCTTGAGCTCTGGATAAAGAGCTTCAAGTTTGCTCTGTTGTCATTATTGTCAAGTTTTGTGTCCAGCCCATCAGCTTCTCAGAATCTCAATGTGAATAGACGTATAGTGTGATGCTGATCGTGAGCTGTGGTTTTTAAAAGGCCTTGTCCAACACTTTAATTTGCGTTTTAATGCGAATGGCGAGAGCAATTCAGCTGGCAAATCCTGAGCGGATGCTTGTATGAGGATTATAACAAATAACAGATTCCGGAGATGACAAGTGGTTACAAACTTAAGCCGGTATTTGCAAATGCCAAGATTAGGGTCTGTTGCGTTTGAAGGGGGGCACTGTCGCTTTGAAGTTTTAATACCTTGGCAATCCATTTTAGTAATCTGATTTTATTAATTGCGAATGCCAGGCTGTTTGCCTGAAAAACGATGCATCTCCGACATGAAGACCCACGTGATTTATCTCACGCGGAGCGGCGGCTCAGTTGTTCGGCATTCAGTTAAATACTGTAGCGTCACGCCTTGTCATCCTCGTTTTCTTGAATCCGTTCTTCCCCACTAATTCTGTACCATGTCCTGGGAACACAAGTACCCTCAAGTACCCCTGCTCTTTGAGGTTTGCTTCCTCGATCTCAATCGGCTGCAATGAAAGGGCACTTCATTTTTTCTGAGCCGATGTCATGTTTTACCTCATTCCAGATTCCTGGCTAAATCATAATTATGGTGTAGATATTTATTGGTTGACAGAACTCAGAACACTTTGTTGCCAGTATGGCAAATATACCAGAACTGGTTGTGATTAGGTGCCGAACGTGAAGTAGGCCTACAGAACAAAGTTGCAAGACATGTAGGAGAAACACTTCACAGTACAATATATGCAAAAACTAAAGAATACAATAGAAATGAACAAATTTACAGAAAGGATGTCAGTGTATATGTGTTGACATTTTATTTAGCTTCTGGGCAGTAGATTTGCTAATAAAAACAATAAAAACAAAGCAAGTTTAGAAGGTGGAGCAATCTAGTTTAGAATCTTTAAATGTACAATAGTGGCCAAAATTGAGGAAACACTTCCAAATTTTAGGGATTGCAGAACTTTGTTCAGCTGTTACTCCAGTTACTTATTTAATCATCCAATGTATGATATTTGTAATAGTCTTTGATTATTTATAAACATCATTGCCAATATTTATGTAGCAATTTTTATAGCGTAAAAATGCTAGGTGTTTTCACAATTCTGGCCGATAGTGTACATGTACACGACATGAACTGGTGGGGCACCTGATCCATGGAGGGCCAGTGCGGGTTTTCGGGATGGCCTCTCAATCAACCAATGACAGTGGGTCTCCAAGACCAGAGTTGACAACTACTGTTTTTTTATTGGCCGACTGAGAGGCTATCCCAAAAACCCGCATCCACACCGGCCCTCCATGGAACAGGTTCCCCATCCCTGACCTAGACAGAGCGAGTTTCTTGGCGTTTAATAGCAGAAGTATCATACATGGCGGCTGCTGGACTGAAATGAGGATCTCGACCAATACGGACAGGGAGCGCAATAGAGGTCTTTGAGGATGTTTGCGGGCAGTGGTGGCTTAATGGTTAGGAAAGCACACTTGTAATTGAAACATTGTTGGTTTGAATCCCTGACCAGCAAGGCGCCACTGAGATGCCCTGAGCAAAGTAGTGCTCCCTGGGTGCTGAATTAGCTGCCCACTGCTATGTCACTATGTCAAATATGGGTTAAATGCAGAGGACACATTTCGTTGTTGTGTGCGGTAGTGTGTCAACAATGACCACTGATCACCAAATTGTAAATCGGCTATGTGAGCCAGCACAAAGTCGCTGGTCTGCCTCTGCACAGGTGAGACAATTGCTGCTGTTAATGTCCATTACTTAGGAAACTCGTCTTAGCGAACGGATTAGATTACAGTAGCTGTTGATATGTCAAGGGGGAAGGGACCTTTTACGCCCAGCCTTCACTACGCTTGTGAACACGTGCTAATGTGCACCACATGGCCATTAAAAAGACTGTACACACAGAAAACATCGTGCAATATCACGCCAAATGGAGAACGATTCCTGGTAAACATCTGGCTAGATATTTGCGACTCCAGTCCTGTTTTTTGTTCCGGCCTGGGGAGCTAGTTCGACTTTGATCTTTAAGTACCAAAATGATGACGGAAAAGGATAGACTTTGGAGAAGACTCTGGTTTATTTATGTTTAATGCTCAGTTTGTGCGGCCGATTTGGACAGGCTCAGTCTGAATGTGTGCCTTTAAATCACTTTGTGCTACGGGGAATAGATTGGAGCCAGAGCCAAGGAGGGTACATAAGAAGGAGCATCTCCTTGCACTCTCTGTCCCTTCTCTTCTGCCCCAAGGCGATTCGGGGGGAGGAAAGGGGGAAGGAGGTAAGATGTCATTAGGCCTTGCTGATGTGTGGCTATTCAGGGAGAAACAGGTCTGAGTTGCTGTGCTCAAGGTGGTTGGCATTACCCACATGCTTATCTAGAATGTTCTTTTTCTGTTCAATGACAGTGTTGATTTTTTTCTCTTCACGTGGCTGTTGAATGTTGGGCTCTACGTTTGGAACAGGCACAGCTGGTGGTCAGCTGCCAGAGTTGATGGGGGGGACACAGGAGTCCATTTTGGGTCGGGTTTCGGGGGAGAGGAAGGTGTCATGGAGAGGTGTTAGCGGTGGCGTTCTTGGAACATAAGAACACAAGAACATAAGAAATTCGGCCCATCAAGCTCGTTTGGGGAGAACCCAACTAATAGCTCAGAGTTGTTAAAATCTTATCTAGCTCAGATTT
>JAODKC010000001.1:22354933-22376489 GCA_026777985.1 Mormyrops attenuatus
CCCCCCCCCCCCCCCCCCCCCCCCCCCCCCCCCCCCCCCCAGCTCGCTTTGTGGCTGCACATAAGGGTTAGCCTTGGCATCTTAATGGGCCCCCATCTCGGTGGAAGCCATTCTCCCACCATTTGATACCTGGTAATGATTCGGATACATTCCCCCCCATGACGTTTACCCCCTTCTAACCATCAGGGCCTGTGCTCCTTCAGGCACCTCTCAAGGATGCCGACTGGTCTAGCCGCCCTCTGACTCTCTTCCTCCCAATTCTGTTCTCTTTTCTCCCTGCTGGACAGAGCTTCTTCGAAGGACAGTCGGCACCATGGGATTCAGCGAAGAAGGACGAGAACCGCATGAAGAACCGATACGGGAATATCATCGCATGTGTGTACCGATGGCCCCACTGGCCCCCCATGCTTCTCCTGGCCCCTCGCTAACGTGGCTCAGTGCTCATCCATTGAATGTTATTAATTCCATCAGGTGTTTCTGCACATCTGTTTCCCTGGGGTGTTTGTGGAGAGTTCCAATTATCATTTTAATGACATTCCTTTTGAAAATTTGGGCCCAGAGCTGTGGTCTCCTCTCAAACCTACATGCTTGTTTGCATGCACTCGCATCTCTTATTTTCATAAATATCCCTAGCAATTATGAAGATGAGGCAGTCCTTATTATTGACCCGGTTGCTGTGGACTCCTCTTCTCACATTCCACTCATGCCAAACGCTGGTCCCTTTCCCCTCCAGCAGGTGGCGATGTCCCCCCCCCCACTTCTGTCTCCATTGTGGTTTTGTGCAGGGCCCTCGTTCGATTTCAGGGCTCACAGAACTTGAGGTGGCCACACTTCAAACTTTTCTTCTGTGGGACAGATACCACAGAGGTCCCCGTGAAATAATCTGTTCGCGTTGCCTTTTCATCATCATGCAGAAAGAAGATAAAACGCAACATCAAAAGAAGGAGTCTCTATGACTCTATTTTTTAATGACCTCACTTGAAAGAGGGATGCAAATTTAGACTGATAATTAAAAAATATTGATCTTGGAAGATTTAATTAACACCGCTGTCATGAAATATTTTAACTTAATGCTGCTGACTTTGTTGACCATTGAGTTTTAGATTAGCTTAAAAACAAGGGTAATGAGAATGGTTTTCTTAATAACCTGAAATCCACCCTGACCATATAAGTACTGATTAAAAACTTTATTATTTTAAACTAATTTTGGCTTTACTTCATAGGACAACATTCAACACTATGTCAATAAATAAGCAGTGTGACATCTGAAATATAGTCTATATCCATTAGAATGTTTTGGGGATTGGAGATTTCTCTCTCTCTTTCGTTTTCCAGCATTCACCATCTGTTTTGTTCCCCCGTTTGTCTCCTTTCCCAGATGACCATTCCCGAGTCCGGCTCCAGGCCCTCGAAGGAGAGCAGAACTCGGATTACATTAATGCAAATTATGTTGACGTAAGTACAAACACCGGCCGGGTGTGGCTTGGGTGTGCGAAGGTCATCAACGCAAACACGCTCACCCCCCACCCTCCCCCGATTTTCCTCCTTAAACCTACAGAGAAACACCATCGATCCAGACGGCATGTCAGCAAATCTGACTTTGATTCTCCTCAGCCCCAGACAGACAGCACTGTTTAGCGGTCGGGTGCTTGAGCAATAGCAAGAAGTTCATTTGTGTGCCACTCTGAAGCCCGCATCCATCCCCCACCAGAACAATACTAGTCTTGTTTACAAATGGAGGGAATTTTGAAAAGCAAACAATCTATAATGATGCTAAACAAAACAGAATGGTCAGATGTTTGGCCTATAAACAGTTGTGGGTGGTTCTGAATCGACCAAACACACATGGTCATTTCAGGATTGGGGACGGGTGCAAGATGATGCCGTGTGCTTCGTGTTCTCCGTCTGAACACGATGTGGCCCCTCGTGGTGCAGAATTTTTTTGCGCTTGGCCGTCGCAACGTTTCAGCTGGGTAGCGGATCACAGCGACAAATGGGGAGACGGGGGGCTTTGCCAGACACAATGCCGCGGCGATTCTGCCGCCCACCGAGGGCCCGTCGATTCGGCGTCGAGGAGACATCTCCTGCTAGGTAAGCGGCGGAGGTGCCCGGAGAGATCCATGGGGAAATTACGAGGATGCGAGCAGAGTGGGTTGCAGATGCACTGTGGGATGGGATATAAGGCATCAGTAGGAAAATGAGGGTGTTGCATACTTACATGCACTTGCTCATAACTAAAAAAACATGCAGTGGATGGAACTGACAGCAATTCCATGCGACAGGCAGCTGGCACTAACTGGGAAGTATCGACTTGGCAGGCAATACAGCTCCTTCGGATGAAGCGCCACCGAGTCCCGGAGCAGCCCCCTGGGTGTGGGGCTTGTTGCCATGGGTCGGTGCCCCTGCACTGGGAGCTCGCCCGAGCGGATCCGCCAGCTGTTTACGCTCGCTTCCCGCCGCCGTCGAGAGCGTAAATGTTATTTCCGTCCCGTCTGCCTGGTGCAGCACTGCTCTCCCTTGCAGCCTGTTGCATATTTATGAATACAAAATGAACAGAGCCACCACACCCCTCTCTACAGCACCCCACCCCCCCAAAAGTGCCACCACCAAATCAACAGTAAACAGAAACACATCCGCAGCGAATCATAGCTCTGTTCTTAAACGACTCCGAGCGGTCGCATCTAAAATGACGGGCTGGATGTCTCGATTCTCGGAAATCTGGAAAATGAACAGACCAGAGCTTCATCAAATGCCAGCATGGCGGTAAACATTACAGCAACTATGCTATGGCAGCCCCGTTAGCCACATGCGTGTGGAGCTGCTGCCCCCAGAGGGACATGAGGCTGTGTTACTGAATTCATGCCGAGTGTGGCAATTATGTAATATGCTCAATTTTTATCCAGCTTTTCACTTATTCATTTAAAAGTTCCCTCAAGCATCCTGCATCTCCAGCAGCACACAAACGCTATAGCAGTGTTTTCCAATCCAGTCCTCGGGGACACACAGACTGTCCACAGGAGCTCAGAGGGAGCAAAAACATGGACTGTCTGTGGGACCCCAAGAACCGGATTGGGAAATACGTAGCTGGGAGGCAGCAAAAATGTGGACTGTCTGGCAGGGAGCTCAGAAGGAGCAAAAACCATGGTATGACTGTGGGACCCCAAGAACCGGATTAGGAAACATTGCACTAAAGAAATACAGCTAAAATGTAGTTGCCTTGTTTGGGAGGTATAATAACCGGCATATTGTCTGAGTGTGTCTGTGTGTATTTACATGCTGAGGACATCTTCTCAGAAGCCAGTGAATGATGCCAGACTAATGAATGCATCCCAGGTGGCTGCACCTTGCTGCCCCTGCCACTGCCTGCTGTCTTAAATCTGCATCTGCATGCAAGATATCACTCTGAAGAAACAATCCCAGTGTATTTAAAAAGGGCCCTTGCCTTATTCAAGCCTAAATCTTTATCAGTGTTGAGTTCTGGGTCTCCTTGCTCCCGTAGCCTCTGGGATAGGCTCTGGGCTCCCCCTGACCCTGAATAGGACATAAAGGTACAGAAGATGCATAGATGGTTGTTCAGGATCTGAACGTTGTTTGTTCTTTTGTAATAAACAAAGTCACTGCCAAAATTATGAATAATTAATATCTTTGACCTCAGCAAGCAAGCAAACAGTTCTCTGCTTTTATGAAAACAAATATTTCAGGCTGATAGTCTATACTGTAGATTAAACTAATGCCTTTTTGGTTTAGTTAGCTGTGTATGTTTGAGCAGAAATTTCCAGAATTTTTGCAACTGAGAACTCCAAATTGTAAATCCTATTATATATTCATTTCAATATAGGTGTCGAATTTACGATTCTGTACAGGAATTAAATATTGATGAATGGCTGGATAGTTCTCGGATTAGTTTTGCTGGGATTGAAAGTGTGCATTAACCATTAGTGGTCTTAAGTGCAGTTATTATAAAAATAGGTCAAATTTACTGTAGCTTAATCGGACTAATTCCATCACCCTGTCCTTACTTGGAAAGGGGCTCTTTTTTCCGGCAATGTACCTGGCCCCTTAATGGAATGTTTCAAAAATAACACTTGCCGTATCCCACAGGTCTTCATAATAAATTAACCGTCATCTTAGCGCCTGGAGGTAAACCTACTTTTTGGAGTCAGGACAGCGCGAGATTTGCCACGGCTGAGATTTATTTATTTGGCAGGGGCTTTTGTTCCGGCAGCACCGGCGATCAGAACACGCGGGCAGGGTCCTGGGGGCTCTCGGGGCAGCCGAGCATGCGACGCACTGCACATGTCGTATTTAGGAGCCGCGCAGCGAACTGGGGAGAGAGTCTGCGAGGTCCGTGTGTCTGGAGTTTGCTGGAGAATCTCTCCTTCTTACTTAGGCCTGGGAAGACCAGTCCGGTCCAAATGTTGCTTATAAACAGAAAGAGGTGGAGTGCTGAGGGAGCCGCTCACGCAGGGCCAGAACTCATTGGCCGTGTGTGTGTGTGTGTGTGTGTGTGTGTGTGTGGGGGGGGGGGGAGCGGAGGGAGCGGGGTGGTATTGGTTTTCGGGTGCTAAAGTTCTTGGCGTACTAGAAGCCAGGCTTCTGGAACCTGCGGGCTGTGAGCATTGGGCTGAAGGCCAAGCGGAGAGATGCTCCCTGGAACAACCCCAGCAGAGCAACAGCGCAGAACCCGCATTTATGTTTTATAACTCAGCGGTGATAATAAACATGGACAGGTACATGAAATCAGCATGGGTGATGTCAGACTCAGATGCTGTCTGACACCGACGGGAAATTTACGCTGGTTATAAACGCCCTTGCTGTTGTCAACGCTCCCCCTGGTGGATCATTATTCTGTAGAAGTGGTCCACGGTCCGCACATTAACAAATAAACAAATCTTTATGTGGACTGGGCAGATAAAGAAGTCATTAAAAATTAAAAATTATTTCAATAGTTTACGGAGCGCAGAAGAACAGAGCAAGGGAAGCTTTCCTCCACCCGCGTTCCTTTATTTTGGTTGGGAACCATTAATTACTGTAGAGTTAAATTAAAAAGGGTTAAGATAAGGCATAGGCGAGACAAATGAGACAATGGGGCAGTTTTGCGTGTGGGAATAGCTACTGAGCTTTAGCGTTGAGTTTCTCCGCACGTAGCTTGCGCTGGGTTGCCGGATGCTTGACAAATAAAATTTGAGGGGATCAACATAATCCCAGGGAGATTGAGCCTATCGTGGAGATAAGTGCCTATAAGTCTGTTTTGGGGGAATTACTCACAAACGTTGAGGGTGTGTGTGTGTGTGTATGCTTTTCCCATGCAATGTACGTCATAAGAATTCGATGCGTTGTTCTGGGACTCCTCAAAACAGTGATGGAAACTATAGCATTCAGAGAGGATAAGACGGCACCAACCCACAAAGTCTGCAATTTGAGCCACAGAAAGCAACATTTTGCAATGTTTATCATGTATTTGATAGTCAACCATGCTATAATTTTTATTGTTGATGTGAAACGTTGAATAGCGGTGAGCAGACATGTCCAAGCAAAGTAACCGAGCCATGTAATGTGAAAATACATACTACCATTTGTATATTCACACACAAGAAAATTCTCTGAATGGACTTACTGAATTTTTTGCAGGGCTATGGCAAGAGTTTTGGTTTTGGGTACAATTAAAGTTTCACTTGATTTGTCTGTTGTTTCATTCATGTATCTTTCACCTTACCATCTGTGTCTCAACTGTATCTTTCAGGGTTACCACAGACCAAACCACTACATCGCTACGCAAGGTAAGTTTCCTCTACCTTCTAACTTTGTGCACCGCAGGATCATACCTGTGGATATTAACATGCATATCTGAATGAGTTTACATCAATGTCCCTCCACACTCTGACTTCTTGTCAAATTTTTGTCCTGCTCTTCTCGGATTCTGCTGTCCGCAGCAATCAGACCACCCCCAGATACCTCCCACTCTATTCAATACACTTTTCATGAGACAGATTTTATTTTTATAATTTTTCATTTTAACACTGTATAGGTGCAGGAGTGCAGGTCATACGTGTAAATACCATGTTCCCTTCATTGAAGGCTAGTTACCCTCTAGTTACCCATAGCTCTGGGGTGCGGGTGTGTGCTGCAGGTGGGCGTCATGTTTATGTTGGAAACTGTGTCCACGGATTCTGCCTGGTGTTGTGGCATAAGTCCAGGGGGCGGACCAGCCGGCCCCCCTACCTCGCCTCCAGTCCACTCTGCTGAAGCGGCAGGTTAGGTCTGTTAATCAGCTCCGCGACCCGGAGTGCGGAGTTGTAAATAAGCGGATTAGCCGGCGTGTCCCGGCGCATTTTGTCACTCGGTTAATCTCGCCGACAGATGCTCGTGCGCGGAGCGCTCCCGGAAGCCCCCGGGGTTACGTCTGATTGATGGTTAATTGTGTTGAAATTCACGGCGGCCCTTTTCCCTCATGTCGCAGTGCTGGGCACGCTGGTAACTCTGTGCAGCTAAAAGGGAGGCAAATGTAATCAGTCTGTAATAGACTCACAATCTGGTTTAGTGGAGCTGGGAGTTGCATAATTACCTGTGTATTAGAGCGATGCCTGCTATAGCTGGAGCCAGTCTGGCAGGAGGCATCCTACGGTTTGAGTCGGCTCTGAAGATAAAATGCCAGGAAAAGGACAAACAGGAGATCGGCCCCTTTCATCTGATACCACATCAATAGTTGTTTTGTTTGCTCCCTCCTTCCTTTCCGCCGTGGACGTAGATATCCCAAGGATTACCCCAGAATCGACAATAACCCAGAACCGACCTGCGCATCCTTGGAGAACCACTTTAGCTAATGTCGGTAGCTAGCGAGCGTCTGTTGTGAGGAGCGTCCAATTAGGCCTTACCTTTCAAAGAGGCCTGTCTCCGCAGAGGGGGATAGAACATTAAAAGCCCAGAAATGCTGGTAGATCAAAGGGAGATGTCCTGAAGGCATACGGGTGCCTGACAGTGCACCGCTTGCGTTTTTTTTTTATCTGTGCGTAATGGCAGAGGGGTCCTCGCTGCACCGTTGTGCTGTTTACCACCAAAACTGGTGATCACAGGGATTCCCTGGGGAGTAAAAATAAACCAGATATTCTCTGAGAGGGTAGATGGATACTGAGGGGTGACTCAGAACATCATTCCTACAGATATACAAAGCCAGAGGCTGTCCCCCTCCAATGTCACATGACACCACGTGACCGCTGCTAACAGCACCAACCGATAAGCAATATATTTTTTCACTTCCTCTCCACCCACGCACTGCCCCTTCGCTAACACCTCACATCCTCCCTAAGTGACAGTCCGCAGGGTGGAGTGATGACGAATCTGCCGTAGATGTCCGGTGTCTTTCCAGAGACTTCTATCGCAGTATGGTGTCCATAAAATCTTTTTAAGGACTGCAAGTGCTACCTTTACCACCCCAGCCCACCCCACGGCTGCATATTTCCAGAGAATATTTTATGGGGGGAAAAAAAACATGCTGGTGCATCTGTGGTTACAAACAGAATCATGAAATATTCATACAGGATGGGAAAACCGCATATATGGTCTGATTACTGTATTGCGGGGAAATCAATTGATCTGCAGCTGTCACATTCAGCCTCTGAAAGAGAAGGGCTCTCCCTCTACAGAGTTGAGCACGCCTCCTATGTCGTTGCTGAGTCTGTCAGCGTCAGGCCACTCTGAATCCGCTGGAGATCACATATCAGACAGGCTCGTCTTCTGCGCTGATTTAGAACGCCTGGAATTAAGCTCTCCATTTCTGCAGCTGCTCCGGACGTTCCCAGTTATTTTGTACATCATCTCCTGCCTGTCCTGTTTTCCCCATAGACAGAGCACCCCAGGACATTAGGCATTGGCTGCCACCCTTGTCACGTGACACGGAGTCGCTCGCTAACCACTTACACATCACATGGCCTCTCGGGGTATCCTGTCACGTATCCGAGATGGTGATTTGCTCACCTGTCAGCCCAAAATCCCGATATTTCTCATCACAATGTCTGAATGTCTTTACAGTCTCCCCTGTAATGTAAAGAAAAAAAAAATCACAGCCCCTGAAACTAATTTTGAAACCCTCTGATTCTGTGATGGAACATACCATGATTGGTGAAAAACTACCAGCATCTGGGGGAGTTGAGAGTCTCTGTGGACGCTCAGATTTGTGTGTGTGGTGGGGGGGGGTTGTTTCTGCATTATAAACGCAAGATACTTCTTGCCACTGAGACTGCAGCACATGCCATGCAGAGACCAAACACGATGGGTTGAAAAAAAAATAGTCTGCTTACCTAAGGAGCAAACCTGAAAGTGGTGTCATTTCCAAGAGATCTTAGGTTTTTGAAGCGCAGAGAGATGGGGGGAGGGGGCGTTTTGTGTGAACATGAATATGTAAGCCTCCGAACGATTTTGCTGGATGTAATTTTCCCCAGCTCTAGGTAATGCACATCGCCTCTCAAGAATGCACTCGGATTTGCATACGTTAATTTGGTTGTCAAGCACAACTTTTGAGTTTGCCTACTGATTAAAAATAATACTCATTTGAATTAATTACATTTGCAATTTCTTTCCCATCAATGCGCATTGTTGCTTAGCATGCTCTTAAATATGAGACTTACTTAAGTCCAGGGATGTTAATATGAAAATGTGTACTGACTGACCTGGTCGCTTATCTTATTGGATTTATTAAAAGTGCAGGATGTCAAGTTTCTCACAGCCATTAAATGAGTCTCAGCACTGAACATAATGAATCTCGAGTGTGTTTCCATATGTTTTTTTTTTTTTTTTGAAATCCGAGGAGTGCTACAGGAGGAAGGGGCTGGTGTCATGCTGTTAATTAACTGATTTGAACTGTTCATGTTCAGTTTGTTGATACCAAGACAGCCCATTGAAATGTTTTATCAGCTGTGGAATTAACACAACACTAAGCATCAAAATGACTCATAAATCGGTAGTAAGCAATGTATTTTGTCCAAGATTATTTGAGTATGAGAAGCAGAGAAATTTACCCGTAATGCTTGCAATTAATCAGATAGCAACTTGTGTACCGTTATGAAGTGATGGCATGACTTCCTGTATGTGTTATTAACATCACACTGCCCCTTTCTCGCCAGGCCCCATGCAAGAGACCGTCTATGACTTCTGGAGGATGGTGTGGCAGGAGAACACGGCCATCATCGTCATGGTGACCAACCTGGTGGAAGTTGGAAGGGTAGGTTCGCCGTGATCAAAGCCGTCACCTCGCAGGCTAGTACATACTTTTCACATGCTTGCTTGAGCACGACCTTGTTATTTATTACCCTTTTTTTTCTTGAGATTGACATTGATTTAAGTTTAGAGCTAGCCTAGTGCTCTCCACTAGCGTTACAGCACAACAAGCCAACATATGTTGGATTTACAGCATAAAAGCCTTTGTAAGTTAGCGATTCCTGCTGGTTACACTGATCTGTTAAGATCAGCAGTCCATTAAGATTCTTAATTAATGGATTTGGTAGGTTGCTTGTCCAAATAGGAAATTAGTGCCTTTATGCTCAGTTCAGAAAAATGCTGGTTCTCGCTGAGAATAACTAAATGCGGATGTCATTTGGCTGGGAGTGCGGATGATACTGTTAGCCTAAGAGGGTTGCCTGGTATTTGGCACTGTGATTCTCAGCACTGGGAGGTACTGTACTCCTGGCTTTCTTGTTTGTAGCAAGAAGTGATGGCCATCCTACAGTACATACCCCTCTCTTTCTCTCAACACGTCATCAGCGTCCACATCCCGTGTGATAGTCACTCCCCAGCTATGGGCAGCATGGCGGCCCATGACCATGGTCTTCATAATCTGAAAAGTAAACAAAAACGCTGCCATGTTTCACGCTGGGCCTCTCCAGCCCTTCAGCCAATGAACTCTGGAAAAGTTCTCGCTAGCACAGTTGGTTTTGCCAGAGATCCGCAGTAGTGCCTGGACCCGACATAGAAGGGACCCGCTGGATACTCAGTCCAGTCTTTACGTCAAGCAGCATACTTATAAAACATGTAGCTGATCAGAGCGATAAATCCCTGTGACATTTCTGCAAATTCTTTCTAGTGGAAATTCGGATTGTCACAGATCAGGCTTGTTAAGTAAGAAAATGTATTCCATCCATTAAAGTTTAACTGAAGTTTATCTATAGTACAGTTTATGTGTCTATGTTTTTTAAAAATAAATAATTAAATATTTTTACACTCGATTTGTGTTTTTTCTTGTATTTTTTTATAATCATAGTCAATGACCAGATTAACATGGCTTGATGAAGTCATATACAAAAAAATTATCCACACACTTGAGATTCATGCATTGTATGATGCGTTATGTTTTTGCTTGCATATCTATCTCAGTTAAATGCATTTCATTAAAATATACAGAAGCATCCTAGTGTGCATTTTACCTTAAATACACACACTTGTACGTCTTTCTACTTCGGCACCTAAAAAGCTAATTTTTCTACGTGTTACAAGCCGTTCGAGGAAGCTGAAGAGAGGAAGCTTGGAGAGACTGTAAAGGTAATTGTCTGACATGTCTGTAATCATGCAGGTAGACAAACAAACACTGTAACTACCTGGACAAGTACTAATGTAGCTCTTTTTAATACCTGAGCCACTGAGCACAGAATCCTGAGCTTGGCTTTTCCGCAGCAGTCCTAAAACTGTCTGTCAGAGGCTTGAGTTTGCATTGTATCAACCTCTTTATTTGTATATGTGTCACTCAGCGCCATTTTCTGCCACGTCTGTCTTCGAGGCTCGTGTGACGCAGCCTGTCGAGGGACGATCCATGGCCACTCACGAACCCTCCGGCTTTCCGCGCCTCCAATAAGCTACCTAATTCAACTAGCGTCTTACTCGTGAGGCTGGCCTGTTCGACATGAAGATAAAAATCACATGTGGCTCACTGGATGCTTTGCTCAAACTTTCTGTGGACGATCATTCACTGTTTAAAAGGTTAAAATGAGCCATTAGTGATCAGAAAGCAGGCTGGCACTCACTTAGCATACCGCTAACCTGTGTTAGCACTGTGCAATGAGAAAGATATTAGATACTGGATAGTTTTCCAAGGCTAGTTTATTACGATTCATACATGGTTACCTTTGCATTGACACTTCCATCAAAATCTTGAATAATACAGTATACAGTACAGCATATATTGATGGATTCAGGCCTAATGGATAACAAATTTTTCCAAAAATAAGGTCACGTATGTGAGGAATAAAATATATGCGTTCCTCTGTATTGGTTTTTTGAAAATGTAGCTAATAAGACTTTCTCAAGGTGTCAATTTGGCTGATTTAGCTTCTTAAAATACATTCTGCACCAGAGCCCAAAATGACACGTTCTTTTTTGCCGGCAATGGATTAGGCCGTGTGCAGCATCTCATCTGCAGACAGGAACGGGGCATGCAGACAGGTCGTCAGGCTCCCTTTGCAAAGACCCTTTTTTGCACTAATAGGATTTTTAAGACCCCTGACTCCTCATGCGTTAAGAAGAAAAGAGCAGGGCTGGAGAGATGTGGAATCATTTACGAGTTGCAAATGTGAGAATGAAAAAGAATTAATGTGAGAATTACCTCGAAAGTTATTAAATGAGAAAACTATTTACACTTATTTCTTGAAACGGAGTAGAAAGCAATATTGAAAAAGCTTATCTGAAAAAATTCATCATACATTATTTGGCGCAGGTTCGTTCTTATAGAGGTAAAAATAAATAAATAAATAAATAGATTAAAAAGGAGGGCTTATATGTATTGGCCTTGTTTAAGGGTTACCCTCTTGTCCTTTCAGACTTTTCTAGAAAATTAAAGCACTTTGACCCATTGTGCAGAAGAATAAAATTCACATTACAAAAGAACAAAACATTTTCCTCTGAGCTCATCAGAGCTCTCCTGGGTGATGTTCACAAAGGCTATTATTGGCAGAAGTGCTGATGACAGCCCATGAATCTCTCTATATGCTATGTGCATTACATAAAAATGTTGCACGTTCACATTAACTTTGTTTTAATGCGTGTTGGCAGTAAGGGTAAGTATGTATGTTTTACGTGTGCTTAATGGTGCACACAGACAAAATGTAAAGATCTTTTAAAGAATGTCCAGTATATAATATTTTTAAAAATATGTTACATTTTTAAAAGTTTTCAAATTTATGTTCATGTATAAATGATGTGCTGTTGCATCAGTAAGTTAAAAGCTATTACTTGTGATAAATAAATTACTAGAGAGGAAATGGGATAGAAAGAGAAAAATATAAGTACTGGAGAACTCAGGGAGACTCAGGAAAACACGATAAGATGAACTCCTAAAATGCCGAAAAAAACAGCAGGTCAATAAAACACATATTAAATATCTAGACTCAGTCGATGTTTCAAAAGTTCACAATATTCCAAAAATAAGTTTCATTGATAAAACGATAAAAAACTGAAAAGTAACAGATTATGACTGATATTTACTTTAATACTCATTATTTTGTGTTGGTCATATTCATTCATTTGTCTTGTTTGTGCTTTTCTGTGGCTGAAAGACAAAACGTATTAATGAGAAAAGTGTTGTTTGTCAATGCATTGACTCGGGGGCATTGTTTACATTGATTGGCCTTCTATGACGTTCTGCTGGTTAAACAAAGACATGCAGAATTAATGTGTGAAATGCTGCGATGCTATTGTCTTTTGGTTACCCGCATCATTATTGAGGGCACTCCCAGAATGGGACACCAGCCTATGCAGGACACAAACAGCAGCTTAAAAACACCAGTTCTAGATGTTTTCCTTTGGATTGTTGGAAAAGAGCAGAGAACCTGCAGAAATCCCATGGGGACTGGCAGAGGTCATGCAAACTCTAAGCTGGGGACAGATTTGAACTCACCGGCTGGGAATGGCTCTTCTCGAATAAGACTGACGTCTCCGTTAACGCAGAGAGTTGACATGTTTGAGATTTCTGGAGAAGGATAGTCAGTATGGATCACATCATCGATCATCCCCTTAAACATTTGTAGCAGTATAACAGATTATGACAGCGGCTAAGATTACACACGTCATCCAGCTGAGAATGTGTGTGAGCTTTATAATGCATCCAGGTGCCATAATGGAATACATTTATATTCCTGGAATACCAATCAGTAGATACCACTAACTTATTCTAACTGTCCTGGAGTATTTTGATTGATTATTACACAGCAAGAAGAACAATTGATGGCTCATTGTAAAACATAATGATGCTCTTGCTACCAAAGACGGAATCACCTGTGCTTTGTGGCTGGATGAGATCTTGTGGCCATAGATGGTGCTGTCCCTCTTTTTGAAGGTGAAATGCTGTAAGTACTGGCCTGACGACACTGAGATCTACAGGGACATGAAGGTGACTCTCATCGAGACCCAGCTTCTGTCCGAGTATGTTATCCGGACCTTTGCCGTGGAAAAGGTGAGACATTGTTCTCCACTCTGCAGGAACAGCACCTTGCCTGTACTTGGCTCTTACCTTGTGTGTAATGCTAAACTTCTTGACTTAGTTTACCTATTTATTTTACACACTTTAGGGAACCTTAAATATCTCTTTGTTAGCATATATTGTGTCTGACCCTCCATTTCTCATTCCTGACTTCCTCTAACAAATTGTGGCTGATCTTCTCCGCGTTTTGGTAATGGAGTAACAGGTCCATGTTTGTACATATAATTCTGTGCTGAGCATCTTGCAGAATCCCCAGGGCTCTGTAAGACCTGTATATTTTCCACCAATTTGGGATGTTAGTATCTTTCGCCAGGGTCTCTGATGGAATTGCATTATACTAAACACTATCTTAGACAGTAGTCACGGCCTCAAGTCTGTGAGGTTGTTCATAAGTCTCCAAGAATTGATCCCAAATTAAATGAGAACTTTGATGAGAAACATCAATAGCCTGACAGCAGAAGCCAGTATCTACATTCTAGTTATACTGCCCCACACTGATGGGTGGAAAACAAAATTGGACCATCTACAGTACCTTCTTCCGTGGCCTACAGAGAGGAGCCCATGAGATCAGAGAGATCAGGCAGTTCCACTTCACCGGCTGGCCGGACCATGGCGTACCGTATCACGCCACGGGGCTGCTCGGCTTCGTCCGGCGGGTGAAATCGAAGTGCCCCGCCAACGCTGGACCCATGGTGGTCCATTGCAGGTACGTGTGGAGCCCCTTCCTAGTGCTAGACGCATGACTGTCTTCTGTAACATTGAGTATCTATACATAGTCCTTTGACTACTTGAAAACCAGGTTCTTGTAAAAAAATAGTGGGTATTTCTCAATATGTGTACTTGACAGTTCTTGTGTTCTTGCATACCCATTTTACGTCATCTTCCATTGCCAAAGACCAGTTCCAATACTCAAGAACTGAAGTATAGAAGATAGCAAAAATCCCCGGATGTCGTTGTTGCCCTTCCCCAAATATCAAGGATGCATTGGTTGCATCCTCGCCATATGAGACCAATCCCATGATTTACTGAGTCCCAAGTTCCCCCATTCTTGGGAGGCAATGTAGCAAGACCGGTTTTGCCAATACCACAAGTACGTTCTTCATGTTCTTGATATTGAGAAACACCCAGTGTCTCCTCTGAAAACACCTTGAGAGGATGTATCTCTTGTTGACCCGTTGTATTGAGAACTCGGTCTCTCTCTGCTTCTTAACCCTTTCAGTGCTGGTGCCGGACGCACAGGCTGCTTCATCGTGATCGACATTATGCTGGACATGGCAGAAAGGGAGGGTGTAGTGGATATCTACAACTGTGTCCGGGAGCTGCGTTCCAGAAGAGTCAATATGGTCCAGACTGAGGTAGAGCACCGGAAAGTTCCACTGTGCAAACGGGGGGGGGGTACAGAACCCACATCAAATTCAGGATAGGATGTCTTGACATTCAATGGTCTGACTTTTGATCCATAACCCTATCTGTTTATTGTAATGAATTTTTTTATTTGTTTCTTGTTTATCTTGAAATTTGTGGTTCGGAAGATGGTTTCTAAAAAAAGCCCAAGCATTCTTTTACCACCTTTATTTTGTTTTTAGTTTTTTTAGTTTGGTTTTCCTCATTGTTTTCTATTCTTAATTTTTGGGGCCCCATGCAGAGTGGTGGGAAACAGTACTGCTGCCTTTCCCCTCTGTACTGGGGCCCATTTGTCTTTGTCAAACTTAGCTCATCACCATGATCCCATTTAATCTGTGACTGTCCATAGTGTCACCTTAGTGTAAAAAATCCAATGGCCGCTCTGTGCCCAGCAAACGTACTGGGTCAAGTGTGTGATGTCACGTTAGGCTTACCCAGAAACCCCAGTGTAAGGGGGAATCTCAAATGACAAGGAGAGACGTTTCTCTCCTTGCAAGTGATTTATGTCAAGTGCCCAGCGGTGTCTCCTTGAACGAATGACAGATATTATGGGCGACGAGAAGACAGCACACTCCCCAGGGTCTCGTGCCGAGGAGTCACCAGTACTGACTCGCGCGGTAATGAAGTGCGAGGTGGAACTAAGCTGGGCGTGCAAGGCAAGAAATCTGATTAGTAACAAAAAGGGGAACCCGCTCAAAAAATACTCAGGTTACAAAATTTGGACTGCCGCCAAACAAATAAAATAAAAAGAAAAAAACATTGTTAGTAATGCTGTTAAGCTACCCGGAAAAAATAAAACTGTAACAAGTTAAAGATATTTACAATAGCTTAGTCCATAGGCCTTGGGCTATTAGAGAATAACTCCATAGCTTTAATTTTTAATGTTTATAGTTTTTTAATAGCCTTGAAAATGGAAGGCACAAACATCCATATACATTGTAATCCATCCGCTGGGATCACAGTGCAATATTTAACCCTATACATATACGTTACGCGTATTTATTACGTTCGGCTGAAGGAGGGGGGTGCTGTTATTTTAAAATTGGACACGTTCGTAATCAGATTTCAGCATCACAATCCAATTTTGGGCCTTTAGCTTAGATTAATTTCATATATACCTGCGTTGAGATGTGAATTTTAGACAGGGTGATTTGTAATGTGTTTTTTTTTTTAATATTATTTTTGGTATGTTGTACTTACCCAACACCTCAGTTTACATATCCACACACAACATATAAATAATCAGTCCTTCCTAACTGAAAATCCAAGGCCACTTCATACAGTTTGGTTGTGATTTGGTTGTAATTAGTCCAACGTGTGCTACAATGTCAACATTACAGCATATTTAAAAGATGGGGACATTCAGACAGCACACAAGTAGTATCCTTAAATCGAGGCCTTAGGGTGCTTTTAACCACTTTTATCATATTTTTTTTGCCCCTGCGTGTAGTACTCACCGGCCTCCGTCTGTATGGAACGGCCTTAGGCAAAGGGGTTGTTCACGAATACCCAAAATCCTGCTTTTCACATCTGTTCATTTTCTGCGTGAGGAATATCGCGACCCCTTCCCCCCCCCAGGAGCAGTACGTCTTCATCCACGACGCCATCCTGGAGGCCTGCCTCTGCGGAGACACCACCATCCCTGCCTCTCAGCTCCGTTCCGTCTACTACGACATGAATCGCCTAGACCCCCAGACCAACTCCAGCCAGATGAAGGAGGAGTTCAGGGTGAGCATGCAGTTCTCAGTCGCCTTGTTTGATTGATGCATTAATCCAGTGTTTCCCAACCCAGTCCTTGGGGACTCCCAGACAGTCCACATTTTTGCTCCATCTCGGCTCCCAGCCAATCAAGAACACCGAATACCTGTCACAGGAGCTGGGAAGGACCAAAAATGTGGAATGTCTGGGGGTCTCCGAGGACTATGTTGGGAAACACTGAATTATTCTGTGTACATTATCTGAACTAGATACATTATTTTATTTATGTACATTATTGATTACATTGATTGTCCTTGATTATTGTGCAGGATGCCCCAGAGTAAATTCCTACGTAAAATATGATTCTGATTCTAATTACTGGGAGTTTCAACCTGCTTTGTGATTTAATTTCAGGAAAAAAAACTGTCTGCTGTAGTTTATAAGCAGGGACTTTGTTTTACGTCAGTGAGAGGATGCATGAGCAGTTAGCAGTTAGAGTGCTAACCAGCAGCGCCCCCCCCTCCCCCCCCCCCCAGACTCTGAACATGGTGACCCCCACGCTGCGTGTGGAGGACTGCAGCATCGCCCTGCTCCCGCGCAACCATGAGAAGAACCGCTGCATGGATGTGCTCCCTCCCGACCGCTGCCTGCCCTTCCTCATCACCATCGATGGCGAGAGCAGCAACTACATCAACGCCGCGCTCATGGATGTAGGTGGCCCAGCCAAATGGCCCCACGACATGGCCCCACCCACCGGCCAACCCTTAGCCCCGCCCACCAATCCTGACCATCACTCAATCCACTGGCCAACCCTATGCCCCGCCCACCTATCCTGACCATCACCCAATCCACTGGCCAACCCTAAGCCCCGCCCACCTATCCTGACCATCACCCAATCCACTGGCCAACCCTTAGCTCCGTCCACCAATCCTGACCATCACCCAATCCACTGGCCAACCCTTAGCCCCACCCACTAGTTCCAACCATAATCCATTCCACTAGACAATCCATGGCCCCACGCACTAGTCCTGCACATGACCCCATCCACCTATGTCCCCATCCACTGGGCAAGCCCACTCTGACCCACAGTATTACACACGCAGCAGTAAATATACAAGTTGTCTGTAATTCCTGAAATCTGGTACCAGCGGCAGCAGCTGTAATGTGACACTCACCATTAGACAGAATCATTTATCACAGGGATCTGAAGGAAAAATTGGGAAGCGGAGCGAGAGTCATTTCCCCCAGAATCACTCGCTTTCCTGTCACGTTTAACGTGTCGGTTTTCTAGTCCAGCCGTCTGCTGAAGTAGCAGGAACAGAGAGCCGGACAGAATGAGGTACCTCGCTCAGCACAGATAGTGTCTCTGGCTGGTATCTCTGAACCAGGCTTACACCTCAGTCTGTCCATCATTAGTGAGGCCTTCCTAACCTTAAGCACTGACTTTAGGCTGAATATAAATTTACACATCACCGATGAAAACCGTCTTTCTCCAGTTTTTGTCGATTGTGTCTTTTTGCTATAGATGGAATACACTCATTCTCCTCTATCTACTGATAGCATCTGATATCTAATTCACCAGATGTTTTATGAAGTCATCTATTTAAATGGTATTTATGTTTGTACCTGAGATTAGGTATGGTTTGTATTTGTGGTGCGACGGCAGGGGTGGGCAATCTTATCCAGAAAGGACCATTGTGTGTGCGGATATTTGATGCAACTCCCTAATTAGATTACTAATTAGAGGACTGATTGGTTGAAGAGTCCTCACACCTGGCTTTGAACAGCTGAACTACAGGATATCCCAAAAACCTGCATACACACCGGCCCTTTGCAGATAAAACTGGCCACCTCTATGCTAAGGGCACTAAAGACACATTGTTTTGTTTTTATTTCAGGTTTGTTTTGTAAAGTAGTTTCTGAGGAAATGCTTTTTTCCCTCTGCTGAAATAACAGATTTCCTGAGATATGCGTTTCTCATCCGACAGCAGTGATATGCAGATCTCCTTCTGAGGACTGAAACGTTTCATTATTTTCTTCGTCACAGTTTGTGTTGGTTTTGTAGTTTTCCGTCTAATGCTGAAACATACATCTGCTGAAATCACAAAGTCTGTGTTTTTATGCCGTGTCAGTTTGTTCAGTTGCTGCATTTGTGCCGAAACTGAATGCTTTTAAACGGGGGTGGACACAAATCTGTATTTATGGGAATATAGTCAGAAAACCTTCTTGGTCAGATGGAGAATTGCGGTTGCGTGACTCTGTGAAACTCAGCAGGATTAATAGCTGCAAACTGTTCACTTTTTTCCTACTTACTGCTACGCTTGCTGCTTTATTTACAAACAAAACACAGTCTTGGACAGACAGACGATATTAGTCACAAAGGAAAATTAAGAGGATTAATTAATCAGTGTAATGCCAGGAACCAGACATGATACGTGACCTTTTATTCTTTCTACCCCAGAGCTACAAGCAGCCATCGGCGTTCATAGTCACCCAGCACCCACTGCCAAACACGGTGAAGGACTTCTGGAGGCTGGTGCTCGACTACCACTGTACGTCCATCGTGATGCTCAACGATGTGGATCCAGCCCAGGTGAGCGTGACAAGCAAACAAGACTGGCTCGACAGCACTTAGTAATGTCAAATCCTGGCAACCGTGTAGACCAGAGGTGTTGGGGCAAGCCCACCTGGTGGGGTTTGAAGGAAATTTGGGGAGGGGGGCAGGTGAGGGAAAATAAAACGGATAACTATGTGTGGGATTGGCGGTGGGGGCAGACCATTTTTAAAATTGCAACCTTTACAAATATTAGAAGTCATTTGAACTCTTCAGATGCAAGTACATTAAATGATGCTGACAAATTAAAATGATCACATTTGATTAAATTCAGTTCAATTTATATTCACACAGCGCCTTTCACAACAGAGTCACCCCAAGGCGCTTTACGTGGATGTGTTACGATACATCACAGCATCATTAAGACAGAATAATGCAAAATAAGTAAATAAAGTTTATTTAGGATCTGTGTTGTGTGTGTGTGTGTGTGTGTGCGTGCGTGTGTGTGTGTGTGTTTCTAGGGGGGAGGGGGGTCAGGACAAAAAAACCTGGCTAACAATACCATCACTTTAAAATACTTGCCAACAGTTATTTTAGAGTGATAGGATTCTTAGGCCGGGTTCTATTGAACCAGTATCAGAATGTATCCACTGATGAGACTTCTAAGCACTTATGCAAGTCGCTCTGGCTAAGGGCGTCTGCCAAATGCCGCGAATGTAAATGTATATCAGCCCTAGGGGGGCCGTGTCAAAAAAAAGTTTGAATACAACTGATACAGATGGAATTCCTCAGGATTGTTCTGTCTAGGATGAAACAAGCTTACATCAAGGCAGAGAATGAGTACATAAAATATAAATAGGAGAGGCAGTGTGTGGCTCAGCAGGTTAGGATGCTGGGCCTGTGATCAGAAGGTCGGCAGCTCCCACGCTGGGCAGAGGGATTTCAGTGGTGGGCCCCTGAGCAATGACCTTAACCCCTAACTCAGTAAATAGAATGTAAATTGAATAGCATAAGGATGAGAAAGTGGAGCATTATGGGACAAAGGGATGTTAGATGACCTAGACACCATGAGTCTGTAAGGAATGGAGTGCGAACATATAGTCCTGTCAAACCACCCAAGGATCAAAGCATTACACACAGCATTTCTTCGCTTCAATTCCAAACCCCCCCCCAGGTGACTGGTCTATAATCCTACATTCTGACTGTAACCCAGGAGTGCACAAAGGGCTCCTGCTATCAGAATTGTTGTCTAATATCTATTTCTTTCCAAGTCAACAACAAAAATGGAGTGTATTTTTATTGACGCAGTTCAATTGTGCATCGTGGGTGCCTACAGTGTCCACTCAGCTGGTTATATTGTTTTGGAGGAGCAGGGTGGGGGGGGGGTTAGCTGGAATTCTGCTTCTTTACTGAACAACCCCTACGAGCTACCTCTCCAACGGCAGGGTGAGGGGGCAGAAAATCAGAGAGACAGAGGCGGGCACTAGGCGGGGGGCACTAGAGGGGACAATATTCATGCTTACCATGTTTTGAATCGATGAGTAGCAATGGAGAGAGGCACTTGGTGGGACAAACACCTTTCAGCTGTCTGGTCTGGTCCTGGCTCTGTATCCTCTCCTGTAGATAGAAGGGAGACAAAGAGGAAGATGAGACATTTGATTCCATAACTTTAACAGCGTGGTGTTCTTTAAGATGTGGGAGAGAAGAATTAAACAGCATGTTTCAGAGTCAGCATCAGCAGTAGTTCATCCAGCATTTATGAAGTTTTGTGCTCCAGTAAGCTTCTTGTTAACAGTCGCCGCTCTCTGCCAGCTCTGTCCCCAGTACTGGCCAGAAAACGGAGTCCACAGACACGGGCCCATCCAGGTGGAGTTTGTGTCCGCCGACCTGGAGGAGGACATCATCAGCAGGATATTCCGGATTTACAACGCGGCGCGGGTATGAGGGGCTGGGCGTCATCTGGGCAAGTGAAAACACACCTCTTCCCAAAAAGAAACGACATTGTTTTATTGGCCTTTCTGGTGTGCAGGTAGCGAGAGCAAATTTCTGAAACTCGCTCGGCCCTTTTTTCTGTTGTTTTGAGATGAGACCCCCAGTGACCTGGCTTCTTCATCATATGTTACAGTATTAGGAACCTAAACTTACCTCGTAATCCAGCAAAGAACTTTTAATGCATTTGCCAAAATTCAGAAAAAGACTCCACAGATATGTATGCTGTGGGAAGTGTGACTTCTAGGGGTTTGCTTTCCATTTCGGGCAAGGTGGGAAAGTTTGCTCTGGTGCATAAACACAGCAGTGTGGCTGAGGGAGACCGGAATGGTCCGGAACATTATTTGGAGGTTACCATTTCAGGGGTGGGTGGACTTAGGGACTTAGGAAGCAGGATAAAGCAACCTTTTGAGTGGACACAAAATTACCACTTTTTGGGGGGGCGGGGGGTG
>JAODKC010000001.1:22386646-22398172 GCA_026777985.1 Mormyrops attenuatus
AGATACAATGTGCGGGGGGGGGCGGGGGGGGATTTTCAGGGGCCCAGAGACTCGGGGGGGGGGCATGAATGTGTGAGCGTGGATAATGGTAAAGCCATAGTTCATGCTTTTTATCTAAGAAACTAGAAACCTGTAGGAATAGTACATATATTGAAGGGAAATGAATTACCGGTAGTTGCAAAGCTGTCATAGAAGCTCAGTTGTTCACTAGATGCTTTACAGTATGTAAAGCAAGTTGAAGTAGGTCATGTTGCAGAGCTAGTGGATTCTGAAGGAATGACCTTCCTGAAATTGGCTACAAGTCAAGTTTGTTATGCTCTACTCCCCCTACTGGCAGCCATAGGTAATGGTGTCCAACTCCAACCATCTCTGATTGCAGATAGTCTTTTACGAGGGCCGATGCTTCACGGGGAAGTGTCTGGAGGTATACGGTGAGTGTGATAACTTCCAGGACTGGGGTTTCATGAATCGCGTGAACTCCATCCGCGTAGAGAGCGGTGCCTGGATCTGTTACGACCACCCAGACTTCCGTGGACAGCAGTACATCCTGGAGAGAGGCGAGTACCCAGAATTCCAGCGCTGGAATGCCCACAATGACCACATGGGTTCCTGCAGGACCGTTCGGATGGTGAGGCTTGGGGGTTGCACTTCAGATAGAGACTTCATGTCTATTTCATGTAGGGTTGGATTTTAGTGACACTCCCTAACTGAATCGGCACAGTTCACTGTTTCTCTAACATCATTGCTGTGCCCACCCTTCCATGACCATTGTTTCTCTACCCCTCCCACACCAAGCATGGTGAGCGCTACAGAATCGAGCTCTACGAAGGCAACAACTTCTCTGGCCGCTGCACGGAGTTCTGTGAAGACTGCCCCTTCCTGCAAGGCCGCGGATTCAGCAGCGACTCTGTCAATTCCCTCCGGGTCTATGGCGATGGCTCGTAAGTCGCCCTGGCTCTGCCTCTGGGCTGTATATCCTCACGGACTTGCTTAGAACCCATCTGTCTGCACAACTGAACCAACCCAGGTGCACACATATAGGTCTGATTGTTTAACTCTTATACACTCCTACAATAATTATGTTACTTGAGAAGTCACCTGACATGTGCATTTGGGGTCAATTTGACCCCAGGGTAGGTGTGAGAGTTGAGGTTCGGAGCCCAAATTTGGACCATAGATCTGTAATGCTTACATTTAAGTACTCGCCATGGGCTTTTATCCAAAGCAACATACGTTTTGCGAAAGCAGGGTCAGACAGTCCCTGGAGCAACTGGGGACCCAACGGTGAAATCATTCTGGGATCTGAACTGATGACCTTTCAATCACAGACACAGGGTCCTAACCTAACCTGTTGAGCCACGTTGCCCCCATAATGTTACTGTGTTGACAAAGGTTGAAATACCAGGGTAATAAATTACCCAACAGATGAAAGTCATCACACAATGAACTGAAATTTATCTAGAAACAACAATATCAATAAAAAAGAAACTTGCTTGCTACCACCCCTTTGAAATGATAAATATGAGTTGAAAAGATCACATTTCTCCAGGAATCTCTCTGTGTATTGGCCTGAAAATCCCAGGATGTCCTCTACACAGTACAACAGGTTTCTGAAACTCGTGTCCCCTAGAAAGGACAAAAAACAAACTGGAGACCTGTCACGGTCTGATTTTTCATTTGTCCACAAGAGGGAGCATGCCTGATTGTTTGCGTTTTCCCACCTGCTTGCACAGATGGGTACTGTATGAGGAGCCCAACTACCGAGGCCGAATGTACATCGTGGAGAGGGGGAACTACTGCGATTTTGGCGAGTGGCACGCCCAGAACCCCCACATCCAGTCCATCCGACGAGTTGTCAACTACTTTTAAGCAGCGTAGGCTCAAGTTGATCGATCATTTCAGTGGACATGAATAAAACTCGATGTTATATTTTATCACACCGATATATATTTTGTTTGTGTTTATAAGAAGGGGACAACATTTTTTCTTTCAATTAAATCTGGCTTTTGGTTTGTTTTTGAAGTTGAATGGGAAGTTGACCCAGCAATACGGAAGGCGAGTAAATCTGAAATGGTTTCTCCCCCACTGTCCAAAACCATGTGGTCAAGTTAAGTGGTGTTCATGATGAGCAAAGTGTGTGTGTGTGTGTGTGTGTGTGTGTGTGTGTGCGTGTTTGTGTGCGTGTTTGCAATGGACTGACGTCCCATCCAGGGTGCACGTTGCCATTTTCACTGAGCTTCATGGATTGACTGCAACCCCCCAATCAATCCTGCACCCCGTCCTCAGGGACCAAACTGAACAATGAAAAACATCAAATACCTGGTACAGGTGTGATGGGAGCTGGGAGGGTGCTGGGAGGGTGCTGTCTGGGGGTTCCCCGAGGACTGCACTGAAAAACACTGCTTTACTGGATAAGCAGTTGGAAGACAGACAGTGGTATGGTTGAAAATAAAATGTTATTAATAAAGAGATTATGGGATGGTGACCACAGCAGCAGTTCCCACAGTTCACACGCGAAATTAGCTAGAAACATAAACCCCTTACAAATGAATACAATTGAAAATCATATGGACTGGCTCACTGGACAGCATTGTTGGGTGGCACCCCCAGGACTGGGGGTTGGAAGCCTGCTTCTGCTCGGTGCCTGTGGAGATTGCGTTTGTCCAGGTTTCCTCCTGTGGCCCAAACACATGGGGGCTGAGTGGCCCCTTTAAATTGTCTACCCGTGTGACTGTGAAGCACTGGCAGCCCACACAAGGTATACTGATGCCTTACACTGCTTGGGATACGATCCAGACCCCTCTGCCCCCAGGACCCGCATACGCAGATGGATCGATGATAATCAAATCACTTGTTCATTAGATACTAGTTAAAACAAATCCTGGTAATGAATATACAGTGGTACCTCTGTGCTCGAACTCATTAGAACTCGAATTTCTTAAAAGTCGAACCAACCAGTTAAAAAAAAAAATGACCTAGAACTCGATCCGAATCTCAGAAGTCGAACCGTGAACGCCAACCTAAGATAACTTGTATGCGCGGGGAAATGAGTGATACGGCACGTCTCTCAGCGGAAACAAAGGGTAACAAATGTTACAACCTAAAAGTTTGCGATTTACGAACAAATTAACGAATACAGAGTAATAATAAGAATAAACAATGGACTGCATGGCATAGTCTAGACTCTAGTGTTGGGGCATGGCTTGGGGTAGTGTTGGGGTACATTCTTTATCGTTTTGGAAGCCATTAAGAAAAATATGTTACACACGGCGTACGGTGTTGGCGAAAAATTAAACTGTAAATTTTTTTTCTTCAGGTTAATCTTTTATTGGTAGCCATGGCACCAAAAGTGGTAAAGCGCAGGACTGTGTGAACCACAGCTGAGCTAAAAAAAAGGATTTATTGAAAAATTATTTTTTAACTTTACACATTGTTCGGATACATTTATTTTCTTACTTTAGAAATTACTGTTTTGATAAATATGCTTAGATGTGTTTAGTACATGCTCTTCTTGTTTTATCCTGTTCATTTTGTGTTTAAATGCTTAAAAAAAAAAAAAAAACATATTTATGTGTAATTTTTTGGAGCCGGGAACCAATTAATTGGTTTTCCATTATTTCTTATGGGGAAAATTCGATCAGAACTCAAACTTTTTAGGATTCGAACCCGAGTTCTGAACAGATTAAGTCTGAGTTCTGCGGTACCACTGTACTTTAAAACAAATTACGTTCTACATGATATTACGCCAGGTATTTTTCTTTATGTACAGAATTATTTCTCCATGTGACTCCTGTTCTACACACGCAAACACACACACATGCACGCACACACAGGCATGCGCGCGCGCACACACGCACACACACTCACACACACACACACACAAACATTACGAAATGTAGTTGTAAGGTTTAACTCGCAACCTAAGCTGGCATTATTTACAAAAGTGTAAAAGCGGAAACGTGATACTGTTGATATGGCATCATTGTTTCCACAAAGATGCTTTTCTCCAGCTTTTCCTATAGCATTTGAAAGTTGTCTGAAATCACTAAGCATCCAAAACAACCAAGACACAGGAAAAACGTAGCTGGACATCATCAAGCTGTGCAAAATGTGTAATGATACATCAGACACTTAAACACTGTGGTGCATGGAGTGTCCATGTAAGTTTCAGTTTCAAACAGTCGGTGAACTTGAAACAAGACTCAGAAAATTTATTGCATTTCAAACAAAATATCATTCTATATAAACATCTGAGATCTGAGGGAAGCGCAATCCTTTCCAAACTAACCAAAATTATTCCTCTGTAAAAATGCAGAAAAAAATAGTCACCAGCCGGGCCCATATATTAAAATCCTATAAATGTCACATATATATGTTCAGTGTTTAAATGAATGAAAGGATTGGGAAAGAACAGAAATACTGAAATCATGGTTTCTTGGTGACAGCACTATGGCGAAGCCAAAAACAAATAGATATGAAAATATACAGATCGACATTTTTTCCTTCTTCATTTCCCGGTTCTTCAGCCTGTGAAAATTAAATCCTCAGATCCAAATTATGTAAAATCTGGGCTAAAGTGCACCAACTTTTCCAGGAATCCCCCAATACTACAACCTAAATTTTTTCTTGTCATCTGAACGTGTTTTTTAATTCCTCATGAATATAGCATTTTCACCGAATTTTCGAACCGGCTTAAATGTCAAAAAAAAAAAAAAATCTGAATAAACTGGCATTAAACTGGGAATCCTGCTATAGGTTAACGAAAACTAAAAAGAACCCTGTACAACATCCTAATCGAACACCCGACTGCAACAAAACAAACAGGTCGCTTAGCTGGATGACATGCTGTCCTCCTGGAGGTATGGCTTGAGATGTTTCTTCATCTGATTAATCAGCTCGCACTCTTCCTCGAGTGTGAGATCCAAGTAATCTTCCTCGTGGCTGGAGATGTCATCCAAGACCTCGTTGACCAGATCGACATCCATCGGCTCCTCCCCGGAGCTCCCGGGGCCTGCGTGAGACCGCAACACGTCAGTGGGAAAAGCCAGGAGTGATGGGGGCCGTAATTCATACAGAGGGACCAACCTTATTATTAGACAATGATATGTTTTGAGTGTGATGAGTGACAGGAGAGGGCGTACTGGGAAGGCCAATCGGTTTTCAGCTGTGACCAGTGCCCCATTGACCCCACCCCTGTGTACACCCCTGGCGCAAGCCTGTTCCTCTTAACAGGAATTCATGTGAACCACATCACTAAAATACATTGACTTTGGATTTTTCAGAAGAGCATGTATGCATCATATTAATCTATTAGTATACGGCCACTGCCCTCCAGTGTCTGAAATGCATGAAACTATCCCGAAACCATCACAGGACGGTGTGGTGACAGACGGAATGCGCCGAAGTGAGTGTCTCTCCGGTCTAAGCAGGTGTGACACGCACCAGTCGACTCAGAGGAGGTGCTCGGTTCCTCGGAGGGGGAAGATGGCGTGGAGGGGGACAGCTGACCAGGGGCCACTGCGCCGTTGTCAGCCAGCAGGAGTTCAGAAGCCCGCTGGATGTCACCTTGCGCCTGTCTGAGGGCATCCTCCACCTGGTCTCGCTCAAATCCCAGGTAGATCAGCTGTAGGGGGGAAGAACACCAGGTGACCTTTAGTGGCTGGGAGGTGCTGTTGCACAGGTTGGACCATTCAGAAATGAAACAAAACCGGGTCGTAGCGTGAGTATTCTGGTATTCTGGTTTACCTTCTGGACCTTGGCCTCTGAATCCTCCTCTCCAGCGTTATTATTGGCCTCCTCCAGGATCTGCACACAGGATGGAGACGCACTTAAAGCCCAGTTACAGCTGCCCACATCCCTCCCCCCAGGTGCGGCCCGGCGCTCACATTAAAAGCCATGTCCACATCCCCTCCGGCTTGATGGAGTGCCCTGGCTGCCTCCTTCCTGGAGTAGCCCAACTCCTGCAGGGTGTTGATGGCCTCCAGGCGACGCCTCCTCTTCTCCCTCTCTTCCGCCTTCATCTTCTGCTTCTCCTGCACGACGAGGTACACCTCAGCATCCCTGGCCCCACCTCGACTGACTATCGTCAACTGGGGCCCCCACAGGAGCATTCCTCATCCCAACACACAAAGTGAGTGTCTACTCACAATGCAACTTTTGCTTACTTAAAAACAATCATTTTCTAAAACGCAAAGACACTCATCCACCTACAAAAGTGACACCTGGTGGGATTACTGCTTTTCTACCCGGGTTGTTTAGTGTCCAGGAAACTAAAAGGAGAGGTCAAAGTTCAAACCTCCTTCCTTTCAGTGAGGTAGGAGGCAGCCGCACTGACGTCCCCGGTGCAGGCCCTCAGGCCCAGGCGAGCCTCCTGGGTGGTGAAGCCTAGCTCGGTCACCCTCGAGATCTTATCTGGGTCCATATGCAGCTCCTTGTACAGCTTCTCCACCTGCAACGGGACCAGCTGCCATAGGTAGGGGTAGCGCGAGGGAGGCGGGGAGGGAGTCGAGCTTGGCGGGGTTCCAGATGAATCACCTTGGCCAGTTGCTTTGTGGCGTGCTGCTCGTTCCCGCTCAGCCATGCCACCAGGCACTGCAGCAGGTACAGCCTCAGGAACAGAACCTCCTCCCGCCCAGTGTTGCCCTGGCGATGACACAGCACCCTTCTAATTAGCGTGCGGAAAGCCGGGCGCTCCGAAAAGCCTCAGAAAAACCTCTAAATCCCAGCCCCGCCATTCAACCATCTAATGTGGCATAAAAAAGCGCTGAATATTTCTTAAACTGCTCCTCATGACAGTGTCACTCTGTCAGTGATAGTTATACTGAAAGTGACATTAAAATAAGGTTAAGGACATGGACTCTTGACTCCACAGGGGTCTTCCATTAAATCAACCAGCTACACTGCCCTACAAAGGCACAACACAGTAACTACACTGACACTGAAACAGAAAAAGGGCTTCAAATTGTTGGCCCGTCCACCTATATATGTAGCAGGGTAGGTACATCTAAATAACAGAGCTAAGAGAATAAATCTAAAAGCAAATAACAGAGCCTAGGAGACCCAATTTCACTCAAACTCTAGATTTGCTAAACTATTCAGTTACAGTGTTTGTCTTGCTATATGTGAACAGTAAACTACAAAGCTCTATAAATAGGTAAACTTAATCACTTCAAATACAGACATGATCTAGCATATCAAACATAAACCATGACAAGAAATGCCTAGGCTGTAATAAACTGTAGTAAACAACCATAAGGGACAAAGAAGGAAGAAAGAATGAAGCCCCATGTGCGGCAGGTGAGATGTCGTCAAGCGCACCTTAATCTGGAGGAGCCTCTCCTTCTGCTCCCCGTAGCATTTCAGGAAGTACCCCTCTGCCCTCTCCAGCCTCCTCTTTGCCTCGTCCAGACAGGTGAGCATCTCCAGCATACGGTAGCACCATACAATGTCCAGCTGGAGGACGGCATAGTTGTCCACGGTGTTCAACAATGCAGAACGGCACTTACTGTATGGAGGAGGGGTAAGAAGATAGGGGAGACAACAGTGAGGTCATCAAGAGCACAGCGAATCAGCCGTATCACAGACAGACACCCATCTTCCATAACCCAATACCCAGTATAGAGTTATTCAGTGGTTTAAGGCAGGGGATACCAGTCCATCACAGGATATACGCAAACACTCCAGCACTATGGGAAATTCAGACACAGTGATATTTTTGGACATTGGACGGAAAGCTTCACAAATGAGAAGAACATACAAACTCCACACACACAGACCCAACATGCTTCCCTTACAATTATAATCTAAATAAGATAACGATATATTTACATATTTAGCAAACGCTCTTGTTCAAAGTGACACATGAATGAGGAAAATGGCATATTTCAAACACACATCTGTCAAGGAGTCAGCTGGGCATATGTGACTAGGCTGAGCTTCCAATCAATGCCCAGGGGCCTGTATCGCAAAGCAAGATCTGTTAGTTAGCTAGATAACTCAGATTTAAGATACCCAAGTTTAAATCACTTTATCTTCGTTGACTCACATTTAACTCAGACTAACTTAGATCTGACAAGTCCGGCCAACCCAAAAATCCAGCTTCATGATACAGGACCCAAGTACATGTGTAAGCAGTATTGGAGCAGGAGCGACACGATGAGCCATAACAAAGCAAGAAGCTAACAAGACTTAATTCTCACTCAAAGTTGTTGTCTGCCTCCAGCAAATGATACAGCGCTATCTCGTATTTCTTCTTCTTGCATAATGCCCGGCCTTTCTCGTGGAAGCCCATGGCCAGGATGAGAGCCTGAAGAAACAGTTCAGGGACAAATGCCATGTCATTCAGTGATGAGAGCTTCCAAACACCACGGTTGAGTAGCTGCCTACAGAGCCCAAGGCTTCCTCCATTACCTTCTTCTCATCGGGTGGAATTTTCAGGGGATTTCCTTTCTGGTCTGCAATCTCTAAATATGGGGTCGTCTCTGGGTCCTCGCTGCCATCTAAGCACAAGAAAAACACAGATAGGAAACACATCAGACATGTGTGGGATGCCAATGGGCACATGACATCCACCATTATTCTCCAAGGGCCAGAGATATCAAGACGTCACATTGTTGGGAAAGCTTCCCCAAGTCATACAACAACCCAAAAATAAAGGGTCTAAGGCCAAAGTTATTACCTCTTCCGGACAGAATCTCAAAGCCCTTCTGAGTTCTCCTCAGGCTTTCATCCTGAGACCTGACCTTCTCTTCTTCTTGCACCACTTCTCGTTGTTTCACTGGCTCACTCTTTTGTAGAATCATAACCTTGCAGTTGTGCTTGATGTTTTGCTCGTTCAGTTTCTTATCTGTGGTGATGTGGGCAGAATAGCAATTCACCATATGTGCTGGACTGCTATGAATCATTTGCGGTATGATTTTATCATTTAGGGTGCTTTTCCACTGCACCTGGTACCGTGCTTTTGGTATTTTTTGATTTATAAATTTCTTTGTGTTGGTTTTCCACTGATGTAAAAACTGGTACCAGTGCTGAATGATACAAAATAAAACAAAAGCACATTGTGATATCTGGAAATTCTCCAATATCGTGCTTCTCTAATACATTATTAAAAATGTTTTTTATTTCTTGTCATGCCATCCTAATTCTGTTGTATTTGTTCTAGTGGCCAGATCGCAATTAAATCTTCGATCTCTTCATTTGTCCACGCATCCATTATTAATGCTTTTTTTAAACTTTGTTTATCATTTTTTTTTGAGTTGGTGACCTTTTTTAAATGCCTGTTTGTACTGCTTCAGAGGCAGGCTATTTGCATAACCAATAGACAAAGAAAGCATTTGCAAGCCCCACCTCAAAAGACAAAGTACCAAAAAACTACCACAGCCGGTTTGGCACTTTAGGTACTGGAACATTTGGTACTGGTTCTCACCCAGAAGTCAATGGAAAAGGTAAAGTACCAAAAGTGTGGTACCTGGTGCGGTGGAAAAGCACCCTTATTTCTCATAATAATGGCAAACAGATACATACCTGGATTCAATATGTTTCCACGAAAAACCAAGGAGATGTACTTGATTTCATACTTTTCAGATATCCTGAGAAATAAAAAGCAAAATGTGAACATGATTATGATTTTACTCATCTTTCTGGCATTCTTATTTTTTCTCAAGCAGGAATCCAACTTTTGCTTCTACAGTATCAAACTGCCTTAAATTTGTGATTGCAAAATGTACAAAATCCTCACAATACAGGCTTTCACTTACTTATTCATGACCTCTTGAGCTGTAACATCCAGTTTTGTTTCAAAAAAAGTCCTTTTACCAGGCTCCTTGATGCATTTAACAAGAAAACAAACATGCCAGTATAGTTATCATTAGACAAACAAAAGCAGGAAAATGTAACACTGGGTCAGATACGCCTGTAAAACAACTAAGCAGCAGCATAATCAGACCCACAAATATATCAGTATACTACGGTGACTGTACACTAAATGATTCCTTTTCTATCGCAATAATTTAGCATGAATCGTGTCTTATCAAAGTAATTTAGCAGAAATCCTGCCCTACTACAGAAATATAGTATGAATCTTGTCTAGGGCTGCCACTAACGACTATTTTTCAATGGATTAATCTATGGACTATTTTACTGATTGGTTGATTAATCAATTGACCATTTCATTTAAGTTCATTTTCTTTGACAACAAACCGCGCCATCGCAAGGCTTTATATAATGGACGCCGCCTTTTTGGCACTATATGGACACCCACAGTTCAATAAACAGAAAAAATGTCTAAAATAGTAATGAGATGTGTATTGCGATGCCTAAAAGTTAGTCATCTGTATAAATTTGACGTCTCTTTACGCTTGTTAGATTCAGTTAGCGGAGCACCACATGCTATTGTTTTGGTAAATCATGGAAGCAATAAGTACTAATGTCGAGGTGAAGAAAGGGACAGCTTACCAACTACAACATCTTTTAAAAGAGGAGATATTGAGGTTAAACTAAGTAAAAAGATGTTGGCGGGGTGACGGCTACTTTTTGCTGATTAAAATCTGACCAGTTTTTTTGGTAAATACATTTTTATTTCAGTTAACGATTTTTAAAATTAGTTTCTGTTTTCCCTTCAGTTTTATTTTACGATAACAACACTAGTCCCAGCAAGCCCGACGCGCACAAACACACACATTGATACCGTCAATCAACACGGAATACATCCAGATTGTACCCGAATCGTTTTCTCAAACACTTATTCAATGGAGATTCTAAGGTATCAGGCCGACAACATTATGGCTTTAATAATGAGTGTATTTAGGAGCTACAAGGACAAAAGATATTAAAAAGCTCTCGGTACTAATGGCAACTGAATAAACATGAATAGGTAGTTCTGCCTATTCTGGCGGTCCATCATCCAGGACGGCACCTGTATGTTTTCTCTTCAGACGCTTGTGAATAGCACTATAGCCCCATTTGTCATATTAAATCGAATCGTTTTATAAATCATAAAGGATCATAATCGTCCTTAAAATAATACTTATAAAAAACATCGCGCCGATTTCACATATTGATGTCTACACATTTTCCTAGTCAACGTCATCAAATACATTGACTAATCGTGGCAGCCCTAATCCTGTCCTATTATAGTAATTTTGTGTGAATCCTGTCCTATCACAATAACTTAGTACAATTCCTGACGAATTTAGTACGAATCCAGTCCTATCAGTCACTTAATACGAATCCTGTCCTTTCCCACTAATTTAGCATGAATCCTGTCCTTTTGCAGGAATACAGTACAAATCCGGCCCTTTCACAGTAACTTAGTATGAATCCTGTCCTATTATAATAATTTTGTGTGAATCCTGTCCTATCACATTAACACAGTACGAATCCTGTCCTATCTAAATCATTTAGTATGAATTCTGTCCCATCACAGTCGTTTAGTACAAATCCTGTCCTTTTGCAGTAACTTAGTATGAATCCTGTCCTATTATAATAATTTTGTGTGAATCCTGTCCTATCACATTAACACAGTACGAA
>JAODKC010000001.1:22405844-22420365 GCA_026777985.1 Mormyrops attenuatus
CAGCTGACCTAAAGGTTACCCCAAAAACCAGCACACACACCGGCCCTTTGCGGATAAGATTGGCCACCCCTGGCTTACCATGTGACACGTGATGTGACAGATAAAGTGATCTGAATCAGTATTGGGCGTCACCAGGTTCTTTATAATTATATAGCAATGAAAATGAATGAGAGGCTAATGATATTGGCCAATGATGTATATAGATAAACTTTTATTCATCTCTGAGGGGAAATTAAGGGACGAACAGCAGCATCACCAAACATGCAGTGGGTGCAATAACAAGATGCATACTGTAATTATGAGATGGAGGACAAGCAACACAGAGTCAGAGAGGGAAAATTACATAAAATGTACATATGAGAATGTATGACCCAGTAATGCTGGGGGGTGTCGCAGGACACGGAATAAATGAGTGTGGATGCATGAATAATGCATGAATGGATGCATATAATGCATGAATGTGAGAGAGGTGCAGTCACTGTGCTCAGTGTCATTGCTGATGGCTGGGGACATGGGAGGTGCACTGGGAGGACGGGGAGGTGGAGGATGAGTAGCTGTTGTGTAGTGTGTTGCATTAATGTGGAAGTTGATGTGATCGCTGTCAGAGTTGAAAATATCCGCTTATTTCCATCTTCCAGCAGCTTGTCCAGGACAGGTCTGTGAGAAGGATTATACAGTTTATAGAATGTATCCTTTTTTTGTCTGCTAGGCCTTGGATATTGTCCTTGAGAAGATGAGAGGCAATGGGTTTGACTTTTCCCGTGTGAAAGCTCTGTCAGGAAGTGGACAGGTAGAGGATCAGAAGCGGGCTGGCCCTATTCATCAATTTAAGGAAAGAGAAATCCAACAATTGGGAATTTGAGCTCTGTCCCTGTCCTCCAGCAACATGGCAGTGTATACTGGAAGAGGGGAGCCAGTCTGGTTCTGGAAGGTCTTGATGGAGGAAAGCCTTTGCACAAGCTTCTGGAGGTGAGGCTCACAAACCCACGTGGAGCAGTGGGGGGGTTTGGTGTTGACATAGTGTACCTATGTCAAACCTATGATGAACCTTGTTTACCACAAGTATGGTCAACTCCACTCAATGTCTTCATGCTTCTTTGGAGTTGTAAAATAAGTGAGGCGCTCCAGGTCTGGATTTAGACTAAGCAGACATAACGGTACGGGTCAAACCATGTGGTAAATCCATGTTGGCTATCCCTCAGAATATTATTTGAATCCAGGCAATCTATCATTTTTACTTGGATTATAGATTCCATTACTTTTCCAATTATGCAAGTTAAACTGATTGCTGGATTACTTCTATCCCCTTTTTTGAATATGGGCATTATATTAGCATTCTTCCAATCAGAAGGTACCACACCGGCAGATAAGTTCGTAAAGAGACATCAGAGAAGCCACTCTCTTTCAAGTGCTTCTGGTCCCTCCTTCCATTCATAAAAATGAGCCAATTAATCATTAGCTTCTGTTTGCGTATTACGATAAAAACTTTCATTACTGACACGTTAAAGTAGCTGGCTTAATTCTTAAATTTCAGTATAAAAATAAAAAATTCATAAAAATTCATCTCACTACTTGTTCTGCCATTGTTCACCTTGCAATTTTCTGTATCGTATCAAGCACCCAATTTAAAGAAACAGTACAACCATCATTAGTGTGTGTGCATAACAGTATATAAGTGTAAGAAATACATAACATGGACATAAGTATTCGGACACACCTCTTAATCATTGAATTTGGGTCTTTCATTCAGACCCATTGCCACAGGTATATACAATCAAGCACTTAGTAATGCAGTCAGGTTTACAAACATTTAGGATAGAATGGGTCGTTCTGAAGACGCTTGACCTTGAATTCAATCACGGTGCTGTCATAGGGTGCCACCTTTGCAATAAGTCAGTTCTTAAAATTTCCTCCCTGCTAGGTATACCACGTTCAACTGTAAGTGGTATTATTGCAAAGTGTAACTGATTAGGAATAACAGAGACTCAGCCATAAAGTGTCAGACCACATAAAGTAAGCAGGATCGCTGAGTGCTGAGGCGCATAGTGCATAAGAGTCGCCAATGCTCTGTTAGCTAAATACCTGCAGAGTTCCAAACATCCTCTGGCATTAACTCCAACACAAATACTGTGCACCAGGAGGTTCATGGTATGGCTGAGCAAGTGCATGCAAGCCTCACATCACCAAGCACAATGCCGAGTGTTGGATGGAGTGGTGTAAAACATGCCGCCAGTGGACTCTGGAGCAGTGGAAACGTGCTCTGTGGAGTGACAAATCGTGCTTCTCTGTTTGGTAGTCTGATGGACGAATCTGGGTTTGGCAAATGCCAGGAGAACGTTACCTGTCTGACTGCACTAAGCCAACTGTAAAGTTTGGTGGAGGGATAATGGCATGGGGCTGTTTTTCAGGGGTTGGTCTAGGCCCCTTAGTTCCAGTGAAGGGAACTCTTGATGCTTCAGCATACCAAGACATTTTGGACAATTCTGTACTTCCAACTTTGTGGGAACAGTTTGGGGAAGGCCCTTTCCTGTTCCAGAACTATGCCCCATTGCACAAAGCAAGGTCCATAAAAACATGGTTGGGTGAATTTAGTGTGGAAGAACTTGACTGGCCTGCACAGAGCCCTGACCTCAACCCCGTCAAACACCTTTGGGATGAGCTAGAATGCAGATGTGAGCCAGGCCTTCATGTTCAACATCAGTGCCTGACCTCACAAATGCTCTTCTGGATAAATGGGAAAAAATTTCCACAGTCACACTCCAAGCTTTCTCAGAAGAATGGAGGCTGTTATACCTGCAAATGGGGCTCAACTCCATATTGATGCCTATTTATTTAGAATGAGATGTTGTAAAAGTTCCTGTAGGTGTAATGGCCAGACGTCCCAATACTTATAGAGTATACATATAGTGTATGTTACAAATCAGTGTTTTTCGAGAGTACCGCTCAACTATCTGGGAAATCCAGCTATCCGACAGTCCTTCGGTCCCGGCATTGCCAAATATCAGAACTTTTACAGTATGAAGTTCATTAGGTACTGTCTGATGTTTTAACATGACAGGTTATCTTCAGAACAGCTCTGGAAGATGTTTCTGCTTGAACCTATTCTAAACAACCTATTCAGAACCTGCTATGACGGAATGCCTTGGTCTCTGTGCCACAGGGCTGCTTTGCAGTGCCCGATAGCCCCGTCTGGATGGACTCCAGCACTGCTGAGCAGTGTCGGAGGCTGGAGGAGGCCGTGGGTGGGGCTCAGAGACTGGCCGACGTCACCGGCTCACGGGCCTATGAAGTGAGAGCCTGGTCGCCATGGTGGGAGATTGTTTATAGCTGATTGCTACTGCTTTAAACTTCCTTAAAACTTCCTTTGTTCTTTATACTTCTTTCAGCGTTTCACTGGGAATCAAATAGCCAAGATCTACCAGACAAGCCCAGTGAAATACAATGAAACAGAGGTGATTATCTTTTTTAATTTTGCCGTTAGCACTCACTTTTACCTTAGCTACAAAGAATATTTTCAACATGGCTGGACATACTATAATGCCAGTAATTGTGTTTTAGGTTGCATTTTCCCTCTTTTTGGAGTTGATGGAGGAAAACTTTGAATTACAAATTGATTATTGTAGGTTGCCGCTTGACTAAAAAAATAAGAACGTGTTTGAGTAAGAAAGAACGTGTTTGAGTCTGAGATTGTTAGTGTCCGACACCCAAAAACCCACAAATATCAGTTTTTCCAGCTTCAGTCCCCCTATTCAGTATTGATTGGTTTAAGAATAGCATAGACAGAACTGCTGTGGAGTGGCGGTGTGTACAATTGGATCATTATCCTTGCAATGTCCAATTTTCAGAGAATCTCATTGGTCAGCAGCTTTGCAGCATCACTCTTTCTGGGGAGGTATGCTGAAGTTGACTACAGTGATGGTAAGCCAAGAAAATATGAACTTTATAATCCATGGTATTAATAAATATAAATATATATTTTGTACTTCATGAATCATAAGTGGTGTGAGGCAACCTGGCTGTATCTCTGATACCTTTAAATGTTTTCCTGTGCTAAGTGGGTTCAAACAGGCTCTGGTCCATGTAAGTCTGCCTTCCAGGCTGTAGCATCTCCCCCGAAAGATGGTCAAGACTTGACTGATGGTTTTATTTTTTATTGAGATCCTTTCATTAATCAAATAGTCCACTGAACCAACGTAAGAGCTTGTGCCGCCTCGGAGGGTGCAAATCACTCCGTTTCCGCTTCTTTTCCTATCTTGACGTGAAAACTTACGAAAGCTAGGCACGCAATTTCAAAATAAAAGTCCCTCAAAACAAAATGAAACCTAGTTTAATAATGCAATATTTTCTTGGACAACAAAAAATAGAAATTGGGCCATTCACACAAGCGATAAGCTGTCCCGTCTTTTTTGTTCAGTCTTCAGTTGCCGGTTCAGTTGCAGGCATCCTTCTGGCTGACATTTGCATTACACTTTTCTTCGCCTTAATAAAATGTGTACTTTTTAAGTGTCTCACTGTGTGAGTAAAATATATACATTTTTAACTAAGCTAATGTCAATAGTTTATTTTTTGTAAACAATGCTTAGTTGATATTGATGGATTTTTTTCATTAACACAACTTTAAAATGTGTCCCCTATTGTTTGTAAAACAAAAAATAAAATAAAAAAAATGCATAACCATTTATCCAGTACTGGGTCACTGTGAGTACTAAATGGTTTGAGATTTTACATGAAAGTGAGGTTAAGTTCCAGCAATACCATGGAGACTGTAAGCTCCACCCTCTCCCCCGCATCTCACCGGTGTAGGCTCGGGGATGAACCTGATGGATATCCAGACGAAGAACTGGGCCCCACCCTGCCTGACTGCCACAGCCCCCCATCTGCAGGCCAGGCTTGGGAGCCCTGTGCCTTCCACGGCTGTGCTGGTGCGTGCTTCTGTGTTTGCGGTATAACGACAGGTCACCGCGTCAGAAACTTGCGAGGCAGCATTAGTGTAAAGAAAAGCACCAGAGGTGCTAACTGTTACCGGCATCAGTCAGAAGTGCAAAAATCCAGCACAGCTTGGATGTCTTCAGATTGCCGCTTTTACCTCCTTGAACTGCATAAAAACAGATTTGTGTTACATATTGTTAAATACATCCTCTTAATGTAAGCAGGGAAAACTTATCTTTTTTTAGTAAGGCTGTATCATATCTGTGACCAATAATCCGTAAAGTATGTAAGTAAATTTAAGGTCCCTCTTTACACAAAAGGGTACCATGCATGTGAGTGTGTGTATATCTGAGGATTCATTTGCCTGTGTTCTCTCATTTACCTCTGTGTAATTTAGAAAGGTGTAATTAAGATAGATTGTATGCAGTGTAAGTGATTAATTTATCTAATCATGAAGCAAAACAGGTACTTGAAAAACTTGGCTGTTATTGCTTGCCAAGCAATGTGAGAAGTTTTTAAATGGCCCTGTGAGCTCAGAGCCACTTTTAAATGATTTTACCTCCCTCATCCTGTAGGGTCCTGTGTCCTCATACTTTGTCAGTCGTTATGGGTTCTCAGCGGACTGCAAAGTGGTGGCCTTCACAGGGGATAACCCAGGTGAGCTACCTTTCTAGTCACAAGATGGCGCCAATGTTACGCAGCTGGGCAATTCCTCCTCGGACACTTTGCCAGTGATTCGTTAACACCGTGGATTAACGGTTACCATTTCAAGGATGGGAAATGATGCAGGCCACCTGACGTTGGCTTTGTTCCAGACTGTCGCTGTGCAACAGACAGGGCCGTACCGTTTTGTTGGTAATTAGAGGGAAAACGGGCAGGTCAGAGAAATATAATAAAGTGTTCTTGGCCATAGTTCGTGATGTCGCACCTTTGCGGTGTCAGGTGCTGTTGCACTTAATGAATCATTTCAAAAAGTACCCAGTTCAAGGGTATTAAGCACATTTCTATAATTTAGAGATGGAAGAGCATCTTTATTGCATTATGGGGTTTGTATAGACCAATAGTCATGCTGGGTATTTGCAATGAAAAATGTTATTGTTTCTAGGTAATCAAGTTCACCTCGCCAGCACCATGCTGTGAATCGTCAGATCTCAAGTTTGTAACTCTGCATTAGGAATGGTCTCAGATCCGATGATTCAGAGGGTGATGAAATTAAAATCGAACCATTTTCATATCTTTCAAGAGCACCATTGTCAGGGAGAGATTTGACCGGATTGCTTAAACACGAGCAGTTGATCACCGGGATGAGATTTGCAAAGTATCAGCAAAAACACATGCTGGTATTTGTCAGAAAAGCTCTTTTGATATAACACAGCTGATATAATTATCCCATCTGATCTGGTGTAATATTTCACAGTACACAGTTTATTTTATTTTTTTTTGCGTGAGCTGAAACTGAAAAGCTCTGGTAAAGATTACGTTTACCTGCCAGAATCCTAAATGGTTTTTCATTTTTGTGCACTCACTTTAGATCCTGCCTCTGTGTTGCAACCATAAAAAGTACTTTTGCCTAGTCAATAAACTAACAAAGATGAAGACATCTCTAGAAGCGTTTTCTAAGAGTCCGTCACACATGAAACAACACCTGATGTCAGTGGCCTGTTAAACGCAACATGCAATGAAGGATATTTCTCTGACAACTCAAATATGTTCTTTTCGGTGTAATCAAGTTTTCTGCTGGTCAACAGCTCCCTGAACATGCTACCATTAGGCCAATCAATCAAGCGGGTCGATTGGTCTCAGCGGGTCACCGATGGGATCTCTTGCATCCTTCTAGAGTTTTGTGAGATTGTGAGGTTATATTCCATGTTCGGTAAAGTGATTTCACCACTGGGCCCTTGAGCAAAACCAAAAAGCCCAGTTGCTTCAGAGACTGGCTGACCTTGCGGTCTCAAAAATGTACATCACTTTGGATATATAAGTAATAGGTTGGTGTGTGGCTACAAAGGGTAGAGCACTCTGCCTGGTTCTAGGCCACTGGTTCTAATCCCGCGGTTGGCAGAATGATTTGAGCAAGGGCCCTAAACCCCGAATTGCTTCAGGAACAGTGTAATTTCTCACTTGTTCACTGCTTTGTAAAAAATCTCTGCTAAATAAATGTAATTGTTAAAAAAGGTTTTTTTTGTCATAGGTTCTTTGGCAGGAATGAGGCTTCAAGAAGGAGACATGGCTGTAAGTATTCAGTTATTACGTCAGCCAGAGCTGCACGTATGGGCCCAGGAGTCCAGAGAGGGCGCCACAAATCTTTGCCCTAAAAATAAGAGCGTTCTGCTGTCACAGAACCCAAGGAGAGCTTAAATCAGCACTTTGGGGGGTCGCCGTGGGATACGTGCTAATTAGCTCAAGCTAGTAATGGGAATAAGTAAGGAGTGTTATGTAACGTTAAGTTAAAGCCAACGTTAAGTGTTCCTGAGAGGTCAGTTTATAATTGGCTGCTCGGAATCGCCTTTTTTTCCTTACGTGTACTTTTTCCTCAGAAGAAATAGTGAATGTGTTACATCTGTAATAGGGAGGTGAGTGGCTCAGAGGGTAGTGCTGCGGTCTCATACCTCTAGGGTTTGGGGTTTGGTTCCGCACCCCACAGTGACGTTGTGTGTGTGTGTGTGTGTGTGTGTGTGTGGTTACCATGTTCTCCTCTTGTTTTTGCCAGATATAAATTATAATTTTACAAAACTACATATTTTTTAGTTTGACTTCCACAATGTATTCTTACTTTTATATATTGTTTACTTTCTTGTATTTTGCTTACGTCTTTTATATATAATTTACTTCATATTTGTATTACATCAGCTTTGGTCACTAATGTAGTCTTGTTGTGTGTGACATAGTGACGGTAAATCCTTTGAAATTTGATACTCCTGAAGTCGAAAAACTTGCAGTGGGGTGAATTGGTGTCTCTGAATTGCCCATAGACTGTCTGTCCTGAAACAAACTAGTGCCCCAGGTAGTGTTTCCTAGATTAGGTTCTGGGCTCACATTGATCCCATACTCGATAAAATGGTTATGGGTGCATGGGTGGGTATCTGCATGGGAAGAGCAGTATGTTCCTGGGTTTGTTTCTTCTCTCTTGGGCATGAAGCCTTTTTTCTTCTTCTGAAGGTAAGCCTGGGCACAAGTGACACGCTCTTCCTGTGGATCAAGGAGCCCAAACCCACAGTCGAAGGCCACATCTTCTGCAACCCAGTGGAAAGCTGTGCCTTCATGGCCTTGATATGGTAAAAGGTGCCGGTGTGTCAGATCGCAGAACAGGACCCCCCGGGCCGGAAGCTTCTATGGTCTTAGATCACCATTCTATTCCTGGAAACAAACCGGTGTAAAGACGGCCGGTAACGATCACCCACGTCACCAATTCTGTGTTTCAGCCAAATTCTCCCTCTGGTTAGCATGTTGCTGTAAACCACCTTACTTATGCAGGTGTAGTCTGGCTTGTTCCCAGTATACAGAGAAAAAAATAGATGAGAGTGGTGGCCAAAATGTAGCTTTTAAGATGCCTGAATCGAAGGAACTGAATAAATGGAACGAACAAAATGGCCGAATTGCGCTGTGCGTAACACTTACTGTTGCAGCGGACGGATGTGTGTGATAGCCTAGCGGGGCATTTTTTTTCCAGGTGTCACTTGGTTTGTTTGCCCTCTGTCAGTACAAGTTCTGCTCTATCTCTGATACCTTAAAAGGCATAAAATCAAATGACACATTCTTATAGATCCCCACCCCACGCTCCTCTCCAACGTTGTCTACCATCACATTAGGCGCCTTTGCACAGGAGGACCTTTTTTTCAGGAACTAGGGCCTTTCTTCATATCCAGGAACTTCTGTTGCATTCATGTTGCAGGAACTTGGGCCGATTGTAGTTCCTCAGAGGTAGCTCCAGCACCCTTCTTTAATACCTACTCCATACTAGGTACTTTTCGTTGGAACACAAACTGCCGGGGAGGCACTTACAGCGGGAGCTTGCTGATTACTTGACCACAAGCACCACTGCTAACTTGGAAGTTATGCAGAAGTGCAGAAAGAGATGTAGTAGAGCAAAAATTGAGTAGATGGAATTATTTTTGTATTATATTTAATGAATAAGTTTTTTTTGCTTGCATCTCCATATTTCTTTATTGGAAAATTTGATCAATGACCAATATACTTTTGTCACCAGTGTTGAAACTTGCCAGCACTTAGTGGAATATGTTACACCGTTTTTTTATTCTGTGAAACCGAAAGATCCATCTTCCGGTCAGATTTAATAATGAAATATAAACATGATGCAAGTCGTATGAATATGATATAAATAAAAGGCTGTGATCGCAATGGCTCCCCCCGATAACTAACAAATAGCTTAACGAAACAAATTTACTATTCTCCGATGTTTTGGGATGGCGGTAGTTTCAAATTATATGGGAAGTTTAACCTACGAGCTTTTTGTGTCTCTGATGCTTATTTAGCATAAAGGTCCCAGTGTTGTTGTGCAGTGTGAAAGCGACACATAAAAGTGGCCAGGAGCTTCCAAAGTCCCAGTGAGACAGCCCAGGGACTTGTTAACCAGGGACCAGGTTCCAGGACTTCGGTGTGAAACCGCCTTTTAACTCTTCATGCAGTAACGGAATCATGGTTCTACTCGGCCTGTAAATCATTCTGGGTGTGTCAGACAGGAAGCCGCACGTGTAGGTATGTCCCCTCTGAACCGCCCATGCCTTACTACCCTTCAGCTTCAAGAATGGGTCCCTGACCAGACAGAGGGTCCGGGATGAAAGTGCCGGTGGCTCGTGGGATGCTTTCAGCGAGGCCCTTAGATCTACCGGCATGGGCAATGATGGAAATATAGGTGACAGGGATACTTCAAATCTAATATTTTCACTTGATTAATCTATAAAATGACTTATCTACAGTATGCAGTAATTACCATTCTGTGCAAATGTGACATGCAGGGATGAGACATGCAGCTATGAAGTCCACAGTGGGCGGGATTACTGTGTGCTGCCAATCACCAGCCAATGGGGAAGGCCAAAGCATATGATTGACAGTGCATGATAGCCCCGCCCACCATGGATTCTTCCCTTCATCTCTGTTCTAACAATGTTGCAGTTTGGTTAATGGAAATTCTTTCTGTTCAAGGCATCTATTTTGATGTGATGGAAATAACACCACCGGCTGTTGGGGTCCACAGATTCAACAAAGTGATGAGTAGGGTGGGTATGTGGTCGCTTATATGCAGGCTTGTGGGGTCGCTGTGGGTTTCTTCAGCACTGGTACCCCCTCTGTGTGGAACGCAGGTTGCAAGCTTCTCGAAGCAGGAGGAAATCCGGGCCCTGGTGGAGGGCCAGTTCATGGCGAAGAGGGTGCATGCTGAGAAGTTGGGCTATAAAATCGGTAAGCTTCACGTTTCAGAACTTGAAACTCAGAAGACTTCATGTAAACATACTAGAATCGCTTGTGATTCAGTGCCAAACATGAATTACAAAACAATATTACACAACACATACTGTAGGAGATACACTTCACTGTGCAGTATACACAAACAGCAAGGATAGTGGTCAACACCATGATGCGTCATGACGGCAATTCTGATCATAATGAAACTTGTACCTCCAACATGCTTTTCAAATAAGTAGCCTGCATAGTTTTTTTTCTTAAAGCATTTTGCTGCGGACACGTTCATCCATGTTGGCATGTATGGTAAAGATCTCAACAGGGATGACAAACAGTGGCAAGAAACAAAAACAAATACGTTTACATGAGTACCAAGTACACACGACTGCAAAGTGCAATGGAAACAGTATGCTAAGAAAATGCCGGAGAGACCCACAACCGGAGGCTGTGCAGAAAAGGAAACAATTGTTCCCCATAGGCGAGTTTTTTTCACCCAGGTCTTAGTTTTATGGTTTTATATTCAAGATGAGCTGAAGAAGCCGCTGGTCTCGGATCAGCAGAAAACCCAATTGACACGGAATGTAAATCTTCTCTCCTCTGGCTTCTAATCTCTTCAAGGCTGAAAAGCCAACGTATGGCTTGATAAAATTAGATTTTCCAGTAAACAATTGACCCTTTCTCCCGCTTGAAGGGCTCGTGATACAGTTTCCTTTTGGATGTTCGTTGATCCACGAACTGAGCTTTTTTTATTATGGGTGAAATTGTTCTTTTAAAATGTACGCACGCATGTAAGGGAAAATGGAACCCTGAGTGGGAGATATTGTTTGCAGCTCTATGTTTTCTGCAGTCGAGCCGGATCGAATTCAGGAAATTCACACGCCCCCAGATTTTAAAAAGCGAGTGAGCGTCACCCTTGAGGGGAATTGTCTGATGAGGAGGAGACATGCCTTTCATTCGAACCGTCGGCTTTATTGCGTAGATATGCTGTTCCCTCCAGAGACCAACCAGCTCATCCGATCTGCCAGAAGTTTCACTTTTCCACCTTTTCCATTAGGAGCATCCCATCATAACAGTGTCCCTGTAACCTAGCGGGTTGCTAGGCTACGATAATCTAGGGCAGGTGAGGCGCTCTGTTGTCCCACGGCGGAACCCCGCCACACCTGTTGAGGTGCTGTCGACGGCGACGCCTTTGTGAAGCTGGTCACATGACCAACAGAGGGGTTCGTGACCCAGTTCTGAAAATACAAGCGAGCGTGAAAGCGAAAGGCTTCCTGCTTTATGGCTTATTACTGATGATTTTTTACGGAAGCGAGGATCCTTTCTGCTCACATGATTCACGCACTGGCTTTCCACTAAACTATTTCGAGTTTGTGAACTGCACCAATTTATCCTTTAACTGTGTTTCATCTACTGGAGAAGGGGGGTGATAAATTAAAGGTATTAAATATTTATTGTTTTCATTAATAATATTAGTCGTGTGTATTCCCTGCGGTTCTAAGATAGAGATGTACCTAAAAATTTCCATGGGCTGTCCATTTGTTTTATGTGAAAATACAGCAAAACGCAAAATGAAGTGGTTCTAAATTAATTTTGGGTCCAGTTTAAAACAAGGGACCAGTAGCTGGAGACCATCGTGCTGAAAATGTGTTCTTTGTAATATCTAAGTCGGAAGTCATACGTTCCGAGCTTCCAGCTTCAAAGAAAAGGCCCGACTTGTCGTAACGTTGCATCAGTGTGTGTCGTCTTTAGGGTGGGGGCTTATTTAGCTATGCGCTGGCAGTCTGAATCACCCCATATCCCCAAGAGCACCATCGATCACCTCAAAACGTTACCGTTTTTGGCGTAAATTATTCACGCCGTCCTTTGATCTCTCCCGGAAGGAGACTGTCTGCACAGAGGTTGCCTACGGTACCCAGGAGCGACCGGGAGCTCAGCCCCGCCGCTCGAGACCAGCACTTAACCTTCTCTGGTGCAGACGGGTTGATGTGAGGCTGGGGGAAATGATAAAGAAATGTGGCCAGCATTGGTGACTGGACCCTTGGCACTGGCATCTTCGCAGATGTGCCGCAGGTCAAGGACATCAGCTGTCAGACAGATGGAGTAACCCAAGATTCAATTCAATTCAATTCAGTTCAATTTTATTTATATAGCGCTTTTAACAACAGCCATTGTCACAAAGCACTTTACATATACTGTAACCGGCCCGAACCCCCACCAAGCAAGCCTGAGGCGACAGTGGCAAGGAAAAACTCCCTCTAGCGGGAAGAAACCTTGAGAGGAACCTAGACTGGGAAGGGGACCCCACCCTCATCTGGGCGACCGGGGAGCATGAATGTGAGTGTTAGGGCTCCCGCTAGTGGCATTAATATTTAGCAAACGCAAATGACAAAGGGCTTATTCATAACTGTCACCCTCCCCCTTTTCCGAGAGTTTTATTGATATGCGAAATGGGAACGTTCTTGAATACACAATGACCTTAAATAGAAGGCGTAATTAGCATGGAAAGCGCCGGTGTTTTACTGTGTGGGCTGGGTATTAATGAAAAGCACCGGGATCTGCGCTCTACAGTATGTAGGTGAAGAATGTGAGGAAGTGTAGTAACTTTAAGCTGTGGAATCAAAACACACATCAGTATGTTGCCTTATCACAGAATGGCAACACTGTACATCATGGATATTAGAAGTGCCTGCTTATTAAACTGCTATTGCTGCCCAACATACCAATACAAAAATGTGGAAGAGTAGACTGCTAGACGGTGTGTTGGGTCTTTGCAGCACATGAGTGAGTATTAATCACTTGGAATCACGAGGTCAGGTGACACGAGCTGCTGCTTCTCGGCTGTAATTGCGGTGAGAGTGATCGCACTTTCATGGTAAACGCTCAAGGTGCAAGGGAGTCCGTTGATAATATACCTGGTTTCTAGAAATCCGTGTCAGTCTTGTATGGGGGGTGTCCTGTTGGGTGTTATAAGGGTGTTTTCAGTGTTAATTAAAATGGTGTACCTAAAAATAAGTCAATACATTTCCAAAGTACAGTATCGAAGTGTTACATTACTATATTTCCATTTATTTTAATGTTAAAGGCCAGTAGATTTTTTCGTAACAATTCTGAATTGCGTGATGGAAAGAGTGTTTTGTGTCTCTTATTGTCATATGTGTTGCAGAGCAGTTTGATTAATGAATGTCATGCCTTAAGACTGTTGTTCTCAATCCAGTCCTTGGGGACCCCCAGGTAGTCCACATTTGTGCTCCCTCCCAGCTCCCAGCCAAACAAGAACCCTGAATACATGGTACAGGTGTGCTGGGACCTGGGAGGGAGCAAAAATGTGGACTGGCTGGGGTCCCCGAGGACTGGATTGGGAATCACTGCATTCAGATTCTCCTGTATTTTACCACTTGATGTCATGGCTTGTGGTTTGCTTCAAAATTACTCGCAATTTTTTTTTCCTTCTTTCAGTTCCTGGAACTAAAGTCCTGGCCACCGGGGGGGCTTCTTCCAATTGTGATATTTTGCAGGTTAGTTGACCTTGACGCTTAAAACATGGCTCTCATTTGCTTTTGTTTTAATTGTAGTTTGGTAGATACAAGGACATCCTTTCATGGATAGGTGATGGGTATTGTACGAATATATGTAAATGACAGTGTTGCATAATCCTAAATATAATCATAAATCACTTTTCTGTAAACATCTGTTCCTGTTTTTTTTTTCTTTTAATTTCTTTCTCTCCCGTCCTTAGCCAGTTATGTCATGCATGCTTACTGCATTATTACTGTCATGCATGCCATTTATAAAGTGAGTGTCTTCCGGTATTGTGTGTGTGTGTGTGTGTGTGTGTGTGTGTGTGTGTGTGTGTGTGTGTGTGTGTGTGTCCATTCCCTAATGTGCTGGCATCTCATTCAAGGTCTCTCCTGCCCAGCAGTCTCCAGGCTGCCCGCAATCCTGCATTTGTTACATGTTTTTTTGCAAAATGGGTGGATGGACATTTCACTTTCACATGAAGTCACAGTGATTGAACCGTCTGCTCCTGGAAGCCATGAAACAGATGTGTGGAGAGAGTTGTAATTATGATGTGTTTCCTTATAGTGTCTAATATGCATTACAAAGGTTTTGTCTGCATTAGCATGTTCTGAAAGGACGGGGGGGTGGGGGGGGGGGGGGGGGGGGGGGGGGGGGG
>JAODKC010000001.1:22420465-22438038 GCA_026777985.1 Mormyrops attenuatus
CGAACTCATTCCAGCCTCCCTGCCCACCCACCTCACAGGTCCTTGCTGACGTGTTCAACGCTCCCGTGTACACCATCGACACGGCCAACTCTGCCTGCGTCGGCTCTGCCTACAGAGCGAAACATGGTAAGCCCAGGTATTCCAGCCCTTTGGGGGTGGTATGCCGCTCAGCGTGTGAATACTATGTACCTGAGATCAGAAGGTCGCCAGTTTAAATCCTAGGGTTGGCAAAGTGATTTTACCATTGGGCCCTTGAGTGGGGCCCTTAACCCCCAAATACTCCAGGGATTGCCTACCCTGCTTTCTCTACTGTACATTGCTTTGCATTAGAGCGTCTATCGTATTCTTGGCTATTACTTAAGGGCACCCTAGAGGTGAAATCTAAACGTGAAATGAGTTTAATATGCTAGCAGAATTGTATTATGGTCACAAAACGTGATCAGAATGCAGTTTTCAGGAGGTATGTACTAATTCATTTGTTTAGCACATTTTACCATTTTTGTTTATTGCAACAATTAATTTTAATTTAGCTAATTTATTAAACATACAATAGCTAGTCCGTTTTTTATTCCTGTATCTTGAGATGCAGAAAGATTTGAAATGATCATAAAAATATTGTCTATTTTTTAGTGTGTGGTTTCAGTCAAAGCATACGTCGAACAAACCAAGCAAACGGGTTCCCCACCGACAGTTTCACGCACACTGGGTTCAATAGTACAATAATCTTCAAATGTGTCTTCAGCAGTCGGTGGGAGGTGTAGAAACGGCAGATGTGTGCTGTAAGTGTTTCTTCAGGCGACAGAGGTCTCCCTATGAAGTCAGCGAGCGGTTTCAAAAGCACAGCCAATTAAGCTGGCAGGCAAGAGCTGAAACCGGTGACCAACCAGTGTTGTTAAATCTCAGTGTAATTCAGTGACCTTGCGACTGGCTTGCTGGTTATGCTTTCTATATTGTGTATGTCGTTGTTTCTTCTCCAACAAAAATACAGAATGTATAGGGCTGTCAGAGTGTTTTTATATAACAACCTATTTCTGAATAAATTATGAAAATGCCTAAAGTAACATGCTTTCCTTATAGCCAGCAGGAAGGTTTCTGACCAGCCAAAAAAGATAAAGTGCTCGTTTTAACTGTGTGCGCGTGGGTCAAATAAACATTACGTTGTGGGAACCAAATGTCCACACGATGTGATAAAAACCTGTTATTTTGAGGTTGTGGGGACCTTTTTTTCCCACTCCCCACCGGGAAAAATCCCGTTTTATAAATATCTCTGACTGCAATCAAAAGACTAAAAACCAAAAGACTTGTATTTTCTTTGTTTACTTGAAGATTAAGGTTAGGGCTGGGTGGGGGTTAGGGTTGCCATTGTTGCGATTAGGGTATTGCCAATAGAAATGCATGGAGAGTCCCCACAAAGATATGAGTACAGGTCTGTGTGTGCATGTGTGTGTGTGTATGTGTGCACCCTGGGATGGATTGGCATCCCATCCGCTGGTTGGGCGCCCCCTGTTGGTCACAAGCTGTCACTACATTAGGAGGGGCAGGGGGGCCCAAACTGACCTTCTGAGCAGGGCCTCTGAAACAACAGCACCTGCCCCATACTTATAGCCGACCTGAAGCTGTGCTTCATAGACCAGGTCAGCTTCAGTGGAAATCAGCCTCCCACCTGCAATTTTTATCTTTTTTCTCAGAACTGATTTTAGCTATCAGTCAGCTTTAATAATTTCTCATTTTATCAAAAGACTTTTTATAATATAAATACTGTGAATAGTATTTGTTCACCTGTTTGGTTCTTTTAAATCCACCTGATAAATTAGCAATAGATGTGCTTTTTGAGTATCCTTAAACCTGATTCAATACAAAAGTATTGCGCTTAAATGCAGATTTTACATGAAGGTGGGGTTTCTTTGCAAGGCTGTTCTAAATCGATTTATGGTAAAATAACATTACGTGTGTTGTGCTTCATTGGTATGGCATCCTAAATCAAATTAAAATAAATCTCAAGGTTTTTTTTCCCCCCTGCATTGCCAATTGTCAGATGCAGGCAATAAAAGCGGGGTGATTGTGATGTGTGGTTTCTTTAAGGCTTTCAGGAGTACGTTATTGCGCTCTATGCATCTGGAGTTATCACTATGGCAACAGGAGCGGCCGCAGTGCCCATAGGCAGAGAGTGGAGGTCCACAGAGTGGGATTGGGCGGCAGCCTGTGAGGCGGATTGGGGAGGGAGGGACTGGCTTTTACAGGGACCCTCACCCCACTGATCCTGTTTAGCATGTGCCGGTGTGCTACAGTCCCGAAAAGGTGTTTGAAGGTGATGCCGTGGTGCACGCATTAATACATACGTGCTCATTTCTTCATGTGAGGCTGCATGCACATGTATAGGGCTAGTGTGGAGATCCTGGGTGTGGGAATGTGCCTAGTCAGACATGGGTGTTAGTGACAATGCATGGCTCAGCAGGTTAGGACATTTGCTAGTGTTGGTTCAAATCCCAAGCTTATTTTTGATACGAATAATAAAACAACAAAAAGAACTTTAAATCCGACTGCATGCATTTGGAGATGTTTCCAGGCCAGGCCGTAGTAAAAGTAAATTTTGGATGCTATTAGCCACTATATTATTGTAATGAAATTTTGTCTCTGTTGCTGTTTTGTGTTTGGAGTCCCCCCTTATTTCTGCATGTCATGTGATCAATTCTCAGACTCACCTGGAACACACGCCAGGCTTACGGGTGTGTGCATTCGACTTGGTCCCAAGTCTGTGCCTGCTTGTTTTTCAGCTTCTTATTGGTAAATGATCCAGTTTCCTCGCCTATATGAACTCATGCTTCTCGTGAATCTGTGACTCTGATTTGCCCTCCCAGATGGATAGATGGATGGATCAATAGCAGATAGCAGCAATAGCAGCAACCTTGGGTGCACAGGTGAAATTTCTTAGTAATAGTGGAATTCTGGACTATTTTTTTGTTGGCCAAAATAAAAATTAGTCTGACCTTTAGATGCACTGCCCTCCCCCACTGCCCGTTGTGGTTGAGCTAGCTAGCACTTATAATCAAACACCAATGTAACGATCCATCCTGCCTCTGAAAACACCACTTAACAAATTGGAAACGCAATTAGTGAACGAGTGCAGCTCTGTGCCCGATGAAACGACCCAGTGGAAACGGTTATAATTACGTCCTTTATAATGATTTGACATTAAACCTCAGACAACAATTTGGGAATTAACTGGCTGCCGATCTCACTTGCTATACAGACCGAATATAAAGTTATGGAAGTAAAACCGTACTTTTTTAGGGTCCGGATGTTGGGCTTTGTTCGCCGTGCCATTATTGAGCTTTTTGATAAACCGTTAAGCGAAATGAAAATGTTGATTAGTTATTAATGAGACCCTCAGACTGCGAGACAATTGCAACGTGCATTATTAATGCAAATCCTTGGATGTTTGGCATGTGTCATATTGATCATTGTTTTGCTCTTCCTTGGTGCTCATTACGCCTCTTTGGATCTCGTCCTAAGTCCTTGGGAAAAGGCCGTACGGGGGGGATGTTGCCAAGAGCCCACTTAATCCCATAAATGAGAAAATAAGCCACCGTTTCGTCTTACAACAGAAGGTTAGCGGCACTTACAAAGTGCCGCTAACTCGTCGAGACAGCGTGCTTCAGCGTCGCCGTCTCTGTTTTCATTACGTTTTATCGTTCGGTTTTAATTGCTAGTCAAAATATAAAGTAATCCGCTGAGGGATTTGGAAGCTGAGACCAAAGGCCCTCAGCCTGTTGCATGGCTGCCCTTGTCCACTGCATCCGGCGCAAATGTGATATTGATGCGTTTTATTGTCGAGGGAATGAAGACTTCAGTCGCATCCCAGTCGATTAAAGAGGACAAGACCAGCCAGCTGATGGACAGTTTCCAGAAGCCTGTTGGCCCCAATTTCAGGAACCTGCAAAGCAACATGGTCCTCTTTGCAGTGGAAGGACAAAAAGAAAACAAAAGAATCAAAAAGGGCGTCACCTCAGGTCCTGATTTTTAGATAGAACCAGACTTTGTTTATTGCGAAGAGGCTGCAGGGACTTGCCTCCTGTACAAATGATGACTCCAGCTTAAAACAAACACACAAACATGCTTTGGTTGTTTGTCTGGGGGAATCATTTCTTTTGAGTAAATTAAGTACCAGGCTAAGGAAACAGAGCCATGCCCTTTGGAAATCGTTTCAGAATGAAGGATTTAGCATCTTTGCATGATCTGTGATGCAGCATGACTAAAAACTAAGTCTCTGTTGAATTTGTTTCTGTTGAGATTTAGGTCCTTTGGATCGGCATGTTCCAAAATATAAGCTCTTATGCGTCATAAGATAAAGAGCTTGTCTGCAGTCTTGTAAATGTATGTTATGTTCATGTGTGTAAGCAGTTATTGTCTTTATATATTTTTGGGCATTTTCTTGTAATCAGGATTATGGGAGTTTGCATGTTCTCCTCATGTTCACAAGCATTGTAGGTGTGTGTGTGTGTGTCCTCAGACAGCAGGAATTATTAGCAGAGTGAATTATTATTAGCGCTCAGTAAAAATGGTTTAATGTGAACACTTCATTGTATCATATCAGCCTGGATGGAGCATATGTCTGTAAGACTTGCTCTGAGAAGGGATGGGAACTGAGTCATATGACTGTGTGGGATGGGACCTGGTCATGTGACTGGGGGTTTAATGAGGTTTTTAAGGAATGTGAACAGGTGGAATGGTTGGGGGGGAGCACACAGGTACCACACATGTGTAGAGTCTGGTATGGGCTAGAAGTGTGTCCAGGGTTGGGCTTCGCGACCTGACTGCATCTACTGACATGCAGAGGGAGTTCACCTGACTTCCAGAATGGATGGATTGTACTGCATGCATGCAGTAGTATATATGAGCATACAACAGGGTAGATTCTAGGTTTTTGTTTAAGGTGGGGTACATCCAACATCCAGGCATTTAATGACTTCTTAGGCACAGCCATCAGTAGTGTGTCTGTCTGCGGGGAGAATGTCAACCTACCTCGGCAGCGACATTCATATCTCTGGTGACTCTTCCTATGAAGTCAGCAGATGGATTGGAAGAGCATTGGGGGTCATGCGGTCGCTGAAAAGGGGTGTGTGGCGTTCCTGATATCTTTGCAAGAGGACGAAGATCCAAGTCTTTAGAGTCCTGGTCCTCCCTTGCTCTATGGCTGTGAGACATGGATGCTATCCAGTGAGCTGAGATGAAAACTGGATTCCTTTGGTACTGTGTCTCTTCGGAGCATCCTTGGGTACCGCTGGTTTGACTTTGTGTCGAATGAGCGGTTGCTAGAGGAGTCCTGAATGAGACACATTACTTGATTGTGAGGGGCCGTCAGTTACTGCACTAAGGCCATGTGGCGCGTTTCCCTGTGGGTGATCCGGTTTGCAGGATCCTCATTGCTGAGGACCCAAGGGGCGGCACCAGGCCACGGGGACGCCCATATAACACCTGGCTACAGTGGATGGCCATTTCTGGAATGTGGGACTGGACCGTCTGTCCGCCTGGGGGATCGTCGGCCGGGATCCCGAGGAGTTTCCCTGTGTGGTGGGTGCGGCAACGCGCTGCATCAGCACATGCTCCCCAACCTGACTTGAACTGACCTGTGGTACATAAGAGGGGGCATAATTCATACAGACGGGCCAACCTTATTATTAGCTAATGATATATTTAGAATTGGTGAGTGACAGGGGATGGGAACTTCAGGGGCCAATCACCTTTCATGCCTCTGTGATCCCTCTGCTATATATACCCCTGACATACAGCTTACACTACTATTGCATTTATAAATTGACTGAATGTCACCTGTTTGTTTTCTGTACAAAGCCTCCCCAAGGAGCCACTTGGGGTCCTATTTACCCTCGCAGCCCAGAGGCAGCCTGATCTACCATGTCAGGTGTGATCTGAGCCACCGACGCGTATTCCTCCACCTCTCGATGAGCACTATACCCCCTTAACGACAGGCTTGCAGTGGCAGGCCGTCACCCAGGTGCCTGTGTTGGAAAGTGACCTGCTGCTTGGTTGTTGGGACGTTCCATTATTGGCAGAATGCGGGGGGAGATATCGGCCTTGGCGTTTGGATGCTTTTATGCAGGAGGAGATCTCTGTGATCTCAAAGCATCCCCTGTCCAGTAAAAGCGTTGTTTATTAACCCAGTGTCAAAACCAGTTGTTTTTTTCCACGGTATATCTATTTTCTTTCATGGTTTAGCCTAAAGTACAAGTAAATGCTGAGGAGAAATTCCAGTTCTTTGTGATGCTGTCTGGCAGGTTGGGTCGCGCATTTCCAGTCCTGCTGTGTTTAAATGCCAGGTGCATTCCTACGAAGACTAATCTGACAGCCTGGCCACCTCAAAGGTCAATGTCTCTGTAATATGTTATGTAAGCAACGCTGTGGCCCCCGGGAATCATTCCAGGTGAAGTGTTTTTCATCTGTTTATTGGATCATCATTTTTATTTTATATATCACAGCACTGCGTGCTTTAGCACTGTGGTCCTGGCCTTTGTGTAATTAATGTGAACCAGGGTATATGTATTTAATAGTGCTCTACCTATCTGCATTTCTGTCTGCATGCCAGTTGTTTCGAGGTATGTCTTGTTTTTTATGCATTTAGGGTTGGTCAACAATATTGTTTGATATTGTATGAATTTTTTTAATTAACAGGCATTTAAAGTGGTACCTCACTGGCTCCCCTGCAGACTGTCTCTGAAACCTCCCTAACTCTATTGTTAACTGTCTCTGTAACCTTATTGGCTCCCCTGCTGGCTGTCTCTGGAATCTCATTGGCTCCACTGCTGACTGTCTCTGGAACCTTATTGGCTCCCCTGCTGGCCGTCTCTGGAATCTCATTGGCTCCACTGTTGACTGTCTGTAAAACCTCACTGTTTCCCCTGCTGACTGTCTCTGGAACCTTATTGGCTTCATCTTGGTGGCCCCCTGTACTGCTCTAGATGTACAAGGGATTGACACTGGCAGCCAATAATCTTGTCAGTGCACTTGATGGGGCACCGCAGTTGGTTTTTAGGAAATGTTTTGTTAATTTTGCTTTTGTGTTTGGCAGGAATAGTCGCCGAATGGGGTGTGTCTTTCGCCGATGCTGTTCGACATGCACAAGAACCGAAGCTGGTTGCAACGCCTGGCCCGGGAGCAGAACAGGTTTGAATTCTGATTCTACTTTCACATTTGTTTTGCGAATCGTAAGCAATTGTTCCTGTCCATCTAGAAGTGGATGATGAAGACGCAAGTCATATGGTGTGCAAATGAAGGTGTGGGAGCGTGTGGGAGGAGCAGTGAGATTGCCATCTTGTTGTGAAGGGCTGTACTTCTGCACAAAGCTGCTGAGAAGAGATGAGGTTGATGGTGCCTCCGTTGACAGTGTTAAATGTTTCTTTTTCCTTGATAAGTCGTGGCTCGCCAACGCTGCGGCACTGAGCTGAATAGCCACCTTTGGATATGTAAGAACGTCTATAGAGTTGAACAGAAAGCTGTCTGAATTATAATTAGTCTGGCCTTTACTGAGCTATAGGCGCAAGTCACATGTCTACATGGATGACGCAGTTCTGCTCCCCGGCCCCCCCCGACTCACACACGCACATAAAGGCCTCTTTAGTGCTTCAGCAACTTGAATCTTCAGATCGAGGCTGACTCAAAGTAAAACGGGCCACATTACCGAGTTGACGGCCCTTCGTTAAGCACCCCGCCCCCGCCAGTGTGAACTCGAGCCTCTCTCCAGCTTCTTGCTCTTTTTAGGGGGGGGGGGGGGGACATGCAGTTACAATGCAAAATTCATGCTGCCATTTGGAGAGCAGGGGGGTGGAGGGTGGTCATGTGATCAAAGGGAATCGGCCATGTGATAGGCGTATCCTGATAGGATGCTGCGGTTGGGGCTTTGTGTACAATTGCCTTATTGGTAGTTAGAAGGTTGCTCGGAAACATGGTGTATAATTGCATTTCTTATGTGGGAATCAGTGTTCTCTGTAGGATATTACTTTAGGTAAACTGTCACTAGTGGATAAGTGCGTGTCCTGCGACAGACTGGCATCCCATTCGTTGTGCCCCCCGACCTTGCGATTCAGGCTTCCCACACCCCTGTGTGGGACAAGGATTTTGGCGATGGATGGGTTGACCGAGGTATGGCTGAGACTGAGTCAAATCAGAGCCAGGCGTTTGAAGTATTTCAGATTCTTATGAAGTTTACTGTACCTGAATCACTATTTCATTAGTCTTTTGGCAGAGAAGTGAGTTCTTTTTATTACAAACTGACAGGTTTATACATAGTCAATATAGGAGACCTGGACACCAATGTCTGAGAACAGACCTGACTGTTAGGCTGGTTTCCTACCAGGTGAGAGTCACTCTTCCGAGCCAAGAGAGGTCCATGGTGTTAAAATATGCTCCTCTGGTTTTTGATGGCTTGAGGACAAATTCTCCATTCCTTAAGGACGACTGTGCTCAGGCCAGTCATTGATCCCTGTGTTGTCATGTGGCCTTTCGATGGACTGGCATCCTGTCCTGGCCATCCCCTCCACTGGGCTTTGTGCTTCCTCAGACAGGCTCCAGGCTCACCCTGTATTGCAAAAGGACATGAATAATGCAGCTCTTGCTCTTTAATTCTTAGAGGGGAAAAAGTAACTAATATCTCTTATTTAGTCTTACTATTAAACTGGAACTGTAACATAAAACTGATGTAGTACACACTTGGTTTCATATATAAAATTTAATTAACTTGAACAAAACTGCAGGTGTGAGTAATTTGAATGTGCACTTGAAATGTGTTTTTACTGCTCTATTCAGTGAGGTCTTTTCTTCTTCCTTTTCAGATTTTTAGGCCTCTGCTGAAGAGATACGCAGAATTGGAGGAGAAGATACTTGAAGAAGCAAGAAAATAAGTAGTCAATTTGTCCAGTGAATTAATATGAATTTCACAAATTAAAACATGAAAATGACCCACGTCCTCTGGTATTAATACTGAAGTGAAACCGTTCACAAAAGAAACAAATGTTACTAATTATTAATACGTGTTTACCGTGGTGAAGGTGGAGAAATGAGCCTTGGAAAAAATGTGAATAAATGACCTCTCCGATAATTATAATATCATGTATGTGTAGTCTTCTTTCTGCTGTTCCACGTATGTTCACACGCGAATGATCTGCTGTTTGCTGTTGTATGAATTGCTGTTTAATTTGGGGTTTGTATTGATTCTGGAACTTTCTGCACGCCCCTTACCAGCATTTCATGGCCGGTCACAGTATTTACACAAAAATCTGATAGAAACACTATCCTGGAATGAAATGGCAATGTTCAACTAACTAGTTACCCCGGGAGGAAATGGGATATGCACTGTTAGTTAATCATTTGGCATATTTATAAACTCAGCCAATTAGGATTCAGTGGGCGGGACATCCTGTATAATTGACTTCATTTAGGAAACCAGATAACAATAACGTTGTACTGTAAGCTTTAGAATAATGATGAAATCTGGTTTTGTCCTCTTTTGGAACATGAGTTTTGTCCTTCAAAAATGACTAATGCCATTTGTCATCACAGTGTCCACACATGTGAAACTGGAGGCGTGATACTTAATACAGTCACATTCCTACTGAATTTAAATATGATGGATCTCATCAGTGTGTTCCAAGTGAGACGTTTTACATAATCGTATTTGCCGGGTAACGTTTTGCCATTTTTAAATTTAATTTGACACATCTGTGTCTATTATGTATGCCGTTTTAACAAGATTAGAACTGGCAAAGCGATAGATGTCTGGCATAGCGTTAAGCGCTGGCAGTGTATCACATTACCTCAGGCTCCCAGGTTGGCGTTTGGTATTCACCGTGCCCGACGCCATGCACAACATGCAAATAAAACACCTGCAGTGCTGACTACAGAGAATCTGCACCCAACCTGATGGGAATTCCAGTGTCTTCATTAGCCTGGCTGTGTAGCTTCATAAGGGCGGTGCGCTAATCTCAGTTAGCAAATGGATCCGTGCCATGTCATGGGGCTTGCCTGAGTTTCTGTGGTGAGATTTTTATAGAAAACTAGAAAACACTAGAAAGATGTGTCGGTCAACTCATTAAGCGACATAGGCAGCCACCTACGGTGCCATCCTATGAGGGGCGCCGGCTCAGCAAGCCAATCTCACTTTGCCTTGGACATGGGGCGCCATATGGGCGCCATAAGACCTTCGACTGGCACTGCCAGAGAGAGAATATGAAATACAACAAACCATTTACATCTTTTGTGGCCAGTTTTACGATGTTCAATTAGCTTTAAATGTTTGCTATAAGGGTTAAAACTATATATGACCACAGATTTCTTTCCCAAAAAAGCACTTTTTGCAACAAAAAAAAACATCCCTAACATTTTGCTGGATGTGTTTTATGTGTTTACATGACTAAGGTACTTTTCTAGAGTAGCAGCTGTGCAGGATCATTTTGTACTTTATACACAAAATCTTACTGCTGTTGGTTGATGTGCTGAACATGATGTTTCTTTGAAGAATAGAGATGTTTACAGAGTGTTATCACAGTATACTAGAGCAAAAGATTAGTGTCAAAAGACAGTGAGTCATTCTTCAAAGAATCTTTGTTTGTTATAAATATTGCTCCAGTCTATCTTGCTTCTTTCTATACTTAATTTGATAAAATTTTATCAAGAGATGTCTTGGCTCTAAGGATTGAGCTTCCGCTACACTTACAAGTAGGTTATCCTAGACTTCCCACTTCTCCTGAAGGTTTGGGGAATCTCCTGCAAATTGACAGCGGCTCTCTGACACCTACAAATGATATGCAATGTCTCAGAAATCTGTCGTTCTGCTATTCAGGAGTGGTAAAAAATAGCCAGCAAGAGGTCTTACTGCTGCAACCTAGCCCCCGATTTTACCACCACTCTCAGGTCCAGGTCAGCAAATTTTACCCCCCTCCCCTCCCTCACCCCAGTTGGCAATTTATATATGGTATTATTGTAACACCAGCCAAGCATTGGCCAGCCCCCCTTCCCTCCCAGATGCCCCTCATCTGCCTCCCTGAAATCAATCGAGGATGTCTGGGATCCTAAACTAGTATTTCTCAACCAAGTCCAGACAGTCCACATTTTTGCTGCCTCCCACCTCTGAGCACATCTGTACTAGGTATTCAGTGTTCTAGATTGGCAAGGGCATAGATTTGTGAATAGATTGTAGGGACAGTGCGGAACTACCATGTGAAACTAGGGGGGGAATTGGGGCTGATTTGGTCCCTACCAATGTTCAAACCAAACATACACCCTTGGGTTCAGGTGTATTGGGAGCTGGAAGGGAGCAACACTGTAGACTGTCTGGGGCTCCCTGAGGACTGGGTAGAGAAATATTGTCCTAACACATACGTAATTCATACACCAGTCAACTGTGCCTGTTGTCGCATTTAAGTCAAGCCAGGAGAAAGTTAACAAGCCAAGATTTCCCTGAATTACTGGAAGCGACAGAATTGTGAGGGATAGACAGATTCCTGCAGCACTCTGACACGGATTGTCCCTGCGTGTCAGTGGTGAGAGTCTCATACAGAATAAGATCCATTTTCTAACAGGCAATAAGAACTGGTGTCTTCCTTGAAATGAACCTTCTGATACTAAGGTATTTTCTCAGGTCGGGGACACTGGCGATCAGGTTAAATCATTCCCCTATAAAAATACCTGGCTCTCTGTTATTTCTCGCAGTACTGTGGCCTTTGTCTACCTTGTCACAAGGGTGACTCATTTTTCACTGCAGTAAGTGGAGTTCCGTGCCCTCACGGCAATGTCGGTCAAGCACGACCGCCGGAGCCGTCTACAGATGCGGTTTTCTCAGGTATATTTTTTCATGCATGACAGGCCGCTAAAGGATGTATTATAAGGAGACGCGGTTGGCTCTGGAAGCCTGAGGTATTGTTCTCGTCGCACCATGCTGCAGTGGTCAGCGACTCAAAACACTGTTTTCCTTTATACCTCTCAGCATAAAATTTTTGCCACAACCAGATTTTTTAGAGTCGAGTTCAAAGGTGACTTTATTTTAATGCAGAGCATTTGTGAAACTGTTTAAACTTTATATACAGTTTGTTACTAAAAAACCCACTTAAGCAGTAAATTATAAGAGAATTTTACCTTTATGATACTCATACAATATCCAAAATTTGATAATATAAATTATTATCACTTTGACTAAATTAAAAATGAAAAGAAAAAAAACTGTCTAATGATTCCATTGATATTTAGTTTCATCTTAAATGTTCCCTAAGAAATTACTTTATTGATGGGAGCTAATCTGTATTTAGCTAAAATTGTAGCAGCTATGTATTTGTCACTCATGGGAGTTTTATTTACTTAAAAGTTTTCTGAGGGCAGAATGATGGTGCAGAGGGATATCCAATCAGATTGTAGAGGAGATGATCCAAGCAACTACAGGAGGCAGAACCAGCCAATCAGATGTCTTGGTCCTGCCTCTTCTAGTTGCTTGGCCCCACCTCCTTCATAATCTGATTGGTTATCTCTCTGAATCAATAATTCTTTCATTTTGCCCTCAGAACATTTACATGTAAGTAAAACTCCTACAAGCATATTTGTCCTTTGACCATTCCTCATTGGTATTACTAAATGTTGATCACCAGTACTGGTTGAAGCCTATGTGATGCTTCATACAAACTTCATCAGCAACATCCCCTGTCCAAGAAGTGAAATTGGCTAAAGTATTCACCCTCCCAGATGATGGCACCCTAGGCAGCTGCCGATGTCACCTAATGGGTCGACCAGCCCTGCTGATAACTCATTTTAGCTCCATGGTGTATTTTGTGTTTGCACACAGCTACATTAACACATTTTGAAAGCAGCCATCATCAATTTCACTGTGTCAGTTGTACTGAAGGGTTTCCAATGAAGAACCCGGCGAGTGGCATGAGTTTGTGCAACTCAGTTACCCTGACTTAATTTGGGATTATTGATGTCCACGTGAATGTCGATAATTACATTTTAACTGAACATTTCTAGTGTGGTCTCATCGATTTGACTTTAAGCTACACAATGTCGCTGCACTCACTTTTTGTCCAAACCAGCACCAAATTAATCAAACATGAATGTTGTCCGCACAAATTTTAGTCATGCTAGCTTTTATTGCGCAAAAAAATCCGAAATCGCTGAGGGAAGTGATACAAATATATCTACAGACAGACGACATAAACAGATCCTGGACCATTTCATTTTTTGTAGAATGACAAGATAAGACAGGCTTAAGGCTATCAGGGGTGATAGGATATTTTTTATGACAAGTGGATACATTTCACAGTGAAACCTTGGAGACTATGTGGTCTGTATAGAGGCATTTACCTCACTGCTCATTTTCCCAAAGGTTTGCTTATTTACTGCAGCCTTGAGGTGTTATTGTCTCACACAGAGGTACACTGTGTAAGGTACACCATGTGCTTCATGTTAGGTTTTGTTCTCTTCTAAATGACAATCAATTTTTTTTAACAAAAGTACCATGGTGAGACTGGACCAACTTCTGGTTTAATTTATTACTCAGTAAAATTCCTGAATTAATGGGCAATTCAGCATCCAAGATTTAGTCACATGATTCGAGGGCCACTGCGGATTGGAGGAGCTCAGATTACTCACCTGACTCCCAGTAGACTGGGTCTTCTAACAAAACAGTTTTGCTGTTTTCAGTTCTGCTGCTTTGTGGGAGAGTCTCCCATTAAAAATTAATGTAAAACAAGTATTGTTACTGAACCTACATGAAGCTACAATTGTAAGAACTTCCTTCTTTATTGACTTTTAACCGTTATCTCCAAATGGCGCAGAGCACTCAAAAACAATGTTTATTCCTTTCTGTTTTCTGTTTCTTGGACATTTATTCAAACCAACACATTTATACAAAGACAAAAAGGCGTGAAGGTAAAAATGACCACCAGCAATCTCCTGTGCATGGTGATTTACTCTTTCCAATGCCGAGACAGTTAGCAAGACTTATTAATTAAGAAATGCTAAAGTCTGACTGCCTTTATATGCCTAATAAATCACGTTACATGTTTGGCATTCCATGAAAGAACTAGAGGTACCTCATGGTGTTCATCTAGTAGAGGTTTTGGAAATGTGGGCATTCTGTATGTTTGATTCTTTCGTTGGACACCTCATAATATTCAGCATAGTGTTATTAATGTTGGGCTCATAATATATGTAAGAACAGCAACAATATTACCATTACTCTGGACCAATTAGACTTATGCAAGTCAGAACAGAAGAGCCTCAATCCACGGAATGGGCTGAAAGGTGGTTGGTAACTGAAGAGCAAACTTCCAGAACTCACTCAGTTTCTTGTGGTTTGCCAGATGAGACCACCAGTCATGTATCCCCACCCCCCCAAAAAAAAATTAAAAATTTAGAAATTTTGATCAGGCACGCAGCCTGGTAGTAAAATAATTATTTTGAACCAGAAATTTGCTTCATCCCCCCGATCAACAAAATCTACTGTGAGGGACCAGTCGGTAGGGTTTCCAGGCTCCCCACAAAATTTATTCCTGGGTACAGACCTGGAGACCAACAATAACTTGTGATATATTAGGAACCAAAACTCACTCAGTCCTCATGTAATCCAATAAAAATTTCCAAACCTTCCACAGAATCTGGAAAATGTATCCCATGCCCTGACTGAATTTGCTCTTCATTTATCAGTTTGGTGGTATCAGCTGAGGAAGGATCCACATCCATGTGAAGCTCTCCAGTTTTTTCTTTTTTCACTGTCATCCAGAAACTGCTGAATGTGCATTTATGTTCTGTATGGCTTGCAGATTCTTTGACGGTACAAATGCAGTTTTAATGACGCATGGGCCAAAGGCAGAATGTCAACAATGGATGCTCTGTTGGGCTGATTTACCTTCAGATGCATCGGGGTTGTGTCAGATAATCCGTGGTCTGTTACGGGTGTGTGGCTCGATGGGTGGGGATGCTGTGCCAGTGATCAGAAGATTATCAGTTTAGATCCCAGGGTTTTAGAAGGTTTTCTAGAAAAAAATGTACATTTTTAAAATGTTTATATATCCCATGTTTTATTATCTTAAAGACTGTCCTCTCAACTTCTGATTTGCCACAAAATCATATCAATGGATATTTGGGAATGTTTGGGTCTCAGTTTATTCCAGCTGAATCATTTCACCCAGGTGAATTGTAACATCCCTTTGAAGACCGTCATCTTCATATAAGAGTTACAAATGCATAGTTTATTTAAATGAACCTGGGAGGGCTGGGTGTCTCTCAGGAATGTTTGGAGCAGCTCTGAGAAGCACAGGTTAGCTCAGGTACCTTCCTGCCCCCCAAGACCTTTCCTTGTGGTTCCTCTGGATTTGTTTATTAAGACAAACACTGTGAATCGATGATATAAATCTGCAGATAGCCCGCGGGGTCCTTGCGCATCAGCAGAAATGCTGCCCGGGCAAGCGAAGGCTGCAGGTCGTCGATCACAAGCCTCCCAGGGGCAGGTCGAGAGTAGCTGAATCTCTGGAAAATTCCATATGATGTCAGATTGCTGCCCCAAGTTAGTGTGCGGGGTGAGGGGAGAGGTGGGATTTTTCATCTTAATTAGACGTAGATGTTGGCGTATCTCAGGGTTAAAAATCGAATGTCCAAAACGCTGTTAGCGTCCATTTTTGAAAAACAAGTTGCCTCTACTGGCTTCTGTACCGGGTAACCTCTTTTTGGAAAGTGTCGATATATTTTCTTAAGGTCAGGTCAAGAGCTACTGAACATTTATGAAAAGGAAATTATCAGTCAGTGCCTTTCTCTTTGAGTCAAAGGCTGGTAAGCAAGGAAATAAGGAAGATTAGTTTTGTCTGCAGTGAACGCTGTCGTGCTGCTAAGAATTTCTGATGGAATTCGGCACATCCGGTATCCAGGCTGAATTCCGCCACCATCTGAGCCAGCATCCCAGCACCGTCAAGCAGATCTCACGCCCAATGATAAATCTCTGTCCTCACGCTCTTGTTGTCCTTGCCCCTGATGACACAATGTGATTTGCCCGCGTCTCCTGCACTTCTAATGCTGAGCACATCCTCTAAATTATTACCACAACCTCTAACGGATATTGCTGACTGCCTGTGGTCCCACGGCGCCCTCTGGGGGACACATTGCTATACGTTGCCCTCTCCAGTTTCTTGTTAACTGGAGAGCTAGGGGGATGGATTTATCTGCAGCTTGTAAAGCACTCATTCCAATATATGTTTAACAACATGAAACTGTTGTCTTAATCCACATTATGACCTATCTCCTTTTGACCTTTGACCTCTTTGCTGATTCATACTTGACATAGGTTGCAGAGGGGACAGATTGCAAGACCACAGCTGATAACCCATGAAGCTTGACTCCGCCTTGAAGGGACAGGCTAGCTATATATCTTTGTCTTTCAGCTCGATGTCTTCAGGGTAGTACCGAATCACCCCTGAGCTCACTGTCCTGTCGCTTGAAATTTATGTCACATTTTCTGGTCCGCAGGGAATAATTTCCTCCCCCAAACAGGCAAAATGCAGCTCAAACATCCTTGCAGCTATCTCTAGAACAACATTAGGGTGAATATTACTTTTGTAAAAATGTGGTTTAGGTATCAGCTTAAAGTGAGTCAATAGATTCCTCCATTGTTGTCATTTACAGGCTAGTGACTGAAATCAGATGTGGTTTGTAGTGTAGTTTAGTATATGGTGAGTGTAGCTTAATTCTCTCTGTAATTTGAAAGTTGTGAAAAAACACACAGTTTTTTAGGGGTCCTGCTTTCTGTATGTCAATTTTGTGTCTGTTAGACAGCTGGCTTCTATTCACTTTATCCTGTTTGCTCATTTACCCATAAGGCCATGGGACTCAGTCACCTGACATCAGTCAACCCAGGAAACATTCTGTTAGTCTGTTACTAATAAGTAGCTCTTCACCGCGTGACATTCGTATTCATTTCGCTGAACACGGGGAGCTAATGACGAATAGTCAAAGATTGTGGCGTGAATAGCTTAGCCATCTGTTTGAAACGCTTAATGAGCTGCCGCGTAAATTTTATACTGATTTACTTTCTTGTTTTTCGTATGCATGTCTCGTTTGGCTGCTAGTTATGTTGGCCAGAAAGACGGCAGCACAGAGGGTCTGTAGCTAGAATGGGTGCTGCCCACCTGTTGGGTCAGGGGTTTGAATCCTGTCCCCTCCCCTGTTTGTGGGAGGTTTGCATGTTTTCTCCTGATAGTGAGGATTCCTCCAGGTACTTCGGTTGCAGTCAGCATGCGGGTCAGGGTGTTAGGGCAGTGTTTCTCAATCCTGTCCTTGGGGACCCCCCAGAGCGTCCACTATTTTTTCAGCAGCCATATCACCTACGGTTCAAACTAGATAATCCACTTGAAGTTAAGCAGGTTTGGGCCTGGCCAGTATTTGGATGGCAGACCAACTAGGAAAGCTGGGTTACTGCTGGAGGAGGTGTTGGTGTAGCTAGTGGGTTAGCCCAACCTGTGGTCAGTGTGGATCCCATAGCCCTGGTGCAGTGACGGGGACACTGTGGCCAACAGGTTGGCTCATCCTGT
>JAODKC010000001.1:22438924-22449410 GCA_026777985.1 Mormyrops attenuatus
GATTCCAGCCCCACCCCCCACAGCAACCCTATACAGCATGAGCAGTCGAAATATGGATAAATGAGAGTGCTTCAGTCAAACAGCTGAATTGTCCAAAAGTTCCTCTATTGCTCCCTTGCTCTATTAACTTACTACCTGCTTGGACAATTTATTCATAAGCTGATCATATCCGTCTCGCTTGGTCTCCTTCCTGCCTGCTGTGCAGGGGCCTCATCCGTGCCCGGTAAACTTGTTCCTCGCTAATCTCTTAGCTGTTATGAGGGCAACACTAGCTACGGTTCACTGCTGTCTAGGCAAAAGGCTGGAGAAAAGAGAAGCAATATTCCAGGTTTCCACTAAACTCAGCGCCGGATTCCCAGTAGGAGACAGAGGCTGCATGGCAGAGGATCTCAGTGATGTCACTGGTAGCTCACCTCAGCTGTGCAAATCCTACATGACGCTCATGGAAATTTCCAGCATTTCAAAGGCCAGGATAATGTTTTGGTGAAAAGGGACTTATGTACGGGGTTTTTACTGCAACGCGTGCCATCATCTTAAAGTCAAACAAACAAGGCATTCATCTCATCTATTACCTTACATCCCTTCTAATTTAGAATGTTAATTATGTTAATTATTGCACCGGGGGGATTAGCATACAGCTGTGAGCGAGGTCCAGCAGATGGGAGCGATTTGCTTTGCTGAAGAAAGAGCTGCTTGCTAATTGGCTTAATTACTCAATTAACCCAGCGAAATTTTATTTAGAACGGGTGATTTAGAGTGGGCGTCCTTTATGTTAGGTAAGGTGCAGAAATTTTAACCCGTGCCCTAACGACATATCTGTCGAAAATGGTGCAACTGTCCGGACCGAAGCTATCACACATGGGAGGCACAGCTGGGGGCCCACAGTCCTGAACGAGGAATGTAAAGGCTTGGAAAGGGTCTCCTCTTGTTTTTAATATGTCCACAACCCTGCTCCCATGCCCAGCAGTGAAGATCTGGAAAGAGCAAAGTGTGAGGAACGCGGTAAAGCAGAGCTGAATGTTTTCGTGAGCTTGACGTATTTAGTATCACATAGTAATCTTACGGTCGAGGATGTGCTCGGGGTATTTTTTTTATATGTATCTTTATCTCAGATGTCATCTGCTGGGGAGAAGCTAATGAACTATTTCTCCTTAATTAGAACTAAAAAAAAAGTGGAACAGATGGAGGGCAAATATAATGGAAGGAAAAAAAATCCAGAGAGTATGGGTTTAACAGTTTCCTACTCACGATTTTAGATTCAGGCGCTGAAGTCCTTGTAGCACTAGATTATGGGGAAAAAATGACTTCATTTCTACTGGGTAATTGGTTCCCAGGTGTAGAGTGTGATATTTAAAGTCAAACATTCCAGTAGGTAAGAATGCATATGAAAATACATAAGGCTCCGTAGCAGGTGGGCACACTTCTGCTTTTGTCCTCTGCACCTTGCACACAGGTGCTTCTCTAGACTGGTAGGCGTCTCAAAAGTGTCTTCCCACAAAAATAGGAAGCCCCCCCCCTGCCCCCAGGAGGTTTGGCACTACCACAATGCGTCCTTAACACTGTCCTGGAGAGCTTCCTTATCCGAGCTTCGTCAGTATGGACTGTTCCTGTCTCCAGAGACACCTCTCGACACAGCAGGGAAAATGAGGGCGGGTTACGATATATCACCGCGGGGCATTACGAAGTGTCGCCAAGGCACCGCCTTGATTTATCAGATGGCGAAGCAGCCGCATGCTAATTAGGCGCATTAGCATGTCTGGCATCAGGGGGGCGCTCCGGCACGGACGTGAGCCAATGACAGGCGGCCTCGCTGCTGTTTCTAGGGTGGTGTGTGGCCTGGCTGGTCAGGATGCTGTAGCTGTGTTCAGGACATAGCAGGTTCAAATCCCCTGACTGGCAGCAGAGTGATTTCACCTTTAGGCCCTTAAGCAAGGTCCTTAACCCCTAATTGCGCCACGGACTGTCTGACCCTGCCGTCTCAATTGTACATTGTTTTGGATAAAAGCGTCAGTTAAATAGACTGGCAGCAGGGGCAGCTCAAAGTCACAAGTGATGCACGTCACGCTGACAGCATTTGCCATGGTGGATGGGTTTTATAAAAATATTATTAATTCCCCTAAATTACCCCCTAGCTAAGTTTCTTGGTATAATGCCATCATTATATTAATTATGCTACATGGTGGTGCTTTTCTTTTTCTTTCTTTCTTTCTTTCTTTCTTTCTTCTCAAACTAATTCTTTTTTTCACCTAATTTCGGATTGTTTTTAAGAGTCAGTCAGCAATAACTATGCTGCCAGTGAATTCAGTTTATGGTTCTTGTTCCTTTTCTTTTCCTTTAATAGCTAGAAAATGTTTCAGATTAAAGCATCACTCTGCTCTGCCGTGCGCCAAGACCAGTTAACAAATATTACATCACCCTTAGCAAAATGAAATCCCTACATCGCAGCCCTGTCACTATGCTTTCAGCTTCTGTAGGGAGGAGCGCTGAATTTTAATCATATTCTGTCTGTCCTTTCATTCTGCACCCCAGCTTAACCAGTATGAGATCCCACCAGGTATGGCTCACAAACTCCTGTCATCTTATAGATTCGTTTATTGAGCCCAGTGTCAAGTGCACAACATCAATACCAATAAATGTTGCAAAACCAGTATCCTTGTTTTTGGGAAATAATCTCTTAGATACAGTACCAGTCAAAAGTCTGGACACACCTGCTTTTATTGCATTTGTCTCTGTTTTAGTTATGTTATTCACCTTATAGTAAAAGGCCTCAAGACAATGAAGTAATACATATCAATTACTGCGATGACCAAGAGAAGTCTTCAACATGTCAGATTTTAGACTCTTCAATGACAGCGTTGCAAATTTGCAGTATTCTTTCATCCAGCTTCCAGATGTAGCCACCTAAAATCCCTCCCCAACCGTCCTAAAGGAGTTTCCACAAGTTCTGGGCACAAACTGCCTACTTTGATCCAACTCATCCCAAACAAGGGTATAGGTCGGGGGATTGTGGGGGCCAGGTCACCTGTGTACGGCACTCCATCTCTTTCCTCATTCACAAGATGCAGTACTTACTGTACATTCTCTTGGTGTGCTTAGGGTCATTAACGTGGTGGAAAACAAATAATTTTCAGTAGGTGTGTCCAGACTTTTGAGTGGTACTGTACCAGCAGGCTGTATTGGTCTCAGAGCATATTAAAGGAGTGTATGTGTGTGTGTGTGTGTGTGCCCCCCATCCCCCATTTCCTAATATAGATCTGCTAATTACCTCAATTCTCAAAGGTCCCTCCCCAATACACAAAGAGCAGCCCAGCTCAGACGGGGTCACGGCTGCTACTCACTTCAGCTTTGCAAACGTACTGTTAGCATCCAGTTTCATTTCTACCCTACGAGGCGTAAGTGGTGTCAAACAACATGGTGCCTCTTGAGGAGAATGATATCTGGTCGATTCCGGCTGAGCGGCTTCAAAGTGACAGATCGCTTTGCTTCCGTTGTGTGATGAATGGCCAGATGTTCGAGATTCTTGTACATTACCGGATTGGAATTTTGTCAAGTGAGTCATAGTAAGTACATAGAGGATGTGTATAGCGGAATAAATTTACAGTGATTATTTTTGTTTTTTTTAATTAATAAAAAGAGCTTAGAGTTTTAGGGGTGGAATGTAGCTTAGTGGGTTAGGAATCTGTGCCAGAATGTCACAAGTTCACATCCCACTGTTGGCAGAGAAATCATATCGGGTTGAGCCCTTGAGCAAGAACCTTATTCTCATCTGCTGTAAGGGTGCAGGATGCTGTCTGATTCTGCTCTCTGACCCCAGACCTTCCTCACTTGTACGTATGTCTCTTAGGGCAAAAGTTGTCCGCTAAATAAATGTAAACGTTTTAGTCTATTATACTGAAGGGTTTTGAAGTGACCCTTTTTATTTCTGGGAATAGATCGTTAGGGATATAATTTATGTTTTGTGAGGCCATTATAATCATTGTTTTATCAATTTGCTCTCTGTGAATTATGTCTTATTTTTGGCAGACTACTCTGTGGAAATTATATGATCCATTCAACCCACTCTCTGGAAAATGATGTGGGAGATTATGGTTATTTTACACCTATCAGTTTCAGTTAGCAGTATTTTTTCATTACAAGGCTGACATGATCACTGCTGATAATGTTAGCACAGCAAATTGGTGCAATTACAGTAATAAAAGGGAGCTCCTCCCTGCTGTCCTTTTTGTGGTCTGGCTTAAATTAGAAAGTCTCCTTGGCGCAAATAGTTTTACAATTTTGCAGAATTGTTTGTATTGCTGAAGCTCTCCATTTGAGCTCACATGGCCGTATTAAGTTTTGGCTAACTTTTGGAAATGCTTCAACCTAGTAATGTTTGTCATTCACATGAAGATGACACAATTCACAAATGGACATGGAAACATAAATGTCACCTAATATAAACACTTGTCACAGGTCTCCAGGTCACCAGGGCCTTGCAATGGATTGACATCCCATTTTTACCACCACTCAAGCCCCCTATTGGCCACAAACAGTCACTACATGTGGAGGGCTAGAACAGCGAACCAACCCCTGCCTGTCTAGGATCTACCCCAGCCAGCCAAGACCATCTGGGATAGGCTCCAGGCCCCACTGTGGCCCCATCTGAGATAAGCAGCAGAAGATGGATCGTATGTTTCTATTTTTTTTCATTTACTTATGTTCCCAATCCCGTCTGTACTACCCAAGTACCCATGCCCTGTAACATAACAAAAGCCTCTTCCGTCTTAGTTCTTCTCATTTTTATAAATTAATATAAAAACGCAGAAACTAATTTTCATTTCATTTAAATGGCAAAAGTGAGATAACATAAAATGAGGACTAGTAGGAATTATTCTTTTGTCAGAAGGGACCTTCTTAAGCATATGGTCTTGATTGTGAAAAATAATTATGTGCTTGTATTTTCCCTATTAAACCATTTTCCTTGCAATTCATCAAAGATATGAATGCGCTTGGAGGCCACTGTAATCTGTCACATTGTGAAAGGAGTAGCCCTTCAGATTTTATGATGAATGAACATCCATTTATCCACTTGAGGAGCGTGTGCCTCGGACCCCAGGACAACCGCATTGTTGATGAGGGTGAGGACACATGGGTCCACATGTATCTGAACACAAATGCCTGTACTCGGGTCGGAAGGTCATTTCAGGGGAACCATCAAGACAAATCTGTACCTCTGCTGTTTCAAATGCTTTTTGTCGTTTGTCTGTTAAAGTTGCTATATAGATAAATTTTACTTACTAAATGTATAAGACAGGGTAAGTTTTCATTGATTTAATGTTATTTTTTAGTTGCCTGGGATAGACTCCAGGTCTAAAAAACAATTGCAGAGACTCCACAATTTAGTTTCTAATCTAAATAAATCGGTAAAATTTTATTTGTTCGGACATACTTGTCGCGGTACGTGTCGATGGCGAGCGGGGAAGCAGGCGAGCGAGTCCGAGTTGCGGGGAAAACGGGGTTTATTACGGGTAGACAGGCAGTCAGGGGAGCATACGGGAGACGGGAAGCCACGAACATTGACAATACAGCATAACATCAATGACGGATCTCCAGGAGTAAACAGAACACGGACTAAATACATGGGGTAACGAGCAGGAAACTGACAACAGCAGGTAAACGGGAGGATTCCACACGGGGTTAACGAGGAGGTGTGGTCCACAGGAGGGTGATCGGGGCTGGGCGTGACAATACTGAAAAATACAAAGATTAGAATTTCTGAATGAAATTCAATTGAAATTGTTAAACTTGTTTTCTCCCGATTCAGGCGCACTGCCTGTGATGCGAGATTAAGGACGTGGGCTGACTGTTATAACTAATAGAGAGAACGTCTCATCTGCCAGAGAAACGAGCTTTAGGTCATTATCTCTCATTGTGCGTTTTATATGTTACTTAGATCGCACACAATGTAAAACACAACTGTTAGTACATCTGACTAAAAACAACATAAAAGTGATGTTTCGACAGTCTTAAGTATGAAGTTATTAGGGCTACTTATTTTTGACCGTTAAGAGGGTGGTGCAGTGGTTAACGCTGCTGTCTCACACGTGTGGGACCTGGGAACAAATCTGCACTGTGGCTCCATGCGTGTGGAGTTTGTGTGGTCTTCCTGTGTCTTCATTTGGTTTTCTCCAGGTACTTCAGCTTCCCCCCACAGTCCAAAAGCATGCTGAGATTAACTGGAGTTACCAAATTACCTGTACTGTGTGAGTGTGCCCTGTGGTGGCCTGGCATCCCATCCTGGGTTGTTCCCTGCCTTGTATCTATAGGCTTCAGACCCCCCCCCCCCCGAATGGGATAAACAGTAATACAAAAAAGAAGGTGGGGTAATTTATTATTGTTTCATATTCATTAAATAAAATGCATCTTCTTAAAACATTAATTATGCAAATATTTAAAATATTTCAAAATATATTAATGATTGAATGTATTCAGTCATGTGTTTTTAATTTGTTTTGAAGGTTACTGTACATGACTTAGGGTGCAGAGGATAGATTAACAAGAATGAAGTTAATGCTGGTGTGTAAATATGTCTAAATGTAGGCAGTTTAATTTTTGATTAAGTGAGCCTATGACATGAACGCTCATGTAATTAATTTAATGTTGAATAAACGCTGAATACTCCAAATCCCAGTTAATTGCTCAACTCTGCTTATTCTTTATAAAGTATAAAAGGAGATCGAGCTGTACTTCTTTTTGATGCCATTTTCTCTTCACTCATTCCGAGTATAAGCATAGCTGCTTGCGGTAACATATGCCTCTCTTCCCATGTTGTGCTGCGTCTCACCAAATCCAGTATCGTGGAAGCAGGTAGGGGGAGCGCGGAAGAAAAATAAACACCAGGACTCAGGATTTATCTAGTGCTAACTACAAGGATACTCAGAGCACACGCAGTATTCTCTCTGCTGGCGGTTGGAGGGGGGTGCCAGGATAACCCCCCCCCCCCCCAACACTCTGAAAAAAACTTCATCTACTACTTAATGACTGGATTGGCTAAAAGAATGACCTGCCAGATGATGTTAACCTTAGGAAGATGGTCAGGAACCTGGAGCTGAAATAGGGCCAGACTAACTGAAATTACACAAGGCTGGTCTGGTCACTTCTTATTACAGTTTAGATTTACCTCATAGCGAGTCTCGTAGACAGCAAATTAATGAATTATACTGTATACTGTGGTTTAATGTCTATACAGAGTCTCGTAGACAGCAGATTAATAAATGACTCTGTATACTGGGGGTTTATGTCCACACCCAGTCTTTTAGATTAATGATTTGCATTGTTTTCTGGGGGATTACATCATCACAGCAGGCTTTTCAGGAGGTGTGTGCCTCACTGGGTTAGGATTCTGTGCCTGGGATCGGACGCTCACTGGTTCAAATCCAGGGGCCGGCAGACTAAGGCTGCTGTTGGGCCCTTGAGAAAGACCCATAACCCCCAGCTCCAGGGCTGCTGCACATTAGCTGCCCCCATGGCAGAACCCCAAACCTCACGCTCATCTGTGTGTGGGTAAGCCTTAAAGGAGAGCAAGATGGGGTATTTCAAGATGGGGTAATTAATTTCCAAATGTGCGAGCACGTGTTCTTGCCAGGGCAGGTTCTGTGGAGTTCTGTCAGTAAATAAGACGCACACTTCACTTTTCCCAACCCTGAGCCATTTCACAATTATGTCCTTTTCAATGGAAAAATGGAATCATTCTTTTTGCCATTTATGTAAGTATCTGTACAGGTACATTAGAATGCTTCCTCTGACATATCCCATCATGCTCTGCTTTGAGACACACCCCCACATGTATACACACTGGTGAGTGTGAGTCAGAGCACAGAGTCAGTCATTTTTCCAGCAGCCCTGGATTATTTCTGTAGTTTAGGGCCTTACTCAATGGCCCAACAGACATGTGACTATATTTCTGAGGATGGAACCCCACCCCCTAAGCAAACTCTACATTGTAGAAAATGGTGCACCCCTCTCCCCACCGGGGAGTCAAACCCCAGTGTCCCACTTAACAGGCAGGGACACTTGTTACTATGCTAACTTGCTTGTAATCTGTGACCCTCCATCCTTTGGGCCACTAACAACGTTAAGCACTCAGTAGAACCAAGTCTTAATTATGGTGCAGCAGATACCATCTCAGCGAGTGAGAGGAGCCTTAAACGAAACAGAAGAAGCTCTTCAGTTTACTTTGTGCAAGAAACCATTTTATCATTTAATTTCTGAGGGGCTTTTTTCCCCCTTTTCTATTGAGATACTTCAATTAGATCATTGTTGCTGGGGAGGCATTATTTATTGTGAATGAGATTACATCATTTTAATTAGCTCATCTTCAGCAAAGTTCTTTGCTCTAAAACCCCAGGGAGACTTACATTTATTTAAGGTAATTAATGTTCAAATTAATCAAGTATGCCAATTATTTTGCTGGCTATATGAGGCCCCATCATTCATGCAAATGACATGTATCTGAAGTGTATGTCAGTACAACCGAGGCTGCATCCTTTATGCCTTTGTCTCGACTTCCGGGAGAAAAGCACCATTCTTGAAAAGAAATGTACTTCCGGATGATGGCTGCTCCACCATCTAAAAACCGGACTATCATGCAGCCGCTTATGCGGCACAGGGTCACATGAGGGTCCTGGAGCCTATCCCAGGCAGCAGCCAAGGACATACCTGGTATGGGATGCCAGTCCCTCACAGGACATATACACTGTAGCCAATTTAGTGATGTAAACTGAGGTTTCCCAGTGGTGAAATCACTTTGTCAATCCTGGGATGCAAACTAACATCATTCTGATATACAGGCACAGCAACCGAACCCGCTGAGCCACACATCAATTGCACAAAAATGTTGGACAGCATTTTAAAAGTGCCACGAGTATCACAGCCATATGTGACTGACAAGGCCGTGTCCAATCCCACGACAGTATCACAGCCATTTGACACTGACAAGCCCCTGTCCAATCGCACGACAGTATCGCAGCCATATGAGACTGACAAGCCCGTGTCCAATCGCATGACAGTATCACAGCCATATGAGACTGACAAGCCCGTGTCCAATCCCACGACAGTATCGCAGCCATATGAGACTGACAAGCCCCTGTCCAATCGCACGACACTACCACAGCCATATGAAATTCGACTTCTCGCTCTTTCTCCACAAAAAACTGTAAGAGAAAAACACTTGGCTGATATCTGTGGCACCCTAGTGGATAAAAAGGCAGTGATTAGGGGGATCTATAGCCCAGATTACTCTGTGAAACTTCACCCATTCAGCTCTTTTTGCAGGAGAGCAGACATGACTGTAAGTGAACACAGTCAGCACATTCTCGGGCCACAGAAACACTGGCTTTCCCTCCAGGGTCTGTTCATTTGCAAATTAGCACAATATGCTATAATATATGCAGTATATATGTGTCTGTATGGGTATTTGTGTATGTATACAGTAGCGACCCACCAGCTGAAACAATGGTGCAGAAAAAGAACCACAGAATAAAGCAGAAACTTAACTTGGCCTCCTTCTGTTTTTAATCATTCCGCTTCCCAGCTTCCTGTTTCTATCTGCAGTTTTCCCCCCAGAATTTTTCCATGCCTTTGATGCACAGAGTGGTTGGAGTCCTCTCACGCCTCAACATCAATTAGAGTGTTGATGTATTGTTATTGGAATAAATCACAGTAGCCTCTCCGTTCCTTTACGGCAGTTTTTGACAATAAGTATAAATCATGGATATTTCAATAGCTGGATGCAGATTGTTGCGGTGTCACATTCTGGAATGAAGGAGTGCAGGAATCCATTTTTACCCCCGTTCTGTTAGAGAGAGCTTGAGGTGTACAGATTTAATGAAAGCGGTTTCAGCCATCTGAAACTGTAGATCACTCAGAGACATATCTTTGGATTCTAGGAAACAGATTTGTTAGATATAGCTATTGGTTAGTGTAGTCTTTTCTAAAACAGGCTGTGGTGGCTCAGTGGATCGTGCTGTAACCTCAAACCTGCAGCATTGTGGGTTCTGGTGTCACCCTGTCTATGCATATGTCAAGCTTGCATCTGCTGACATTTGCATGGGTGCTCTTGCAGTAGATGGTCTTGTGCGTTTCTGACTACACATCCTGTGGTATGTCCAGCGAAAACCAAATTATTTATAACTGACAGGGGTAACTGTCTAAAGTGAGGCTAAACAGGAATTCAATAACAACAAAAGACAGAGAGACAGTGTGCAATCCAACAAAAGCTAAGCAGCCCAGCTGGCCTTTAATCACTTGTACCATGTTAACGAAATGCAGGCCAGCAGGCCCACCTCTCTGCAAGCACTCCACTCCGCTACACAAGGCATACAACATGCATACCGTAGGATGGTCGATACAGATACTGTTGCTTTGGGTTATGAGCAGAGGTGGCAATTTCAGGTCCAGAAAGTAAAAATCCAGACCAGGATTTTGTTTCAACCAACCACTTGAGTAC
>JAODKC010000001.1:22449728-22490939 GCA_026777985.1 Mormyrops attenuatus
TGACTGTGACTCTTTATGCTCAGCTGGTTGGTTGAAACAAAATCCTGGTCTGGATTTTTACTTTCTGGACCTGAAATAGCCACCTCTGGTTACGAGGTGGCACATACTGTAGGGGTTACGAAGTCAAGGGGGTTGGGTGTAGCCTATCGCAAGACAGCACAAGGTGGGGAAACACCCTGAATGGGATATCCGTCCTCTTCATGGTGTACACACACAGACTATGGCCAATCTACAGGCACTGGTTCATCTTTCAGCTATCAGTATGCTTCTTTAATGCAAGGGTACCCAATACAGCACAGGGATATATAAATGTCACACATAGGCCTGGGGACAGGAATCAAACCCACAGCCCTCCCAGAATTCCCAATACTGCCCTCTGAGGCACCAGGCCGCTCCTACATTGCAGAATCCACTAGACCAGCTCACCCAGCACATGCTGTCTCTTTAGTCATCTGGCACTTTCAAAACCCCCTTCATTCTCTAGCATTGCCCCCCAATAGCAAAACTGCTTAATTCTTTACACTATATTCTACTTCAACACTTCAAATTAGCCTGCAAATTTGAAGACATGCACTAATTGCTTGAATGAGAATACCAACTGCATTAGCTTTGGGTCATTTTCAATTTGTGAGGGGCTCTGGGTTCAAGTGTCTAAATGATGCCTAAATAAAATGCTAATGTAAAAAGCTAAAATATATCAGGTTTGCCTTCTCAGACATGATCTGTCCCCCGGGTTTCCATGTATCCATAAATTTATGCGTGGTGCTGAATTCCTGGGGGGTTCTGCATATGCCAGTATTTTATACCAACATCCTCAAAAAGGACAGAAAACACGCGTTCCATTGGACGAGCAGCAGATGTAGTGTTAGCGGGTGATTCGCCAAAGGTAATTATGCAAATGACACCGGCGGTAAACAACTTAACATATGGGCTGATTTGTTGAAGAAATATCTCGTTCGGGGGTCCTGCAATTGCTCAGCTACAGAGGATACCCGGTACCAGGCGGTGGCACTCCAGAGATCCGGGGGGATAGTCATCCATTCCCGCATGATCCCCATCTGCTATTCCATACCGGGTGAGAATTACCAGCTGTGGATCTAGAAAGCCTCATATTTTATTTTGTATCAGCCTCTGCATTTCTCCTGGTGAGGGTTTTTTTTATGTCAACAGCTGGGTCACATGTTTGATATGTTTTTATTTTTTTCTATATTAGGGAATTTACTTCTAGATTGTACAACACTAGAGTCAGTATGTTAGTTGTGTAGGCAGCCATGATTTCATCGATCAAAAATTACCTCAATAACCAGCCACAGTTCATCAGTAATTGCATACCTGATGTGGTACAGGGACACCCCATGGGACAGCATTGTCACCATTCCTGTTTACTTTCTTCATGACAGGCTTCAGGTATGAAGTGATGGTTTATTTGTCATTTGCCAAAATGCAGGCACATTGGAATTCTTTTGCATATCCCATCATGCTCTCCTTTCAGGCATAAACACACACATATATACAGTTGACATTGAAGCTCAGGGTTGGAGCACAGAGTCAGGCCATTTGTCTGGAGCCCCTCAAGCATTTCAGGCCCACTGGAGATGTGGTTGCACTGCCAAGGATGGGATTTAGACCAGCAACCTTCCAGTCAGTGATACAGTGGTCTAACCCACTGAGCCAGACACTGGCCCTCAGTGCTGGCTCATGTTCTTCTGCAATAGTGGGATCTGTTGGTGAGGGGAGGAGAAGACAAACGAGTAGTGAAGTGTTTAGTTGGGCAGCATAAGAACTACCTGCAGCTCAATGTCAGACAGACAAAGAAGCTGGTTTTGGACTTAAGGTGGACCAGAGGGAAGTCAATAAGAGCTGTCAACATCAGGAGAGCTGGAACGGTACAGTGCAGGAAGGGCCTTCATCACTGACAGTCTAAACTGGCATGATAACACAGAGGGAGCCTGCAGGGAAGGGGCGCGTAGGCGGCTTCTCAAGAGTAGAATAACGTCCTTCAGTGTGTGTGTGTGTGTGTGTGTGTGTATGCGCGCGCTCACTCGCTCAAACTGCTACACGTGTTTTCCTTGTCTGTAGTAGACAGTGTCACGTTCTGTGCTGCTGGTAGGGAAATATGAAGGTGAAGAAGGCTGGTAGACTGAACAAACTTCTGAGGAAAGCTATGAATGTCAGAGACCTGAGTCTGGACTCCTTGGAGGTGGTGGGGGAAGGAAGGAGGGTGTTCAGACTGTACTTCATGCTGAAGAACAAGGCCCATCCTCCCAACGATGAGCTGGTATGGGGGTGGGGGAGGGTGTTCAAACTGTAGTTCATTCTGAAGAACGAGGCCCACCCTCCTAACGATGAGCTGGTACAATGGGGGGGACACTGTCAGTCACAGTCCTTTGTGGCTGAAGCCATTCAATCGCTCAGCGCTTCCACTCTCCAGGTCCCCGTCCAAGTCGAGGGACACCAGCCCAGCTCTCTTTGACCAATTACCATAGTATTCCACCTGCACTAAATAACATGTTTGCAAAGCATGCTTCTGCTTCACTTGCACCACCTGCACTGTACTGTAAAATGTACGCTTTATCATTTATTTATTTATTACAGTATGGGGGCGCTATTGTGTTGAGTGTTATTTTTGTAACGCTGCAGCACAACAAAAAAATCCCCCTTGGGGGGTCAGCAGAGTCCTGCTTCATCACCTTCAGGGTTGTGGGGTAAATTTCTTCCCAGGCTTCTTCTGTTTATGTGGGTTTCCCCATGTGGGTTACCACCAAACACACTTCGGTGAATCAATGTCTCTGAATTGCTCATAGTGTGTGTGTGTGTGTGTGTGTGTGTGTGTGCGCGTGGATTATGGGTATATTACATTGTGGGGAGCAAATGTTCCCCACAATGTAACAAAAACCTGTTATTTGGGACCATTTTTCAGGTCCCCACAAAAATCTGCTTATCTATAGTTAATCTTGCGGCTGGGTAGGGGTTAAGGTTGTCATGTTGGGATTAGAGTTTTCCCCATAGAGATGAATGGAGGGTCCCCACAAAGATGATTGCAAACCTGTGTCTGGACATAGACTGGTATTCCATCGAGAGTGTTCCTCGGCCTTGTGCTAGGTGTTTCCTGGGATAGCCACCAGACCTGTCTAGACCCTGTACTGGGAATGCAGCTATAGAAACCGGGTAGATTTTATCATGGTTATGTTTGTTCTTTGGACACATCGCCTGAGATTACAATTGTAGGTTATGTCAAAGAAGCCCCGTTGTTAAAAATGTGTGTTCCTCTGTAATCACTTTTCCTCCCAGGCATTAAATGTCACATGTGCTACACTTGTTAATTACCTCAATAAACTGGGGTCTTGTTGCCAAAATCATCTCCCAGGACTCCCTCTGACAGTCAAGGCACACGTTTTAATGAAGGTGCCCATTCTGTTGAATGCTGAGTTCTCTATTTGCCATTTTATTTCTGTATTTGAATATTTTTTGCTTCTTGGGTAATAGGTTGCTTGTCTCTCCCATTCAAAGTAAATCAGCAACTCCCCCATGAAATTTCCATTGTTGCCATTTCTATGTTCACCGCATATATTTGCATACAGTAATCGTAAAGCTTCTCTGGTCCTCATGGGAACAGCTTGATTTGCATATTCATTAATCTGGATGGAGAAGCGAAGCACACCTCTCACATTTCACGATTGTAAATTCAATTATGCCATGTTAAGTCAATCAGAATGCTAACCGTATTGTGCATTCTGCCAGTCTTACACATTCTGAGCCAGCAGGAGGTAGAGTAATGGCCTGGGTCTAGTTTTCAGATCTGTTGCTATTGTTGACGTTGCCAGGGTGTTTGATCACCAGACCCCTGTGCTCACAGGTCTGCCTTTGATAAAAACTGGCTGGTCCTTGATAGCCTAATTGTCTTTTTGGGATGTTTTTTGTAGGGTCACTGGTGGAGCTTTTTCATTAGACGCAGTCTGTGAAAGGCTGGCTGTACATGGTATAGTGTTAGCTTGTTTACTTTGTGTTTGGATAGCCACATTAAAGCTCTTATATCAAACACATCGGCTCTCTAACGGTCATATCCTCCACCTGACATACTCCTCTGGCCACTAAATCTAATTACAGTGTGTTATCACTGCTGTGCGCCTGCAGTAAATTAGCCTTAAACTGTTTTTACATTTTAGTAGATGCTTTAATCCGCGGCAATGTACATTTTTGAGTATAGGCTGACAGTCCCTAGAGCTTTTCGGGGGGCATTTCTCAAGGACCCAATGGTGAAATCATTCTGCCATTAGAACCTGTGACCTTCTGATCACAAGAACAGCATTCAAACCCACCGAGCCACACACCATCCCATACAGTATGTGCCACACACCATCCCCTATGCGCCACACACCATCCCCTATGTGCCACACACCATCCCCTATGCGCCACATACCATCCCCTATGCGCCACACACCATCCCCTATGCGCCACACACCATCCCCGATGTGCCACACACCATCCCCTATGTGCCACACACCATCCCCTACAGTATGTGCCACACACCATCCCCTACAGTATGTGCCACACACCATCCCCTATGTGCCACATACCATCCCCTATGTGCCACACACCATCCCCTACAGTATGTGCCACACACCATCCCCTATGTGCCACACACCATCCCCTATGCGTCACACACCATTCCCTACAGTATGTGCCACACACCATCCCCTATGCGCCACACACCATCCCCTACAGTATGTGCCACACACCATCCCCTATGTGCCACACACCATTCCCTACAGTATGTGCCACACACCATCCCCTATGTGCCACACACCATCCCCTATGCGCCACACACCATCCCCTACAGTATGCGCCACACACCATCCCCTACAGTATGTGCCACACACCATCCCCTATGTGAGTTTGTGACTATTGACTTGTTTAATAGTACAATGTTGAAACCAAATTCCATACAAGTGCGAGACAATAAAACCGTTACAGATATTTTTGATCTTTGGCTCGTTCACGTTCCGTGATGATGCAGTACACTTTTGATATCAGAAGCACGTTGCGCTGACTCAGACCACCACACGCATCTTAGAGATTTATCATCGCTCTTTGATATTTTTGAAGCTTTTTGGGGATGTACAAGGGCAGGATTGAATTCCCCACTCAGCAAGCTGTCAGTGGAAATGCACATTAATTGTTTTTTAAGAGCACTTTTCTTGACAGGCCATTTGATGGCCCGTGGGGGGAATTGCACCCTTGTGCTTCCATGGTTGTGGGTTCGATTCCTGCCCTCAGTCCCAGTGTACATGGTTTCCACATGTTTTTTTGTGGTTTTCTTGCAGTGATTATGATTCCCCACAAGGACCTCAGATGCTGAAAGCTGTTTAATAGATTCTAAGTAACTCAAGTAGTAAAATCAAAACGTTTTAAGTTAACATTGCCTCATATGCAAGAGACTGTGAGACTGACGCATCAATCATAGCACAAATCACACTCTCATGTTCTCTCACACGCCAAGGTCATAAAATCTCACACCATTCAGCAGAATCCCCTGGGTGACAGGTTCCTGTGGTAGAAATGAATTACGACAGCTCTGGTACCTGTTCATAATAACTTACCAACCCCTCTGCCCCTTTCTCCTCATACTGGATTGAGATGTCCACCAGCATCTTTCTGTCATGATGGTAGCATCTAATTTTGATGGCGGACCTTTGTCTGCTGAGGCACTGCTGTAAATGCAGAGTATATAACTACTCAGATAAATGCGGATTGTGTGGAACTGCCTACCGTCTCAGACACAGATCCAGGTTATGTTTGGCGTGCTGATGTGCTGTTGAAATGGGTAGTGCTGATCGTGTTGAAAACAGCTGACCAGTGGATTTTAAAGTAGCTACACTGAGGAATTGGACCAAAGTCATTGTGATCCATCCATCTGTCCATCCATCTGCATCTCCTGGTCAGGCTCACAGGGGCGGCCTGGAGCCTATCCCAGGCAACACATAGGACACACAGCAAGGGTATGCCCTGGACGGCATTCAGAAGATTTTGAAAAAGCTCCTTTTAATTGGTTAATTCTGTTTTCACATTCTATAAATAATGGTCCCTTTCTTATGTTACACTGTATCACTCTGTAAGGTGTCAGTCATTTACACACAGGATGGGAATCATCCTGCACACTTAAATATCGTATGCGAGGGTTGGTGCCCAGTTTTGGGTTATTCCCTGCCTCGCACCCATAGCTTCTGGGATAGGGTCCCCCTTTAAGAAAATAAATCCTTGGTGCACCGAGAGGATCGCTCTCCCTGAATGGGGCCATCAGTCAGCCCCCGGTACCCTGACATCCTCCCGGGAGAATTTCACCACTTCCTGTAGTGCTTCCCTGGAAAATAGCCCTGATACGATTCTAAACATGGGAGTCCATTCACATTCTTGACAAACAGCGCTGCTGGCCAGCAACAGTTTTATTGCCCAGCTTTAAAAGAATACACTTGCTATAATAACGCTTTTCTATCACCCACGGAATGGCCGTGCATCTCAGGACACGTACACGGAACTGCACGCGTAAATCTCGCTAGTTCCCACTGAGCCGGTTTCATTAGAAAGGCTTTTCGTTGAGAAACGGTGCTCTTGCTCTGCAAGATGAAGGTAGGCTAAAGTCGGGCCGCAGGACACATATTTCCTTACCTTTTAAGCATGTATGATTTCAAAGGTTCCCCTTTTCTTACACAAACTGCACAGGCAGAGGATATCACGGCTGCCTGAAATCCAATGACTGTGAAAAGGCAAAATATATTATACAGAGCCGGGATTAAATCATCCTGACAATGTCGACGTGAGCACCCATGATATTGACTGCAGGTAGTTATAGGGAACAATTTTTTAGAGTCTCTATTGGATTCCTTGTTATGTACTAAGCATTATTTAATCTTTAAGTAGCTAAACATTCTAGTATCCTGATCAAACACTTGAAAATGTCAGCTTAAGGAAATGCAAAGATGGGCTTGAACCATATATCTATATAGTACTCCATATATTGAACTGCATGCCTTTATATGAAATCACTGGTATATTAACAGAAAAGGCTACCTTTTCCTGATGAGTTTGGGAATTCATTACTGTCAACTAAATGCAGAATGAATATGAGGGAATCTTTGAGATTTCTATCGGAATGGGGACCTTGCTGCCTGTTGCCTTGGCAACCATGTTGCCTAATTCAATTAGAATCTTTGCATTCATGGCGGACGCTAGCCATCACCAGCCCGCTGTTCTGTGAAATCCCAATATGGCGTCACATGAACTTCCTGCCGAGGTATTTAAGCTCTGGCAGTCTAATCATTAGCCAGCTTGACAGCCCGCCAATGCATCTTCCGATAAATATATAACCCCAGCAGTGAAATGGGCTGCGGTTTTACTGAGGCACAATTGCCGGGGTCATCTCACAGAAGCTTCAGGGGAAAAACTCCCAATTTAAATGCTCTTTTTTGCATTTTTCAAGGGTAGCTACTCCAAGACCTCTGTACGAGGCACAGCATCTACAACACGGAGGCCATCGAGCGAATGCTCATAAAGGAGGTCTTTGTCTAGCAATGCTACACCTATGGGAGGGCCCAATCAAACACCTCTTCAATCATCCACAGTCAAGTGTTGCACATGTTGCGTCCTTGAGAAAAGTGGCTAGTATAGCAACTATGTACTTGATCATGAAGAGTTCTGGGTTCAAGTCCCAACAGGTGCTTGTTGTTGTTGTTGCATCTTTTATTATTTATAGAATTATAGAATTTTTCAGCTTGTTTGTGGATTCGAGGGGTGTACAAGCCAACTCATTTAACAAGGAAAACAAAGGAAACTCTGAACCCCAGGCTGGGTGGGATTCCCATGTTCTGTCAGTTGCTGTTTGGCTAAATTCGTCAGTTGTTAATTAGTTACAGCAAGTGATTGACAGGTCTTGACTCTCCCATCACACGTGAGGCTGAAACCATTTCATATATGTAATTTTAGGTAATTTTTTTGATAAATAGCACCACTGAAACCGACGTTTGACATTGGCATGAGTGACCAAAGGTTTGACTATGGCATCCGCACTAATCATATTGACCCTGTGGAGCATCCGACAAACATTATTGGTGGAAGCAGGAGAGTTGAGGTTCGCATTTAATTCTGCAGTGAGTTGGCAGCTGTGGTTTTTATGTTTTTTGGATACAATCTGGGTCAGTACCCGGACGTCCCTTTCAAACAGCTTCCTCTTGCGTCTGGAGTTACTCCTGTTGGATGTGGTCCTGCCGACATTACCCTGGATACCGTGGCTCTCGATACACCACCAAGATTTGCTGTCCTGGTCACAGATGTGCCAGCGAGATGTGCACCAACAACTTGTCCTCTTTTGAACTTTGTCTCCCATTATGCTATGTGGATTGCAATGTTTTATATACTGCTGTGCTACTGCTCTGCTAATTCAACCTTCACCCTTACTGATGGAATGTGCAATCAATGAAGACTGGCCACCAGGTGTTTCAGTTTAATAGTCTAAGCCAGGGTAATTCAAATCACAGTCCACAAGGGCCAAACACTGCTGATTTACTGGCCTTCCTTTACCTGTGATCCAGGTCTGAAGCCTCTGTGGCCAATCAGAATCAGTAATTATTAAACTAACTACCTGGGAAAACTGAAAACAAGGCCTGGATTTGGAATTGAGGTCTAGATTTGAAGAGTCCTGGTCAAATTCCTGCAATTTCTGTTCACAGTGCCCAGAGGCTATAGGGAGTTAAAAATATATATATTAAATTTAACAATTCTAGCTGACTTTTGGTATAAAGGTAACTAAATAAATTTCACTTTTTAGTTAAAATATATTAATAAATTCTTATCCCAAATGAAGACATTTTACAAGAAATAAATATATATATTTTCAGCAATTCATGTGGAGTATGCCATCTCATAAACCGAATCGCGACCTTTATTACTCGGAAAGTTTTCCCAGCTGTGTGAGGTGAAGGTAGTTCCATATCCATCCCTGACTTTTAATGGCATGGCAGACGCATGGTAATGAGCGGCTCTAAATCCTGCAGCGGCGCAGCCTCTTAATGCGGCCGCAATTTAGAATGCATGACAGATCACTCCGTCATGATATCAGCCATAATAGCCCAGTAGGAAGAGATGCCTTCCACTCTCACGTAACCACACATCGGCACACTTAATTAAACACCTCCCTTGACCTCATAGTCTGCTTCCCAGTCGGCATTCAATCGTTCCTGTCATTGTCAGAACATGGTTGAGAGGTGGGAGGCTCCCAGGGAAGAGTGGGGCTCTTACCATGGTATGGAATCTATACGGCGTATTGCCGTACATGGTGACTGCAGACGGGAGCAGACGCATACACCGTGGCATGCAGGACATTCTCCTGATGCGCTCGGATTGGGAAGCAGAACCCTCGATATGTCTGTGGGCGAAGAAGAGAAAATGGGATTCCTTCCTCTGACTTTTTGGCATCAATTTAGAGTCTTATGGATGATATAATGGGTGAGATAAGGGAAATAGTTTAAAGATTTTCCTTTTAATGTACAAAACCTGAGGAGATTCTATGATTTTTTTAAGGTGGGTGGGGCATAAGAGAGGCTAATTCACACAGAAGGGCCAACTTTACCATTAGCCAATAATATGTTTGGAATTGGTGAGTGACAGGGGAGGGGCACCCAGGGGCCAATCAGCTTTCAGCTTGGGCCTGTGTCCTTGTGGCCCCGCCATCATATATGCCCCTGATTTGATACCTATACTACATTACAACTTTGGAGAAAATATTGTTTGGATAGTTCATGGCTGCCGGTGGGCGTTTCTGTGTCAGGGTGCTGCCTGATTTAATGAATGCAGCCTTAGACTTACTCACAGATTATCTTTTTCCTGCCATTGTCTTCTGGATTCTATAGTGTGTAGGTGCAGGGAGGCCATGGATTTTTTAGGGGGTGGGGGTGAACTTGAAGGATATGCCCCTATGCTCACCTGTATTCACTTGTTAGAGGTATAAAGTAAATCTTTGTCTAGAGGGAGGGGGGGAATGGAGGGATAGAGGTGGGTGGGAGCCACCAGCATAATTTCATTTTTCATTTTTTCATTTCATTTTACTTAATTCTATCATATAATTTCATTTCATCATTTTAGTGTTTACCAGCACTCAAACCAAGGATTTGTGTTGGCCACAAACAGTCACTACACTAGGAAAGGCAAGCTAGGGGGCCCTGGAGCAACATCCTTGCTCTCTAGGGGGGTCCGGTTTTTTGTTATTAGGAAAAGAGCAAAATAGATATTCTATATGTTAGGGTTAGATCACCTACCAGTTCTCCAAAGACAACCAATATAATCCCCCCATTGTTCCATCATAAATCGCCCATGTCTTTTTACTGTGTTATCCATCACTAAGAATGAGTTTTTCGTAAGCAGATTAAACAGTGTAACATTGACTCACTCAAATGCATTGCTGTTGTTAGCTTCACTGTTTTTTTTTGCTTCAGATTCACTCGCAGCATCGTCTTGCCAAATTGGTGCAAAGTGCTTTCAAGAGGCACGTTTGGGGCTCCACATAAAGATTAATCGAACTGAACTCAGCATGTGAACTGATCAAAGAAGCATGTGGAATGTGTCTTTTTTTGTACCGCCTGCGGCATGTGAAAGCTCCGCTCTCTCACTTTGCAAGTCCTACACCTGCTCATAATGATGGCAAATACCGGCGCTCCGATGGGACTGGCCCTGTTGCATTTGGCCGTAAACGGCTTCCCAGAATTCCGGAGCTTCTTCCGTGCATCTCATTATTGACTGTTCCGGGTTATTTTAGTGCCTGAGTTAGAAATGTGATTGGCTAACCACAGCTGTTAGCACATGTCCCTTGGGAATCATGAAAACCTGACAGTAATATCCAGATTATTGGAGAAAAAAAAACTATACATATTTATAATAGTTCTGTGTTAGTAATTATATGCTATTCGCTTTCGTACATCTACATTAGTGGGTGGTTCAAATCTCTGCCCTGGCTCTGTGTGGTGACCTAGCATGTCCTCCCAGGGTTGTCACTGGGGTTTCCTCCACATTCTCTAGTTTCCTCCCTCAGTCCAAAAACACGCTAAGGTGAATTGGGGTTGCCAAATTGTCTATAGATGCCAGTGTGTGTGTGAAGGGTGTGTTTGTGTGTGTGTGTTCTCAGCGACGGGTTGGCGCCCCCATCGTAGGTGGTATAGATTCAAAGATGTGGAGCAGTTATACGAGGATTTGTTTTAGCTTTAATTTTATATTTGTAGAATGAAAAACAAAGGAGTATGGCTATGAAAGAGCAAACAAAAACAGTGAAAGAGGGCATGTTTGGAGTGATGCGTTAAATCTTGTTGTGGAGACTCAGTTATGTAGGCTGTGAGGTAGCATGTTCCAGAGTGACACTCCAAAGTCTACCAAGCTTGGAGTGATGCCTAAAGGGAGGGACGTACAGCAGATGATTAGCAGCAAAATGAGGAGAGAGGGAAGCTAAGAACATCTGGAGGGGTGATCATGATGGTGAGGTACAGCTGAACCTCACAGGTATTTGGCGATAAAAAAAAACCTTGTCCAAGACCAAACCCATGTAATTGTTGAAGGATTTAGTTGATGTGTTATCTACATTTAGACTAGCTGAGAACTCTAGAGGTATGGTTTAGAAGTGCTGTAATCTGTTTGACCTCTGAGCAGACTCTGCTAAAAGAGTCTCATTATTGTAGCCCAATGTGAATCCAGCAAAGACTACATTACACTTATTTATTAAGCAGAAGCTTTTGTCCAAATGACGTAGACATAAGGCAAATAGCACTTTGCGAACATACATGCCGTCTAGAAGTCAACAATGCGTAATTGCAGCTAGGATGAGCTTCCAGTGAATTCTCAGTTGTAAGTATAAGAGCTACACAAGCTACACAATACAATATATGGTAGGAACTTAATGGGGGTCTTCAATCAACAGACAAAGTGCAGCACTAAGAGCATTCAGGGAACATAAGAGACCAACAAGGGAACACAGAGTGGTGTTGGATAGTGGAGGTGTTTCCGAAAGAGATGGGTCTCATACAAGGTGCCCTGCAAATGTGTTCATCAACAGGCGCAACATCCTGCCGCGTTTTCACTTGAATGAATGTTGCCCCTGTGGTATGTTTCATGTCTGATGCGTCTGAGGAAAATCAAGGACAACACCAAGACTACGTTAGCAGCGAGAGCTCTGATGAAACCAATATGGATCTCAGATTTATTGGCCCAATTATGGTTGCCCCAGTTTTGTCACCATTAGAGTGATTGGTAGTCATCCTGTGCTATGAAAGATGTCGCCTGTCACTCTACCATAAGTCTTGGAATATCAAATATTACATTTTTAAATTTGATCTGGCTGTGTGTAGATTTCGCTATTTTTTCATTTATCGATGAACTTGCAGCCTCCTAGCTGCTCTCACACTCAGACAATGAGATAGCAGCCGTTTAGTGCTTCTGGCTCCATAACCATGGATGAGGAGCTTTTAATAACGTGATAGATTCATGTTCCTTAGCGAATTGTACCTAAGATAATTATCCTTAAGCTGTGCAGTGCTATGAATTAATAATAAAGGAAAGGTATTGAACTGTGGGCTAGGAAAAGACCATGTGATCCCTCTCTCCCTCATCTCTTTGGAAATTATCCTTGCTGGACGTCAGAGGACAGTGGAATGAGAATTCTTTTCCAAGTGATGCCGCCCCCCCGCACACACATAAAGCTTTGTCTATCCTGCACGTACCTGCAATACACGTGAGGTAGAGGCATGCGGGTGATTTCACATTTCTATGGCAATTCATCACCTGCCCAGTGTCAATACCCGCTTCAGTTAATGGAGCCCAGCTGGCACTAATGAGAGTAATTGCCTGTTAAGGATAAAGAAGAGGCAGCTGGGCTGACTCAAGGGAGACTGGGGCAGTCAGGGATGTTCTGCTGTTTGTGGGCTTTTAAATTGCTGCCCTTCTTCTCAGTGAAGGTTCTTCTCAGTGAAGGTTTGCAGGTTTAATAGCTGTTCTTTTTTGGGTGCTGCCTTTAATCTCATTTTAAAGGGGCCCTGACCTAATTTTTGGGTTATGGTTAATATCTTTTAGAATATTTTTTGGGGGGGGGGCATTATTTCCTGACCATGTGGAAAACCTGCTCTGAACCTAAACCTACGTCACAATACTGATGTGCTGCTTACAGAATCCTGACTCCTATCTTGTTCCCATTTGCTGTCCTGTCAATAAGTCAGGAATGTCGCTGGAAATTCTGGGCCCCTTGACAAAATGTCATCCTTGGGTCCCCCCGCCAAATATTACGGATAATTTAACGTATACAAGAACCCCTGTCAAGTGCTGGGGCCCCTGGCCCCCTGAATCTGCCGGGGTATCCATGCCCCTCGGACACGCATGCCTGCTCCAGTTCTTTGTATGTCACTGTACAGTAGTATAATCAAGACAAAATCACTCATAAATCACACCATGTGACTACAAATGTGTTTGTGCTATACCAACAGTTCAAACTATTCAGTTTATTTGTTTAGTGGACAAAGCAACATACATTTTTTGAGATTGCACGGTCAGACGATCCAGGAAACAATGGTGGGGAATAAAGGCCTTGCTCAAGGACCCAACTGGGGAATCACTCTGCCTGGGATTTAAACCAGTGACCTTCTGAACAAAGCCACAGTGGACCAACCTGCTGAGGCACATCAAATAGCTATGGTCAGCAACAATTTTGACAAATTAAAAATACTTTTATATCATATCATAAACTTTCCATGCATATTCTATAACTACAGTTATGATTTCTAGTTACTTTTTTGTGTGTTTTATACGTCAGTGTAATACTATACAGTATAATATAATGTATAACCAAGCATATAACCAGCACAGTGTTTGCACCGACAATTATTCATGCTTCTTTGAACTCTGCTGCCTTTATAAACACTATATAAAATAATGGTTCGATTTTCCATTGACTGAAGCCTGAAAAACTGTTCTTCAGATGCATTAAGTTCCCCTGGAGGTTTGTTTATCGACGGCCTGGTATTGAGTATCAGTTAATGGACACTGAATCCTTTTGTGTGTGATTCAGACAAAAGGACACGGATTAGGAATGATTCAGTAGGAGAGTCTGCCCAGGACTTAGCAGTACTTATTTTGAAAAGTGTTCTCACAGCCCTACGTTTATATACTTTAATATACTGAATGTGTGTGCAAGTCTGATACTTTAACACACACAAAATGTTTGTGTCATTTAGGGAATTTTTTGTGTTTTTTTTATCATATAGTAGTGGCTCTGAATTGCATATATTTCAGTTGTAAAATGCATACTGCTGACTCTCATCTCTGATGTCATACTGAATAAAGCATAATTTTTGCTGGGTGCAAGATTTTAAGGGCAGTCACGCACCATGCCCACGACTGATTTTGCACAAGGTGCGTACGTAAATTTAACTACCCGTGAGACGTGTCACGGCAGAACGCTGGAGCTGCTCGTAAACTGTAAGGCTGTAAATGCTATGCAGAGTGTCGCTTCAAGGGCAATGCAGACACAGAACTGGAATGCAAGCTAGCCTTCTATCGATACATATATAATAGAGATATTAAAATTTTGGCATTAAATGACCTACATTAGTGGATTAGGTAACACTGTACCTGAGGGCTTACAAATAAGATGGTAGTACACTCTTAATGTACTAATTAACCAAAAACTCAGCTAGTTGTGTATTAATCCCATGTTCATTCATCATTAATCAATCATAACAGTTCTTCATGTATTTCATGCAGTCCATGATTAGCACTTCAGTAGTAACTGAGTAACTAAGGTACTTGTGCCACCTCTGGTACAGTGGAACCATGTATTCTATAGGGGAGCACTATTTCATTCCACTGCTCACCTGTATATGGCTGGCATGACAAAAAAAGTCCACTTGACTTGACTTCTATTGCTGGTCATGATTACTGGTCACTGCTGAAGAGGCTCACAGAAAAGGAGTTCATAAAAATAGCAAAATTTCAGACTAGTCTTTCAGGTTAAAAAATGTAATGGTAGATTCATGAGAACACTGAAACACAGTCAGAGAATTAACATGTCTGGCAAGACTAACTCTTTCTTTTAATTTTGTGTTTTTGTTAATTTCACTGTATTGCTAAATGCATGGCATTTTTTTGAGAGTATAAAAAAAATCCTAGGACTACAGGAGAACTTATTGGTCTCACATTCATGATCAGGGGTTCATACATACAGTTAATATCTCTAAATCCCCCATAGGTTTGTGTTATTTGTCCCCTGCATTGGGCCCTGAGCTTGCTGGGACAGGCTCCAGGCTCTCCACAACCCTGTTGGTTTATAAAATGAATGGATGTATGGCGGATTTTTTGATCATAATATTGCTTTAAGGAAAGCAGTTTTAAAATATAAGGCTTTACCTGGAATGAACCGTATTAAAAGTCTCCAATGACAGTCATAAGTGGAAGTAAGTGCTAGTTAGCATTGTAGGTATTAGCATAGCCCTTGGCAGCTGAAAAGTGAGTTTCGTGCTTTTTTTTTTCTATGGCTGCTTACGGCACAGTTGTAAACTGCATGTTCGCAAACTATATTTACCTTGACGGCATACCTCGCGGCAGAGTTCAGCAGAGTTCACGTTTGATAATAACAATAAAAAGCATTTTAATATTCTTCCCGAGGCAGCAAAGAGCATAGCAGAGAGTGGCAGAGTAAGGGGAATAGAACGAAAACATAATAAAGGTGAAAGTTTCCACCCTTCTTCAAGGAACTGAGCCTGTATGTATAGTTGATGCTTTGAATGTTATATTTTTATCCTTTTTTAACCAGCTATGTTTTACGCTAATTTTCCTGCTTTACAAATGAGCATCAGGCTTTCTCCTCCGGTCAGTCATGCAGCATTACCTGAAATCATGAGAACATATTTCCCAGTGTTCCCAGACTACAGAAGCCATTACCTGCCAGCATCTGCAGGTAAATACAGCTCATTTGACCTCATGTTTGCCTTGTTTAAGGTGAATAAACACCTCACTATTTTACAAAGACACTAAACATTTGGAAATTATTAGGAATATCAAGTCACACCCGTCATACCCCTCCATGAATCTCCACTGTATCGTGGAGGAGGGGTTGGTGTGCTTCTGTGATCCTACACTACATGGACAAAAGTACTGGAACACACCACTTAATCACTGAATTCAGATATTTCATTCAGACCCTTTGCCACAGGTATCTAAAATCAAGTGCCTAGCCATGCAGTCAGTTTTACAGACATTTCTGAAGAATGGGTCATTCTGAAGAGCTTAGTGGTACTGTCATACAATGCATCTTTGCAATAATTCAGTTTGTGAAATGTCTTCCCTGCTAGACATTCCACAGTCAGCTGTAAGTGGTATTATTGCAAAGTGGAAGCATTTAGGAACCGCATAAAGTAACAGAACGGGGTCACCAAGTGCTGAGGCGCATACTGCGCAAAAGTCACCAATGCTCTGTTACTCAATAACTGCAGAGTTCCAAACTTCCCCTGGCATTAACCCCAGCACAAAAACTGTGCACTGGGAGCTTCATGGAATGGGCTTCCATGTCCGAGCAGCTGCATGCAAGCCTCACATCACCAAGCGCAATGTCAAGTGTAAGATGGAGTGATGTAAAGCGCGCCGGCACTGGACTCTGGGTGCAGTGGAAACGTGTTCTGTGGAGTGGCAAATCAGGCTTCTCTGTCTGGCAGTCTGATGGATGAATCTGGGTTTGGCAGATGGCAGGAGAATGTTACCTGCCTGACTGCATTGTGCCAACTGTAAAATTTGGTGGAGGAGGGATGATGGTGTGGGGCTGTTTTTCAGGGGTTGGGCTTGGCCCCTTAGTTCCAGTGGAGGGAACTCTTAATGCGTCAGCATACCAAGACATTTTGGACAATTCTATACTTCCAACTTTGTGGGAACAGTCTGGGGAAGGACCTTTTCTGTTCCAGCATGACTGTGCCCCATAAAGACATTATTGGGTGAGTTGGTGTGGAAGAACTTGACTGGCCCACACAGAGCCCTGATCTCAACCCCATCAAACACCTTTAGGATGAACTAGCCCAGAGGTTGTGAGCCAGACGTTCACCTCCAACATCAGTGCCTGACCTCACAAATGCTCTTCTGGATGAATGGGCAGAACTTCCCACAGATACACTCCAAAATCTTTTGGAAATCCTTCCCAGAAGAGTAGCAGCTGTTATAGCTGCAAAGGGGGGATGCCTTTGGATTTAGAATGGGATGTCATAAAGGTTCCTGTAGGTATAATGCTCAGGGGTGAGTTTCTCGAAGACTTCTTAACGCTACGTCATTCGTTAGTTCTATCTTTTAACACAGAACTTACGAACGACGTAGCATTAAGAAGGCTTCGGGAAACTCACTCCAGGTGTCTCAACACTTTTGTTCATATAGTGTATGTTGTAGGGGACTATTGCCCCTGGTAGTGTCTCCCAAGGCAAATTAGTCCAAGGTGAGTGGCCTGAGAAAGTGTGATTCACATAGACCACCTACCCTCTAATCTAACATCCTTGTAGAATGCTAAATAAAAAATCCATCCATCCATCCATCCATCCATCCATCCATCCATCCATCCGTCTTTAAACCACTTATCCTATAGTTAGGGTTGCAGAGGTACCTGGAGCCCTGGGAAAATCAGCTTAATCAAATCATCAAATAACCTTTTGAACGACCTCCTTTTGAATGTTTCAGTTATTACTTTCTCATAAAATTACACAAATGTAGCATATTTAATGCTTGGCAAGATGGCAGTGAGGTCATAGTGATAGACTCATTAAACAACTGTGTTCTGTATGTGTCATTTATTATCTCTGTTAGGGAAGAAATTCTGGCTGGCATTGCCGGCTTTAGTCCCTCTCTGGGCTCAGCTGTTGTACCTTTGGTCAAGGTAGCCACCAGGATGCTATCCCAGGGTGGGTATTTGGGTATGCTGGGTGGGCACCAGGGCTCAAATTGTGAGGTCTTGGGGGGGGAGGGACAATATGAAAGTGCATAAGTGTAGGACTGGGGTCTCCACCTGGGGTCTCCACCTGAGATACATTAACAATGAAAATATCATGGGGGGGGGGATCTTACTGGGGGCCTGGGAGAATTTTTGTAAATCATGAATGATCGATGATTAGTTACATTTCATCTGTCTCTGTTTGGGATGAAAAATGGACTGAGCAAATAAATTCTGTTAATTCAGTGCACAAAAAATCATTATTATGTTATGAAATCCAAATAGAGCCTCTAACTGCAAAAGAACAAAGGATTTAATGGATTGTAACAAGATTACTCGACACACTAAACTCAGGACATATTTAAATATGTTTCCAAGTTAATACCATTCTTTAAAGTCCAGACCTAAAGCGACATATTAATTAGGAGTAATCAAACTTGATTTCTCCCCTGTCCGTCCATGTTTAGGTGCGGTGAATCATTTTGAGTGCTTCTAAATCATATGGATACTTTACTTTTTATTGGTTTTGTACAGCTTTTGTACAGGTATCTCGAAGGCATAGTACATTCATGACCAGATTTAACTTTTATCATTTTAAAAAGTGCACTAACATGTTTTTTTTTATTATTCTATTCCAGTTATTTTTCTATCCATCCGTCTTCTATAATGCTTACCCAGTACAGGGTCACAGTGGGCTTAGAGCCTATCCCAGAATGCACAGGGCAAACGGCAGGGGACACTGACACACACACGAAGGGCAATTTATAGATAGAAATCCACATAAATTCCTGCTGTTGGACTGTGGGAGGAAACTGGAGTACTTGGGAAAAACCCAAGAAACACAGGGAAACTCCAGGGGTGGGGCTGGGGTATCAGAGCAGGGGTGGGTCCCCCCACTGTGATGAGCCTGGGGGTGGATGCCCCTCCACCTCCTGCTTCCTCCGCTACTAGTGGGAATTGAGCTCCCATCAATGAAGGTCACAGCACATTTATTTCCCAGACATACATCCATTTGCATGTTCTGTGTCCGATGCCACATGTCAGACTCATCCGGATCATGTTCATTTGGCCGACTTCATGTTCACCGGTTGTCAGTGGCTACCATACTGTACATACGGCAGATACATACACTGTTGCCATAAGACAAGACTGTTATCACAAAACAAATTTTATGTGATGTTTACAATGTGGATGTTTTGTTGATAAATATATAAAAATTGAGCAGGAGCCGATGGCAGCGCAATGACTGCTGCAATAACCGGGCTCTCATACACAATCCAAGCTGCCTTTGTTGTCACACCATCCATGTAGAGACTGACAGAGGCACAAAATGGCGTTCCCCTATGAACAGCACAACAGAGCAAGTGACGGTTGAGGGTTTTCACAATGCTTAAAGTACGATACGCAGGAGGGGCTGGACACCTGTGTTTAACTACACAGTGCAATGTCTATATAAGCAATAAAAAGACTCAACTTGATTTATACTTTGATGCTGTTCACTTGAGACTGATTTTTTTTCTACTTATTTAAAATGCTTACAAGGGGTGGCAGGGTGGCGCAGTGGTTAGCACTGTTGTGTCACACCCCTGGGACCAAGGTTTGAGTCTCCACCATGGCTCTGAGTGTGTGGAGCTTGGATGTTCTCCTCATGTTGTTGTGGGGATTCTTCTGGGTACCTCCACCCCCCCCCCCCCCCATGGTCCAAAAACATGCTGAGGTTAATTGGAGTTGCCAAATTGCCCATAGGGGTGAATGCTTTGTGAGTGTACCCTGTGATGGGTTGGTGCCCCATCCTGAGTTGTTCCCTGCCTCACACCCATAGGCTCCAGCCCTCCCTCAACCCAGAGTTCGATGGATAGATAGATACAGAAGATGGATGAATTGTTCACTATAAGGACTCTTAAGAAGATACAAATATTAATACACATGACTATTCAATTATTCTTCAGTTAATTACAATTACATTTATCATAGTTACTTATGGTGAAGTTACTTAAGTATTGACCACTTGCTTAATTCTAAGAAGCAGGACTTATGACTTGACACTTAGGACTTGTGACTTTCTCCCATGTCTGTGCTAAGGTAAGACAAGGGCCTATACAGGTCAGGGGCCCCATCAAGGCAGGCGAATGAACGATACATTTATATAACATGTTTCAAACCACTTCATAGAACCAATGGGGAGCCACTTCAACCACCACCTCAGTGCAGCCCCCACCTGGATGATGCGACTGCAGTCATTCTGCACCACTATGCTCACCAGAAGCTAAGGTGGTGAAGGGGCAGGAGAGAATTCACCAGTTAGATACAGGGGATGATTAGGAGGCCACACTGGGCAGTTTTAGCCAGGACAACAGGGTACCACTCCCCTACATTTTTGAAAGATGCCCAGGGATCTTTTTGACCACAATGGCTCAGGACTTCAGTTTTACATCTCATCCAAAGTACAGCATCATTTTACAGCACAGCATCCCCATCACAGACCAGAGGATGGGCTTCCCTGTTGGCCACACCAACACCTCTTCCAGCAGCAAGCCAGCTTTCATACCCGGTTTCCCATTCAAGTACCAGTCAGGCTGAAACATGCTTAGCTTCAGATGGATTACCCAGCCTGAACCGTAGGTGGCGCCTGCTGACACGTAGGCTCATAGTGAGGAAGCACCTTTGCTTTTCTTTCCGTTTAATTTGCCAGGGTTTACGGCACTGTAGTGCCAAGCGTTTCAATACAGGGGATTGATCTATTTACGGATGCTACTCCTCCGTCAAGGAGAATGATGCAATTAAAGAATATGAAAACGTCCACTCTCATTTTCTTTGGCAAAATCGTATTGCGGCCAACCTTAAATGGTGAAGCAAAAAAAAGAAATCTGCCCCCTAATGTTATCAAGGGTAATGCGGCTCCAAACTGCACAGGCAATCGATAGGTGATGAAATTTACGCAGACTGTAAACGTTCAATAGCTCCCTGTATCTCAGTATCAATGCCAGGGCCATGTGTTTTCGGGCCTCTTCTGCTAGTTGATAAGATGTTTTAAAATTGTTTGTGATATTTATAATAGAAGCACAAGTTTTCATTGATATTCCCTTCAGGGTGTGCCCTGCCTTGTGCCTATGCTGCCTGGGATAGGCTCCAGACCACTACTGATCCTGATCATAATGAGCATTATTAAGAGTGATGGATGGATGGATGGATGGATGGATGGTAGAGAATTTTTCCACCTGCCCGTCCGGTTTCTGACCTATAGTTTTGCATAAATCCTTGCTGTTACTGGGTAGTTTGAGTGATGAAGAATTTTGAGCTCAGGCCGAGGAAGCACTTTATACACCACAGATGAGGGAGCAGACGGGAGGCACCTGGGATCATCCACACGAGGGCTGAAATGAGAGAAACCTGGGATCATCCACACGAGGGCTGAAATAAGAGACACCTGGGATCATCCACATGAGAGCTGAAACGAGAGGCACCTGGGATCATCCACACGAGGGCTGAAACGAGAGGCAGGGTTAAACAAGGAACAGGTGTGGCTCGTTAGCGCCACCCCACCGGGAGCACGTGGGAAAAAGGAATGCGGGGTGTGACATATGGATTGATAACACGTTTTCTGTGGATTCGTGCCATATCAAATATCTGTGCCTTGCAGTTAATCTGTGTTTCATGCAGAAGACAAGGGAACATATACATTGTGTTCTTTAACTCAGCATTACCTGAAACCAGTGGTAGCACAGAATTAGGAACATGCATTAGTTTCCTATTTCTATGTTTCAGTGATCCGCCCAAATGGCTTTGATTTTATGATAATGTTTTATCTTATGCTTGAAGGGCTGGAATTGAATGCCAACAGATCGACTGAAAAAGATTCTGAAATGCAAGGACACCTGTATTTGGCATCTAATTAAAATATCATGCAAGCATTTGACTGTGTTTCATTGTGTGCTTGTGGTCCTATTGCACAGCATACATTTTTTATAAAGCTCACAAACAGAGACTAAATTGGTTCTCGGGTCATGTGACATCAACAGCAAGCCTTGATTGAATGCCTGCCCCTGGGCTGACTCTTACGTATCTATTGCTTTATACGGAAATCAATACGCACTCACGGCCACCCCCGATAATGGGAGACCTGAGGCCCTTTTCTGAAGTGCTGTGGGTCAGCTTGGGTTGCTGCAAAATGAGGGGAAGGCCGCCTCACGTTAAGGGTCACGGATTTGGGAAGCTTCTTCGGAAGTGTAAGATGGGCGAGGGGGATGTGATGGTACCATGATGATGAGTTCTGACCCTGTGGGATTGGCTTCTCTTTCATTTAGGCAGTTACCCGGCTAGACCTGTCATCCATGAACCCTTCACCTGGCCATTTTCACTACACCGAAATTATGTTCTCATTTAGTGCCATTTGTTGTTAAATAGATGTGCCTAGATATATTTATATACAGCATAAAATCAAAAATCCAGGGGTTTCAGTCACAAATTCCGGGGACTTCAGAGCCCTGTCACACACACTCACGGACACAGATACTAAGGATAAATCCCTGGGTTAATGCTGGGAACACTAGAGAAGGATTCTGGGAAACCATCCCATACAGTACATACTCCGGCGGTAATAACAACGGGAGAGAGACAGCAGGTTTCTTTACATAGATACCCCACTGAGTCCTTAACCAGAGGGCAAAAAACTATCAAAGCCATTATGATTTAAAAACAAAAAACGATAAGCCCATCAGAAAACTGTTCTACTGGCGCTACTTCATGCAAGCGTTCCACCACGTAGAGCATGACACTGAAGATACTTTGAAGGGATAATAAAAAAATAATAGTGTAAGGGCCCAATGTCGTCCATTAAGATCACGCTCATTTCATCCTGACCTGCAGTCATTATGTGTTGAATTCAAAACTGAAGCTGCAGGGTCGGAGCTGGCTCTATTCTGGAAGGCCACGCATCAGTATAAAAGGCTTTTGTGTTCCCTTCCCAAATAAAAACCTACAAGGCTGCCATTATATTTCAGTGCAGTCCACCATCTAAGTGTACCGAGACTGTAATATATTGTACACCCAAGCACCTACCCTAAAACAAGGAAACTCAATGGTCAGATAGCTCAGCGGCTAACACTTATTATGGGAATACTATTGGCTGGGAAGACGCCAAATAAGTCACTAATGTGCACTTTTTCGTTCACTTAACTAGTTGTATACAAAGTATGCATTCATCCATTTTTCATCACCACTGGCTGGATACTCTGGAGACACTTCTAAAAGGTCTGAGCTCTATGTTCCATCATCTTTATACGGACTCCCTTAAGGAATCTGAAAAGTAGTCTGTCACAATTATACACCAATTAGATACCAATTTGTCCATCCATTCGGCCATCTTTCCATCTATCTTCCAACTATCAGCCCAGTACTAGCCATGGAATCAATCTATCAAGAGTCCTGGATTTGGACGTTTCATCTATTCCATTAAATTTAGAATCCGTCATGACTTTGGAGTCTGGAACCTCAATAAACACCTGATGAATACACAAATTTAATTTAGACACGCACCTTAATCGAGATGCTATCAGATCTGCCTGATAGATTTAAGAGGTATGGATCAATCCAGCCAGCATAGACATCATTGGTACCATTTCACTGAAAGGTGTTAGAAAGAGATGAATCCTTTCTTTCTTTTTAATAAACCACCAAAAGTATTGAATCTGTCTTTAGATGAATGACAAATCTCTTTATGAACTCAATGAATGGCCTAAATTTGAGATTAAACAAGCAGATAATGCAGCAATTTGGAAAACGGACATTTAGGAGAAAAGAAGTTTCAGTAGGTCTTCCTAATATGCAGGATAGAAATTATACCGAGAGTATAAATCATAAAATACAGTTTAACATCAGTGACAAAGTTGAAATATAGTGCTTCAATTTGTTAATTAGAAGTATTTATTATACATTAAACTGTTAGATTAAATTGTGCTAAAAGAATATATGAATGCACTACTGTCCTCTGGTTCACTATTTGGCTTTATACTGTATATCTGTATTGCATATTATTATTATTATTATTATTATTATTATTATTATTAGGACTGCATAATATCATAATATCACATTGAGATATGTGAAATTTCCACAAGTAATATTGCAATATTTACAAAGTAAAAAAGGAGATGAAATTATCTGAAAAATGAGTATGGCCCGGGCATGTAGTGACACAGTGGTCAGCACAAGGTTAGCACTGTTGCCTTACACCTCTGAAACCTGGGTTTGAGTCTCCACCACGGCTCCGTGTGTGTGGAGTTTGCATGTCGTCGTGGTGGGGCTTCCTCCAGTTGCTGAGGGTAAATAGAGTTACTAAGTTACCTCTGAGTGTGTTGTGTGATGGGTTGGCGTCCCATCCTGATTCGTTTGCTGCCTTGTACCTTTACGCTCAAGACCACCTGCAACCCTGAGTTGAGGAAGGGGGTACAGAAAATTGATGGAAAATATAGCCAAATAGAATATATTATCTACCGACAGAGTGAGTCAAATAAGTTGGTGGTGTTGCCAACAGACAAAAAGCAGTAGCAATGAATCTAATGCGGTTATTGATGATGACAGCATGCAGCCATTGTTATTATTTTATTATTATAGTTTATAGCATCTGCAGAGAAAGCACACAGGATTTTGTTGTACATGTACTATGAGAAGAAAGATATTCTATTGAATCCATATGTACATCTGTGAATTTAAAATATGTGAAATATGAAGGTTGTTTTAACATGTGCCGCTATACTCCACATGGATTATGTGTATATCTCAGAGTTGCTTCACACCTTTTGTGATGAGAATTTGCTAAAGTCCATCCTTCATCTTTGACGTTAAGCTGAAGCACACATCAGTGAAAGGTATTCAGAGAGCTTACAAGGTTACTCTTCTGTCTGAGGTCAAAAGCAAACTTTGACTCAAACCCCAGAAGACAAACCACAAAGAATTACATGCTGTAAGCTTAATTTAAAAAGCACCACAGTCATTTAAACTCATGCGTGAAGTATTCTCTCAACAGCTGTCAGGTGACAGGGTCCCACTCTCTTGACAGGCATTTCATTTTTTTTTCAAGGAGATGTTTTATGAATGTCTTCAATACACTCTTCACATCGTTAGGCTTTAATATCTTGTGGTGTGTGCTACAGAAGATTTGGTCTCTGCGTCCATGATCAGAAGGTCGCTGGTTCCAATTCCATGGTCAGTTGAGTGATTTCACCACTGGGCCCTTGAGCAAAGCCCTTAAACCCCCAACTGCTCTAGGAACCGGCTGACCCAGCTTTCTCATTTGCATGTCACTTTGGATTAAAGCCTTCGCTAAATCCGTAAATCAGAATCAGAAGACTTTTATTATCCTGAAGGAAATTTGTCATAAGTAACCTTTTTTTATTTTGAGAAGGGTAGGTACTGTAATAAGGTCTCTGATCACCCCCGAAGTCACTGACTTGCTGTTGCCACCTCATCTGTCCTTCAGAAATCACCACCGATGTCAATGTGACCCATCAAGCATCTCACATTGGTTGACCAGTCGGTTGCCTAGTGCACATCAGTTCGTATTTGATTCTTGTGTCAGAAAGGAATAACACAGATAGGACAACCAAAACTCACCACATGCTAACGTGTCCAATGAGGGGATTCTGGGTGAAAATGTGATTTTTGTTATGCAACAAAAAAAAATGGATGCAAGATGTAATTGAAATGCTTTTGTGGAATACCTACAGAACCAGAGCTCAACACAAAAATGATTGAAAAACCTCATGCCAGTTTAGCGACTAGATTATCTAGCTACCACCTACATTACCATTAGACTTTTTGCCGTTTGTTCCTCTACAGTATACACCAAACTATTCCCAGTTTAGGGGAGTGATGGGGATGTCTGTGTAGTTCAGACAGTAAGACAAGTTTCGGAGGATGAAAGGCAGGGGACATCCTGGGTAGGATTGCCAGTCTCCTTGGGATCTGATAAATTAATTCTGTAAGAATTGATTCAATAATTTGTATCCGGAGGACAGTATTTGCTCAGTCACCCATGCTGGGCAGACAGGATGAGAATGAGACGTCCACTCTGCTGTCATTTTGAAGTTATACCTGAATGAATGTTTGTCTATTTTCCTTACGGAAGCACTTGGTTTGTCCATGACTGTGAAAAAAGCTGAAATATAACCAGTCATTGACCTCAGTATTTGCCTTGAAATTGCATACTTCTTTACCCTTTGCCTGGGGAGTTCTGTTTTTAAGCACAACCGGGACACTAAGCTTGAAGAAAACAGTTTAAACGTTGGGAATTAAAATATTTATAACATATTCCTTGCAGGCAGGAAGGACTATTACTTCTGCTTGGGTTTGGCGTTAGGAATTGGGTCGCATGTCTCTGAGAGCACTGCTGACATGTGAGCATAGACTGTGTGTGTGTGTGTGTGTGTGTCAGCACGTGTGTGTGTGTGTGTGTGTGTGTGTGTGTGTGTGTATGTGTGTTATGTAAGGATTCTGGGAAATGGCAGTGTGGGTGGCAAGGAAGAGGGATACAGAGAGTTACGGGGCTATGGAAACGGGCAAGAATGAGATCGGCATGATGGCAAATGTGGGGAAACAGAGACGGGTGGCTCCGGTGTGACATGGGGGGAACAAAACCGCGGCAGGGGAGCAAAGCAAGGATGATGCAGGTGGCCAGATCATGTAAACAATATCCATGCTTCAAGGTGTTTATTGGCCATGCGGGACAAGCGCAGGGGGATGCCTATTTTGCACTTTTTAACCACACTTGGTTATGAAGAGACTAAAGTGTAATGCAATTCAACACAGTGCTAAACAATACAACCTGTGAAAACAATACAAGAGACTGCTAAGCAATGCAAAAGAATACTAGGAAAATAAAATACAATCCAAAACAGTACAAAAATAGTGCAAAAACTAGATCATATGATGATGCAGTGCCAGATGCCATGGATGTGACTGTCACAGGAAATGTGGCTGTTGACAATGCGGATGGCTTCAGGAAAGAAGCTGTTCTTGAATATGGTACTGAGGGTTGTGATGCTGTGACAAGCAGCGCATTTAGATCGGTCCACCTGACTAAGAATGGGTTGATTAACTCGACATAAGCATCCATTTCTCCTAGCTCCCATTTCACATATATGCAGGTATTGAAACCACAAAATCACTTTGCTTGATAAAGCAATTCAAGTGCTTTTGAGTGATGATCGATTGGTTGCGACTCCTCAACCACTTCTCCCTCTGCTGGTCATCAGTGGGAAGGTCAAGAGCTGGGAATAGTAGCTGAACTGTACTGTGTTTTATGTGTTCCACCAGTGAACGATGACTGTGCCTCCATCCAACTGGCACATAGAAGGGTGAAAATTAGTTTATCATGTATTTTACTGGCCTTGCCACAGTAATTAGGAGGCACAGACTCAGTCGGACCAGAAAGACACCATCGTTCTCTGCATGCATCCCTCACATTCATCAAATCGACGAGGGCTTAGAAATAAGCCACATGGTTTGAAGGTCCCTCAAGTGTTTCTTTCCTATTCTCAAAGAGTAGACATATCTATTATGGATTAAGGGCCGTTTCATTCAGTGCTTCTTTAGGAGCTACTTACTGGAGAATCAGCGCCTTTGTCTTCCCATAACAGGAGAAAGATTACCTACCAGCAGGCATTTACTGCAAAAAAGAGACCCCTTTTGATACTAGGATTTCTGGCAAAGCAGTTTCATGCACTGATGCCAAAAAGAAAAAAATGAAAGCTTAAGATTTCTTAGGGAATTTTCTGTGGAAATGTGCCATTTCGTGACGGGTTAGCCGTGTTAAATACTGTAACCTTCTCTTATAACTCCCTTTTATGTGCCAGTTGGATGGAGACTCAGTCATCGTTCACCAGTGGAACACATAAAACACAGTACGGTTCAGTTGCTATTCCCAGCCCTTGGTCAAAGATAGGTGACTCATACTCAGAAGGGCTAGTATATAAGAGGCCATTAAGTGTATACTCGTGCGTTCACATGTGGAGCACGGTTTCTTCTGCTCACCATGATAAAATTGTAGAGGTATGAAACATCTCGATTGTTCTGTGACCTCACAACTCATGGGCAGGGGTGTATACAGGGGCGGGGCCACAGGGGCACTGGCTCTGGCTGAAAGCTGATTGGTCCTTGGAGTGCCCCCTCTCCTGTCACCCATCAGTTTAAAACATATTATTGGCTAATGATAAGGTCAGACCCTCTGTGTGAACTATGGTCCTTCTAATACCCCCACTTTAATAATCCCAGAATCATCCCTGTTCATGACATGTAGGTTTGGATCCAACCCTGGCTCTGTACAAGTGGAGCATGTTCTCCTAGACCAGTGTTTCCCAATCCAGTCCTCAGGGACCCACAGCCAGTGAATGTTTTTGCTCCCTCTGAACGCCCTGCCAGACAATCCACATTTTTTCTCCCTCCCAGCTCCCAAACAAAAAGGTGGACTGTCCCTGGGTTCCCGAGGACCAGATTGGGAAACACTGTCCTAGACATTTCCCAGTGTTTTCCAGCTTCAGTGGTAACTGTGCTTGCTGTATTAGTGAGCGCACCATGAGTGTAAATTTATCAGCAAAATCAGCCAGTGCAACCCCCTGGATCTCCTTAAATGGGTGGAGATCTCAACTCCCCCCCCCCCAAAGCTCAACACAAAGTCATGCCCGAGCTGAACCGAGGAAATCAGGCACACTCTAGGATACACCAGATCACTTCAACTCTCACTCAATAAGTGGTTGTCGAACATGGATGGATGAATGGATTATGTCCACCATTCTTGCCCTTTTAGGCATGAAACAGTTGTGTGGAGATATAGGGACGGATAATGGATCGGATAATCAGGTAATTCCTGATTTGTAATGATGTTGATGCAGTGACTTGTTGATTGCTAGTATTGCAAGCCAGAGTAAGTGAGCATCTAAATCTACACTGAAGACCTTCTCCTTCAGTTTGACTTAAACAAACCTATTTTAATCCAGCTAATTACAGCAGCTCCGCTAGTGTTGCAGTACATGTTGCCATCTGCATAGGATTATGTGTGTCTGTATTATTTACAGACCAGCACTGAGATTGACTGCACATTCTTTATTATGTCCTCACACTGGGTGCTTCTTATACACATACTGGGAGCGGGGGGGGCATTGGCCTTGGGCCATGTTCTTTTCTGCAGTAGGAGGAACCAATCTTACATCTCCTCTGTTGTGTTCTGGCATTTTCTGCTCAGAGTTTAGTCATTTAAACTGTAGGATACTAGGCAGTGTGTGAAATACCCATCAATATTCGGGGGGGTCCCCATCTCCTTATTGGTGCGCAATACCGATCTAAATTTTCTCTTTTGAGGCTTTCAGCGGGTCTCATGGGTTAATCGGGGGTGTTGGACCCCCCCGGACCCCCTGTATTTCTCACACCGATACTAGGACTCTATGCCGTGATCAGAAGGTCAAATCCCATGATTCCACTATTGGGCCCTTGAGCAAGGCCCTTAACCCCAATTTCTCCAGGGGTGTTCAGCGCTGACCAACCCCGTGCTGTGACCCCCAAGCTTGCTCTCACCTCTATATCTGTCTGTGTCTCATGGGAAGCAAGACATGATATGTTAAAAGACTATTTTCCCACAGGAATGAATAAAGCATCACTATTATTAATTACTGCTTTGTTCACACATTGAGATTAAGATTAAGATTAACGTTATTGATCCCAGGGGGGAATTTTTGTGCATACAGCAGCAAATATGTAGAGCACAGATGAACATACATACAGTGCAACACAATGTGTGAAGATAGTATACTTACTACATACAGTGCAAACATACTAAAAGTTAAAACATAACTAAAATGAGCGATATGCAGAATCCATTGCAAACTGCACTTAAGAGCAGCCACATTAATATTAAGTGGTATAATTTTACAGATGAAACGTTGCATCTGAAAGACAACAAGGGCCATGATTTAATTAGAAAATAATTATTTTCCAGTGTAATAGACAATATTAATTACATAGTAAAACAGCTATTTTATTTTGCTGTGAAGGATTAAACTATCATGGAAATAATAGCTAATTATGCATAGAAAAAGAACTACAGACCAACTGATAATCAGTCTTTTAAATGGCACACATTAACAGTCCATTAATATCACTATGATTAACACGACGGAATAAGTGGACAGTTTAAGTTGATTTATGATGATTCCTGCTCTATTCTTAAAGAGTGATAGGCCTCAAGGGGGCAGTGTTGTTTTTTTCATTTTATATTTAATTATCCAAATTTTACACCATCACCTTGTCCTGGATAAGTGGTTGGAAGTTGGATGGGTAGATGGATTATATTGTTGAATTATTTTATTTTTCTTGTATTTTTACCTATCGATTTGTGGATGGGAAATGTCATCATCTGTTTCACCTGAAGATGCATATGCCTTCCAAGTGTTTGCTGGGTAAGAAACGGTTCATGATCCTGAGTTTCTCACATTTGATTAGTAAGTCTAGTGAGGTTAAACTAATGATCCATTCTGCCGTTTTCTAAAACACTGATCCTGTTCAGGGGTGTTGAGGGGGGGGCTGTAGCCTATCCCAGGCAGCATAGGGCTCAGGGAGGGGACACCCTGGGTGGGGTGCCAGTCCATGGCGGGGCACACACATACAATCATACATTACAGGTAATTTGGAGCCGCCTATTAGCCTAACTGTGTGTTGAGTGCTGGTTAACCTATTATGTGACATAGGTGGCCACCCAGGGCGCCATCTTCTGAGGGAGCGCCAACTTAGCAGGCGGAATTCAGTTTGCCTCAGACAGAGGGCGCCACATGGGTTTTGACCAGTACTATGCATGTCTTTGGACTGCAGGAGGAAACCCAAATGACTCTGGAGGAACATGAAAACCTCACACACACAGCAGGGGCAGGATCTTAATGCCGCCCCCCGAGGTTGCAGTTGTACTGACAGAACCATTCTGCTACTACGCAATGATTTATCGGTTTTGTTTATTTAGACCCCGGATAGGCCTGCTCACTTTATAAACCTTCATTTTCCAGTTTATTAAATTATGAAGCCTCGGAAACATAAAAGTGATGAGCCTCAGGAGTAAAAAACGAACAATATTTACAAGCAAAATTAATAAACTTACAGATATTGTGTACACAAGCAATTCAGTTAATTACAAATAAATCTGTGTGGTTCGTAAACTGTATAGGTCTACATCAATAATATGCTATAATTGCGTTCTTGCCCTGCCGACACAAATGTAAACATAAAACGGCAAAATAGTGACAAATTGAAGACGTTTTTCACCCCGTTCAAGTCTCCCAGTCGACAGTGTCTCCTTGTTGCTTGTCGATGAAAAAGGCAGCGAAAATCCATTTACCGAGCAGTCACCCTGCGCTCGCTTACGCGGAGCCGCACGGTTCGGGAAAACCGTGACTCACAATAAGCAGAACAGATGGGAGAAGGTATGAAGCGACCAGCTATACAATGCATCCCTTTTTAAGTGACAGCCTCTTGGTGTGTTGTTAGCCTGCCTAAATTTACTTTTCCTTCTTTTATTATGCTGAATGAGCTTTATCGCCTTTGAGCACAGGGACACGGGAAGCAGAAACTTCCCAGATGAGCACGATTTAAGGCAGGGACCCCTGTGAATATGCAGGACTTTGTCGCTCCGATGGGAAGTCAGACACGGACTGTCTTCAAAGGAATGAGACGTGGTGGTTTGTTTCGCAAGCCGATTGCATTTATATGGCAACCCCTCTTCGGAAGACGGGATTTTATCCCAAAAAATATACAAATGATATAGCAGGGTTAACCCATCTGACAACATAGGCAGCTGCCTAGGGTGCTTTTGTCTCTGATGGGGACACCGGCAGGGAAGCTGGCCACATGGGCTTCAACATGTACTGCTCAGACCTTTAGAGCTGGACGTTCAAATCCACCATCCCAAGACATGCGGTTTGGATCATTGGTGTATATAAACTGCCCATAGCGCAAGGCAGGGAACAACCCAGGATGGGGTGCCAACCCATCACAGGACACACTCATACCTATGGGGAGTTTAATAACTCCAATTAGCCTCAGCATGTTTTTGGACTGGGGAGGGGAACCAGAGCCCCCAGAGGAAACCCCACGATGACACCGGGAGAACATGCAAATTCCATACCCATGGAGCCATGGCTGCGATTCAAACGCTGGTCTCAGATATGTGAGGCAGGAGTGCTAACTGCTGCACCACTGAGCTGCCATGTCAACTTACGACCAAAGAGAATCAAACGTACCACCTTGATATGCAATATGAAGGTTAGAGCTCGTAATGTTGCCGGGTCAGTGACAGAATCGAAACCACTGTGTCAATGAGATGCTCACCACACTCTGCTGGGAAGGGTGGCACATGAGACCGATGGATTTACTTTGATTCCCTTGTAAATTACGAGGATGTCCAGCTCATTTAAGACAAAAAAACCTTGTACAGAGTTACAGCGCCAGGACACAACCTCCCACAAATTTGCAGTACTACTTACAGCCTGCACAACATCCATCCACTAACGTAGGCATGACACAACAAGCACTAAACAGCTTCAAATACTCCAGGGGCATATACAGGGGTGGGACCACTGGCCCCAGCTAAAATTTGATTGGCCCCTGGAGTGCCAGCTCCCTGTCACTCACCAATTAAAAACATATCATTGGCTAATGATAAGACTGGTCCCTCCGCATGAATTATAGGCCCTCTGATAACCCCCACAACAACAAAAAAATCCTACAATCACCCCTGCTCAACTCCAATAAAGCTATGGAATGGAAGCTGCATAAGGTAATGTATTGCCCAATACAGCAGAAAAAAAAGCTTTGGGAAAATTAATTTCTGTTTTACCATCTGTGAAAGATAATCAGTATCATATAAAGTAGTACTTTACCTTATATGACCTTCTAGCTCATTTAATAAAGCAAACTGTGTATTATGTTTATATAGTGAAGATGAAATGTAATCAAATCCCAACCACATTCCACTGATACCATATAGAGTAGATCTTCTTGTGACCAGTCTTCAGGCTCAGTTGTATTGTTTGTGTTTGATGTTGTTTAAATGTTTCCGTGAAGAGATTCATAATTAGTATTCCCACCTGGCAGAATTATTGCGGGTACAGGTGTGTGAGTCAATGGGGCTTATATGCTGTCAGTTACACCTAGTCAGCCCCTGACTGTTTTTAAATGAACCCACAGATGTTTGATGACTCTCACCGAGTAGGTGGTGGGATTGTTTGTCCATGCGGGTGAGGTTATGTAGGAAAGAGCACAAGACTACTGCGTATTGGTGCAAGTGAACATAAGAGTGCAGTGAGGTGGAAGGACCTGAATTCACCAGCAGCAAGACATTCCAGTGAACACAAACACACGGTACAAACGCTGTGTTGTGTTGGCATTGAAAAAGTCAAACTGAGTAGGAGGGGTGGTGATATTAATATACACAAAAAAGAAGGGAAGTATTTTGGCAATATACTCCAGACACATATCAAACTGGCCTAAATTATGATTTTGTATTGTTTGTATTATATTGATGGCATTATTTGACTCCTGTGTGTTTTTGTGTTAGATGTAGATGGAGATTTTGTTGAATCACCTGTTGACAATTAAGTTAATTTAATGTAACTAGTAGTCTCAGACTATGTGTAATTGCAGTGATTGGGGACAGGTGACTGAATTCCCTTCCGCTATATAAAAGATGGTTTTTGATCACTTGCCTAACGGACACTGTGGAAGACATATTGTCGAAATATGTCTGTTTATCGTTTTTTTATAATTAAAAGAAAAAATATCAGCCTGACTCTTTTTTTCTTGTTTGTTTGTTTCTTATTAAAAGAAAGTTAATCTTCTAAATTGTTTTTTTTTTGAGTGGACACTCTGGCACTGGAAGTTAATAAATCATAACTAAAAAGTGAATCCTAGAAGGAAAACAAATCAGTAATACGGTGAAAACACAATGGTACAGGAGACAACTGTCAGTTATTCTATTTCTAATTAATACCATTATGAACAATTAATATTAGCGTTCAGAACTGGCTATTAATTAAGCATAAATAGAAACTCACCAACAGAACTGCTTACCATAAATGGAAAATCACCAACAGAACTGCTTACCATAAATGGAAAATCACCCCACCAATCATAATACTCGGTTGTCACTCTATTTTTTTTTTTTAAACGTCACCTCTAGGGGTGTATAAAAGGGTGCGGCCACAGGGCACTGGCCTCAGCTGAACCCTGATTGGGCCCTGTGGTGGCCCGCCCCTGTGACACACCAGTTCAATACATATCATCAATCTTTTGTTACCTTCAGCTGGTTTTCTGTGGGTGAGACCTTGCCCCTCATGATCCTTAGAGAATCTTCCTGTTTCACTCTTCCCTGTCTTCCTCGAATCCAGGACACCATGTCCACACTCAATTTGGAGGGATTCTTAATGTTGTTGATCGTATTCAGGCTGGAGAAATGCACCCTTTCCTTTATTTTGAGTTTACTATATTGTCAGTGCTCTTGTCTTTAGTTTTATATTCGGTGACAGTTAAGTCTTTTTCAGGTCTCACAGCATAAATTTTGAGCACGAGTCCCAGTGTCCCAAAAGGGTGCAGGAAGTGTCGTTATCAGCGCATAAAGCTGGAAAGTGCCAGTGAACCTGAGATCAGTCATAAAATTATCCAAATGTCCTATATCAGAAGAAAACTCATTAGTGTTTAAATGATGACCCTTTTGTCTTAGAAGAATTTTCCTTCACATTGATAATTACGATCATATTTCTAAATCTACCATTTAGTCAGAATAAAGCATTAACCTTAATATTCATTCAAAGTACATTTGTTTTGTACACAATAAATGTTTACATTAGCAGATAATGATCTGCATAATGTAAGCTATAGTAAATGGTTTAAGGAGCTGACACACTGGAAACACACAAATGTGTACAGTTTACGTAAGTGTTTGTGTATTGAGATGTATTTGTTTTCACTAATAATGAAACTGCAACAAAACCTTGGAATGAAGATCGGTGGAGCTGCTTGCAGGGGATATTGATTAATGTTATAAGACAGATGTGGTGTCTCACCCTGCATTCCTTATCGTTCATCTGGGTTTCAGAGTAAACAGAAATGTGCCTGATTGGAGATAAAGAGACTTCAATTTTTGCAGATGTAAGGTTTTTTTTGTGACAAAGCCAAGCGATCTGCAGCCAGATTCTGTCACTAAAGCAGTAGTGAGTTTGTTGTCTGTAAGGAGAGGAGATCGCAATTAATCAATACCAGCCGACAAGGTGGCCACAGGCTCCAGTAGCATCAGAAGGTGGAGACCATACTCACATGGGTTCTATGTGTCCCAGGTGATGAAAGGAACCAGGTCCCTGTTTGAGATTACAGAAGAGGGAGAGATACAGCAGCGTTCTTGGACTTGCTCCGGGGTCCATTAGTGACATCACTCTGCCGACCCAGGGACTCAGATCAGCAACCTTCTGTTCACCGACACAGCATCCTAACCGGCTGAGCCACACACCACTCCCACGATCTTGGAAGTAGACAATTTCCAGGGAGTAGGATTATGGGTTCATTCATGCCACAGGGGTGCTTTCTTTTTTTGTGTGATCTACGTACAGTGTGTGACCTCATAGCCCTGGATGAGTGATGGCGGTAAGAAGCGATGTGATGGACCTCCTCGTTACAGAGCCTAATTAGAATGAAAACTTAATAACCATGCAGGCAAAATCCATAGTTTTCTCACCATGCTTCTATCTGTGGGATGAAGTGGCTTTGGGAGGCACTGTGTAAATGGGGAAAATGTAAAGAATAAACTTGTCACACTGCTTGACTGCAGGAGCCACCATAACATTATATATACCTGCCTTAGCTTTCATTTCTGCCAATATAGAAAATGGAAAGTCAGCCACGTATAAACGTTATATAAAAGATGTCACCATGTCACTTGATTATTGCTGCATTGCATTGTTCAGCACAAATTTTGAAAAAACAATGTTGAAATAGTAGCTTTCATAATTTTATCAGTAATTTTAACAGCAATGATGGTGAGTCACTTCTGCTGTTCGATGTGTTACATGCCCATCTGTCTTATCCAGTGCGGGGTGGTGGTGGGGGGGGGGTTGGAACCCATCCCAGGAAGGACAGGATGCCAGTCCATCACAAGGCACACTTAGAGATGCCAACTTGCCTGACTACATGTCTTTGAATGGCAGGAAGAAACAGAGGTGTCCAGAGAAAGCCCACGCAAGCTGGACAGAACTGCACACACCAGGTGGGGGTGGAACCTGAACCCCAAGGCCCGTAAACATGAGGCCAACCAATGAGCTACCCTGGTTTTAACAATTATTATGGCATGTAACTGGTGATACAATTGGGAAAACACTTGGTTTAAAATATGGCGGTCATCAAGAGAGCAATTATATTTTTTGATGTGGCTTAATTTCCGTTGCCCATGTTGCGGAATGCAGGCATAAAAATCGCAGGAAATAGCATAATTGGCCTTTAGTAGCCACTGGTTTGTAGTCCTCTTGTGCTGGGTGGGTTTCCTCCCACAATCCAAATACATGCACTTAGGCTGACTGGCATCCTTTTCACTTTTCTCATATCCCATTTTTAACACTCATAATATGAACTGAACTCCTGAAATGGAATTATCTGCAGACACTCACTCACTAGCTTCAGACAACGTGGTCCCGTCACTCTCTTCTCCTCGTTCAGCTGAGACTCGTTCGCTTGTGCTTTTCACCAGCGTATTACAAATCAAACTGTGTAAGTGTGCTCCAGATGCTTCCAGCTCCAATGATGAACTAAAAGTCACAGGCAGAGTTTTTTTAATCTCATAAAGGATGAGTTAAACAGCCGTCGTCTTGTTAAAGAATAATGGCACCTGCTGACATTTGAAGGAAATCAATGATATTGACCCATCAGAGGGTTATTTGAGTAACACAAAGGCTTTGCTGTGCAGGCGTTTTGTAACACTTGCTCTTCCTTTCTATCTGTGCTCTGGCCTTTGTGGCTTCACCTATCTGCCGGAGGGTCCTTTTCATTGAAACCTCATTCTTTTGAACCCAAAGCTATACCGGCGTTCTCACTCCTCTCGTTGCCACAGCAACCATTCTTGAACATCAGTCCTTGGCCGTTTTCGCCCGCTCCCTCCGTAATCGATCCAGCGAGGCCCGAATATGGGGGTTGGTTCTCACCCCTGCCACTTCACACTCAGTGTCACATTAGCCAAGCGTGTGCTGAAGATGCCAGCTGGATGAGGCCAAAGACACGGCATCTGCAAATTTCAGGAATGTCACGACTAACCCACCCCCCCCTTCCAGGTCGTGACTTGATATCCTGTCCATTTAAATGACAAACAGGAGTGGAGACGAGACTGCTACGTAATCCTGGCTAAACACCAGCACCCTCTCTAAACTTTGGTGCCAAGACTCTGAATGCAATTCAGAACACGGAAATGCCACCATGGTACCCCACTGTCTCCTTGTGAGAGGGAATATTCACCAGGTTCCGGAATTCCTCCAAGTTTTCTTTCCAGTGCTCAACGATATCCTCAGACTTGGTCAGCACTGCCTCACCCTGCCTCACACAAATGGCCCATGAGCTGTTCCTACAGTACAGAAGCTAGTCACCCTAGGGAACTTCCCACCTCCTTCAGACAGCTGAAATTGTGGTCTTAGAGTTACATTTAATACCTAAAATGCTAACAATAAATATGATTCTTTGTCTGCTAGTGCTTTGCGTGTTTATTAGTACAATAACAACATCTATATCACATTTTTTTAATGCCTATAATTACAATTATTTAACTTAAGATGTGTGTGTGTGTGTGTGTGTGTGTGTGTGTGCGTGCAAGCAGGTATACCTTACCTTATGGGGACAAAATGTCCCCACAATGTGATGAATACCCGTTTTTTTCTCTTTTCCCCAGTTTCAAGGTCCCCATAAGGGAAAACTCAATTTAATAAAAAATCTTGCATTTTGCTTGGTTGCTTATTGATATGGTTAGGGCTGGGTAGGGGTTAAGGTTGTCATAGTTAGCGTTAGCTTTTTCCCCTTAAAAATAAATGAGCGGTCCCCATAAAGATATGCTTACCCGACGTGTGTGTGTGTATGTGTGTGCGTGCCTTATGAAGGACTGGCATCCCACCCAGGGTGTCCCCCACCTTGCTCCTTAAGCCTCCTGGCATAGGCTCCAGGCTCTCCATACTCATTTTCTGGATAAGTTCTTACAGAAGATGGATGGATTGACAAGATTGGTTTTTGCAACTCTACCAAATCCAAAATCTGATATCGTCACGTGTCACTGAGATCGCACACAATCAGACTGGCCTAATTTAAGGAAGTTGTAGTTATATTATATTCTATATATCTTCTTTGATTAGTTTCTGCTTAGGCAGGGTGAAGTAATTTTCAATTTAATACCCATTTGCACCTGTCATATTTGTTTGCCAATAAAGACTTTATCATTGAATTACTTAATTTAAATTACTGTTTAATTGAATTATTTAATGTGCTCTGTATCTCTGGGCTTAAATGTTTTACTGAGCACTACAGGGCAATAAAATAAATTCTCATTATACTGATACAATCTCTACCTGCATAGGTTAGGGGTCTTAATTATATGTTTGATTATACCTGCTTTGCTGGAAGAACAAGACCGCGACGTACCCATGTAACCTCTTCCAGCAGCCTGCAGGTGTCGATGTTATATATTTATAGTCCTAGATATTAATCCTACTCTAAACTGTTCTCTAAAGTGAAGATTAAAGCACTGAAGAAAATTGGCATGCTGATTTTAATTTTATTCATGATAAAACATCGACCCACTATTCCTTGCATTAAGATTTTTTATGAAGTTTTCATTGCAATGAAATCCTTTGAAATGTACCGTTTGCAATACCAGTAAGGAGGCCGAAGTGACTATTATTCCTGCTTTACAGCAAGCAACAAGTGGGACGGCTGAGAAAACAGCTTTTTCTAGATTGTTTTGATATTAATTACTTCTCCTGCTGAAAATGAAAACATAGAGCAACATTTAAGAATGCAGAAGAAAAACAGAGACCATTTGTGCGTCTATTTTGCATAAATGCTTATGAGATGCAAGGTCACGGTGATCCTGGAGGATATCCCAGAATGCAAAGGGTACCAAGGCAGGATGGGACGTCACAGACCATGAGCAATTCACCTAAACATGTCTTTCTCTATGCGTGGAAACAAAGCAGCGGAGTAAGTGCCCATGGATGCTGGGAGGGCCACATACAATGAAAACTGTGACCATTGACCTGACGTTGATTGGTGGGTCATTTACCCATTAAGCCAGGAAGAGTACTTACAATTAGCAAGGAACCACCTAGCTAACCAATGTTACCATATGGCTCTGCTGCCCATTGAGGTAACCTGTTAATCACTGGTCCCAGGTTCTTAGAAGTGAGGGTGACGGTACTCCTGCAGCTAGAGGCTTCTTCACTTTCAAGGTGGCAATAGGGAGTGTGGATCCATGTCAGGGTAGATCAAGTGGGGGGGACTGAGTCTTCTAATGCAGAAATGGAGACACTAAAATCAAAATAAATAATAGGAACGTAATGCACATTTTTGTGGGGGAAATGCATCTCATGATCTACATTCTGTTGATGCAAGGGTGTAGGTTTGGTTTCAACACTGGTAGGGACCAAATTGGCTCCCCATCCCCCTAAACGCACATGGTACTCCTACAGTATTGTTAGAGAAATGTCCCTACTGTCCGTACCCAAATCTGTGCCCTTATACTGATGTATGGTATTTTCAATTTCAGATCAACATCGGGGCAATCTGGATATCACAGGATTGTAACACATCTACAGATGATATTTATCAGAATGACAATGTTAATCCGTAATGCTTCAGTGTAAATTCCTCAGTTTATTCTGACCACCATCTACCTGATTGTGTGGCAATGAAGAATCTTGCATAAAATAATAAGTAATTAAACAGTAACTTAAGTTAATGCCCACACTGCAGAGGATACACAGTGCATATAAAGTATACATTTTAGTACTGGGAAATATTTTGTGACATTGTGCTAAATATGATTAAAAAATACATGTCAAAATGTTTCATTTTTTCCAGGTTGCCATAGCAATCGATCCTATAGCATCCGATGTTCCCATTTTCACCTGGTACAATTCCACTAGAGCTCGACTGTAGTTGGGTTGTAACCAGTCATGATATCTATGACCTTTTGGCCTGTTGCACATCACCTGCAGCTTGGTGGTCAAAAGGTCACATGTGGGTACCTCCCTGGCGCTGTTGGGGCGAAACCTCTTACGTTATTCATTAACTAACCTGTGTTATATTTAAAATCAGCAAGGTCTACCAGGTCAAGGGGCTTCTGATAATGGAAGACAGAATTTCTTTCTCGGTTTATGCTGTCAAAGCACATAATCCTTCTTTCTATAGGGAAAAGATCGTTTGACCTTTCCTCTGCATGGACACACCGAGAGAGCAGAAAAACATCCCTCTACTACTGGTGAGTCAAGCTATACCTGCCTTTGTGTTACTTAGAAAACTCAATTTCTTTTGTGCTTATAGGAATATAAACCACAAGCTGCAACCAGTGGACAGGCCCAAGGTTTTCATGGACATTTTCGTTATTGCAAAATAAGTCTCAAAATAAAGACAAAATAAATTATGCCTAGACCTATATCTGTCTTGCGGAAGGCCAATAAAGTCTCTTAAAGTAGATGGTGAATGTTTATGAACAAAAAAAAAACTAAACTCTAAATCTAAAACCTATTCAGCAAATGGCTCTACAAACAGAAGCCTGACAACCATTTAAAGTGTGCTTAATAACTGGAAAGATCATCATTAAGTTATTACTCTTAAACAAAATCGAACTAGTATTGCAAATTACAATATTTTTAACCTGTGAACCATTTCAAACTAAATGAACCTTCATCGAATTCCCCGTCAGATGCTAACAGATTTGATTTTCGCTGTGGATTCTGGGAGTCTGCGCCACATCATGAACGCAGCTCTAGAATTGTTTACAACCAGGAAGGGATACTCTTGGTTCCAATTAATTTGAAAATCTTTAAGACCCCTAATTTTAACACACAATAAAAGGATATCGATTTAAAAGGTATTGCATTATCCTATAATAATATATAATATATCGATACATCGTAAAAATTCGATATAGCGCCCAGGTAAACGTTGTTGATGGGGCGGGGGGG
>JAODKC010000001.1:22500487-22520505 GCA_026777985.1 Mormyrops attenuatus
CGAGCACAGGAGCCTTTCAGTTTGAAAGTAGTTTGTAAAACCCGAAGTAGCTCAAAGTGTCCTCCATGACATGGATTGTTTGGTCACCCTAGCTAATGAGAAGGAGTAAGAAAAGTGCAACACAGATGAAAAGTTTGATGTGAGTAACAGATGTCGATAGATATACACTTATTATGTGTTTGCGCAATTAGTAGCGCATTACTGTTGTTAAAGACCGATTTGTTTATGATGTTAATGTGGGCTTTTTGAGCTTCGGCACTCAGTTTCCTAAATTAAGCACTGATGACGGACAAATCATTACGGATATGATTTTATTTTTATGATGATATGATGTGGGTTCTACCTCCTACTGTGCTTCTCAGATCAGGCTGGGATCCACACTGTAAACCCGGATTTTGTTTTTAATTAAACTTGTTAGTGGTCATTACTTAATGTGTTATGTTTTGTAAAAAACTGACCTTATTACACAATCGAATCGTTTGAAATATCTGGCTGAAAATATAAAACGTAATGATCATGTTAAGCAGAGATCACGTATAATGTTACGTTTTTGTCTGAGATGTGCAATATTTTTCTGCTTATGTAATGACAATATTCCATTGAAACTGTGCTTGGTTGGCTCAGCTTTCTTGTAGACCATTCATTTATTGTTATACCTATGTAAAGTGTTGTCATTTTGCTCCTCAAAAGACTACAGAGCAGACAGACATTCGGACACTGGTCCTCACAGGGCTTCCTATTATCCTTGGCGACAACCCCACAGACTTCTACAAACCATGCTTTGTAAGTAACCTCAATTACCTTAATTTTTTAAAAGGCTATCTAAAAGGACTAAATCTTTTATTTTTGCCATTATTAGTTAGTTTTTCTTTGATAAATCTTGTGGGTATAGTTGTATACAAGTAAAAGAGTAAGATACTGTTCCACTTATCACTAGTAAAATCCACTAGTCCATCTAGTTTCTGTGATAACCAATCCACACCTTTCATCACTTGTCTGTCTCACTGACTGTGCTACATTACTTACATTGTTGATGGTTATCTTATGTGAAATATCATTATTGTTCTCATGTTTATTTTATTAAGGATTCTGATGATGACGACTCATTCCGCCACATTGACTTTGGGATCCTCCTCATTGAGCATGAAGGTGCTGTGCAGTCCTTGTCTGCTGATGCAGGAAAGATGTTGTTTTGGTATTTGTTCATGCTTTTAAGTGGGATAAAACAACAAAAAATCTTCACAATCGTCTCATTCTCATCAGGGATACAAAAGAAATGTTGAACACTAGTTAAAATTAATTAGAATTGCTACCAAATGGTTTGATGCACTTTTCTACCTTTCTTTAGATTGGCAATCCATTTTTATTGCTGCAGTTTTAATACCTGTTCTTAACTTGTCTTTTGGTTGACAAGGTGCAGTTTACCATGTGATAGCTGTTTAATAAAAATCTGGAGCTTGTTTAATTTCTTGCCTTCCACACAGTTTTCTTTAATCACATTTAATCTCAAAAGCTACAGTTCAGAAGAAAACACTACGTACATTAAATAATTGAGTAATGCTCAGTAATATTACATGTGTTACTTGACATGTTTATGTGCATTTGACTAAAAATAATTATTTAATACAAATTTGACTGCATTTATTTAAACTAATAATTTTGAGTAAAGACTGCTCATTTAAGCTTGAATATGTATATGTTAATACAACTCAAGCTGTTTAGTTTTATGTGGTGTAAAACCTAAACGGGTTAAGGCAACAGGTTTCCACGCGATTTTCTAGTAGAGTCAACTAATTTGGGTTTAGAGTGCAATATCTCTACCATTCCTGTCTTTCTGCTTGACAGAAGGAACAACGCATACTCAGTTAGCACAGTGAACAGATCCAACCTGAGACACATCTCTCCTTATTTCAGTCTGCTACAGAGCATGATTACCAGCACCATAAATCTAGCTCTACTTAATGTCCAGTTACTTTTTAACTGAACCATAGTTAGATAAGAACTGCAACACAATGACCGTCATCGAATCGGTACCGCAAATTATTTTTCGGAATGGTAACCAGAGAGGTGGTGGTGTAGCAGCCTTATTTAAGGACATGTTCCTCTGTAAGTCAATATCACTTGGAGATTTCAATTCTTTTGAATACCTCTGTATTGTGATGAAAGCAACACCGAATACCACTTTTTGTCCCCTACAGACTTGGGATTGCCTCACTGGTTCAGGAGGGCAGAGGTTGTTATGTTGAAATTGGCAGGTTTAAATCTTGCTGTACACCTATTAATTGTGGAGTTCCACAAGGATCTATCCTAGGGTCCATCTTATATAACCTCTATATGCTTGCTCTAGGTCAAATTCTGCAAAATAACAATGTGGGTTATCATAGTTATGCGGATGACACACAGATCTACCTGGCTCTGTCAGTCAATGATTTTGGCCCAATCGATTGCCTAGGTCAGTGTCTTGAGAAAGTTAATTCAACAAAGAGAAAACTGAGGTGACTTTTTCAGAAAGAAAGAGGAGCAACTAAAGGTTAGTACCTACTTTGAGTTTAAGGCTAAAGAGACTAAGGACCTTGTCAGAAATCTAGGCATCCTGCTTGATGAATATCTCAGTTTCAATGACCATATTAAGGAAATAAGTAAGCCTTCTTAATGTCCAAACATGACCTTGAAAAACCCATTCATGCCTTCATCTCCAGTCGCTTGGATTATCGCAATGCTGTTCAACATGGTCTTCCCAAAAAAATTCATAAGACAGGTCCGGCTCATTCAAAATCCTGCCATTAGAATGTTAACTAGAACAAAGAAGAACGAACACATTACTCCAGTCCTTCCCTCCTTACTCTGCCTTCTAGTTTACAGCAAACAGGCCGCTAAGATCATTAGGTGCTGGTCAACTATAATAATGCCAAGAGTGAAAAGTAAGCAAGGCAACATAGCATTCAGCTACTGTGCCACTTATAACCAGAACCGACTGCCTGAAGAGATTAAAAATGCACCAAACGTTGCCACCTTTAAAACCAGGCTTAAAACATTTCTATTCCGCAGTGCCTTTGATTAGCACTGCTAATCAATGTTAATGCTTTTTCTTTTACTCTTATTTTTATTGTCTTTTACTTGTAGTTTTTAATTTTTCCATTTGATTGCCATTTTTTATTTCACTTTATGTAAAGCACTTTGAATGACCTCTGTGTTTAAAAATGTGCTACAGTAAATAAACTTGCCTTGCTTTGTGTTGCCTAAAGACTGATAGAATCATAAGGCGTTTGCGTTCGATTATAGAGGATTTTACACTAGTATCACCTCTGGGATAAAGATACCATTGGTTAAACTTTCTCATGAAACTCTGATTTTTTTTCGAAAGTGAAGAAAATACTTTTTTTCAAGACTTACCATGGATCTGATGGACTTCCTAAAATGGGAGATATACTACTAATGCCAGGATCAGTCCCTGCCTTGTTATTTTCTGTCTGTTGCTTCCCTGTTTCACCAGCGAGTGTCACTGGTCAAGCCCGTTCTACTACCTGTGTTCCTCTAGGTAGCCGTGTATATATGTGTTTCCTGAATGTGCTTCACTGTGTTTGTCGTTAGATGTTCCCTGCTGAAACCTTTGTTCTGAGTCAGCGTAATTTCTCTGTGCTTCATAGTGTTTAGTTAAAGTCTTTGTTTGTCGTCATGTTCCTTACCTGCCTCGGTTGAGACCCCTTATGGTCTCTTTTGTTTTAAGTGTTTGGTGTTTTGCTTGTAATAAAGTTCGCTCTATCTGTAAGCCGTATTGCTGTCACGCCTAGTCCCTATCGCCCTCCTGTGGACCACACCTCCTCGTTACCCTCGTGTGAATCCCGCATGTTCCCAGCTGTTTCTTGTTTATGCTCGTTACCCCGTGTATTTAGTTTGCTTTCTGTCTAGTCTTGCTAGATCGGTCATTGTAGATGTTAGTTGCTGTCTGTTCTCCTGTCGGCTTGCTGCCTCCTGAATTAAAACCCATTTTCCCCGTTACCTTGGCTCGCTCGCCTGCTTCCCTGCTCGCCACCCACCGCATCGTGACAATTGCGGACCGTGATCCATGGCCCAACATAGCAACTAAAGCATGTAGCATCTTTTGTGTCCTATTGACTTATTGTTTACCTACTCTTAGCAGGAGACATACTGTACAGCATTCAATCAGCTATGTTAGCATTGTACCATTACATTTTTTATCTTTAACTGAAGGAACAGATCTGATGCTAGAGCTTTTTAGTCAGAGATCTCATAGGACACTGGAAAGGAACAGGGTTTAGAACCTCTACTGTAGAGACTGAGGCTGGAATATTGTCTTAGTAGAGGACTACAGTGGTGTTTTGGAAAGAAGGGGTAGGTCATGAGATCAACTGATAGAACAATTGTGTACTCTGTTGATGAACAGCAGGTGACTATAGACTTACTTGTACCCCAACGAACCTGCTTGTAAGGCCTAACCACCTCCTGACTTAGACTGTGTAAACATTCCTGACAGAAGGTTAATTGTAAATCTGGAGGTGTGTGAGAAAAGAGTTTTATTAAACCAGAATGAAGCTCAAAGGTGTACTCTGGACCTAAAACTTCAGTCAAAATTAATACTAGAAGCAGGAGTTGGAGCGCTTTCACAGTCAGCTGCTCACATCAGTTTTTAAAGAACAAATCATCCCTAAGGTCTTATTATGCATCACAAATTGCACGCAAAAACAGATATTTTGAATAAACGGTTGGGTCTTTTATATAAAGACAATGGAATCCTTTACTCAATGAGATGCCAGTTTTTGAATATCAGCTAACATGAAGTTCTAATTAATAATTTGCAGTTAAGATCCAAAATGAGACTACTGCCATCTTACCCTTATTACAGGCACTTGCAGGACCTGATAAGCTGTTTGACCCCAAGAATAATAATAATAACCTTATGAAACTTCCCAAAAGCTCTATAATTTATTATGTTCACATTGAATGTTAGACGCTTAGTTGTAACGTAAATATTTAATTTTTGTCCTTTTTTTCTCCGTGTACAAAGTCTCTGAATGGCAGCGTTCCAGTTCACACAACCTGCGTTTGACGAAGTAATTTCGGCTTGTCCCAACGTACTCAAGGGGAACGTTGTAATTGTTACAAATTAATGTTAACATCTTTGTCATTTAAGCCATGTGATTTAATTAACTTTTGAGTTAATTCAGACACTACGGTCCCTTTTATGGAATCACATGGGAGCGTGTTTAATTAAAGAGACCATCTTTAGCGAAAGGTGTACGTTTTTGTCGGTGGTGAATGTGTTTTACTTTTCTTGCGCCAAGTGAAAACGCATCCAACTCTATCGAGTCACTTTTCAGGCTTTTTAAATAGACAGATGTTTAAATAACAAGATGACCCCGCACTGGGACCGACGCAATTTCAGCTACCTGTCTGAGATGAGCTAGAATTAACCAAATAGGTAGATTAAATGCACATCGAGGAGTCATTATTAATAAAGACGCTTTTCTCAAACTGCCTGTCGGAGCAGTCAGAGTGAATGCTGAGAATTTAAAAACCTTCTTCTGTAGCGTGTTGTGCATTGATTTTAATAAGCTCTGCAGTGGGAATGACTTCTAATAGAGGAGGAGCTGGAAAAGCGGGCTGGGGTCCTCAGGCATTGATAACGGGTAAAAGGCAACGTGTGCTTAAAGCAACAGATGGCAGATGCCTTCTAAAAACCTCGCTTCGTTTAAAGTGACGATTCCATACGTTCATGGTGACAAAATCACAGAGTTAAAAATAAATCGTATGTGCGTGAATAAACTCTTTATATCGGAATGGTTGTGATATTTTCTGAAATTGTCGAAGCGTACTTCAACACGCCATGCAAATGAAGAACTGGAAAGAAATTCCATAAAGTTGTATTTTATATGTATATAGTTACAAATGGTTTTACTCAAAGCACCTCACGGCCCATCAATAACCCGAAAAAAATCAGTTTACACACCTTTAAGGAAAGGGACAGGATATAGGACAGAGTGACAAATTAAATGACATCGCTTGTACGATGAAAAGGTTTTCCCCTCCCCCTCTCCTCAGGGGCAAGGTGTCGAGAAAAAAAAATCGCGAATGACGTCTGCGAATCGTATGGGGGCGGAATGGCTTTTGTGAGATAATATTACCTGGTTTTATGCATTTTCCACAGGTTGCAGTTTGATTAACTGAGGAAGACGCTGTCCTTATGAACTACAACCCATATTTCATTAATGTTTTGGCAGTGATTTCTGGGTAAAGGAATGAAAAAGGATTTTATTTTATATATGTTACAGATTCTCACCCTTCTCCCTTCTACCAGACGATGCTAAACCTCAAGCACTCAGACCACATAATTTGGGGACAGTCTCTACCCCCAGGTAATTAGGATCTTCAGCAAAAACTAACTATGCACCATTAACTCTCTAAGACGTTCTCCCCTCTGTTCAACCTCCAACGTACTTTCTGTGCATGTAATTTTGTTTATCTGTTGTCGTGCTATTTATTTTAATTTTAATTTTTTGGTTACTTGTTATTATGTATCTTGTATTTATCTTGCACTAAGATCTTCTGGAAGTACACAAGTAGTAATTTTATTTCACTAAATACCCGTGACAATAAAAGCTTTTGTAAGCAGAGACAGGACGTGTAAAGCTTAAGACATACTGTTTTCTGGTCTTGCAGCTGAAGCTTAATCCCTGGGGAGAAATGGAGTTCAGCCCAGTCTGATGAGAACTGCGTTCATGGTCTCCCTGCATGCGATCGCAGGACAGCACTCGGCCGCTCACGTGACTGCGCGTTGGTCGCGTTTAGAGGAAACGCGTGGCTGAAGTGGTTGGCGTGAATTGAAATTGATTTATCGACCGGTCCGTTGCACTTGTGCAATAGTTGATGTCACGGTTTGTTACTGCTGTTGCAAGGAAAATGAGAAGATGCTGATGGATGGGAGGGGGTTGGTGGATTGTTCAGGGACTGAATGACTGGCCATCAGAGGGAAAGTGAGACTGCCGATCGAAGCATTTGGTTGGTGTGCCTGTATGATGTGGCCTCACTGGCACACTGAATTTCGCAGGGCTGCACAAAATGGTAACATGTGGCTTTGCGGGTTAGGACTCCGTTACCAGAACGTTACTGGTTCAAATCCTGCGGCTGGCAGAGTGATTTCACTGTTGGGCCCTTGAGTGAGGCCTTTATCCCCAATTCTTACAAGGACCCTCACTCACACTGTTTTCTGATGATTTGTATGTTGCTTTGGGCATTTATTTATTTGGGCATCTGCTAAATAAATAAATGTAAAATGCACAAATACATATTAAATTAATGTATAAGATTTACCTGAGAGGAGGAAGTTTGGGATGAAATTGGGCACTGTTAGATTTCTTTGGATGTAACAAATGGTGAAATTATCCTTTATATGCAGGAGTACACAGGTATGCTTCACATATCCATTCTTGCTCCCCTTTGAGACAAGCACATATATACATACAGCTGAGGGAGAAGCTTAGGGTCTGAGCACAGGGTCCAGCCATCTGTCCAGAACCCCTGGAGCAACGGGGGGTTAAGGGCCCAGTGGACATATGATTATTCTGCTGAGGCATGAACCAGCAGCGGAGCCTGTTGAGCCATACACTGCTCCCCAAACAAACTGGGAGAGCAGAACAAACAGACGTTTTGGACCTATTGGAGGTCCTAATTGACCAAGGAATTATGAATGTTGGATTGCAAGGAGCAAATGTAGTGCCTGGGCTCCCCGACTCCCTCACCCCTTGTTTTGTCTTGGAAAAATAAGCCCGCTTTATGTTGGTGGTAATTAGTAGTTGGATGTATATGAGTGGAGCGGCTTATCCTCTGAATCTGCCCTTCTGCCCTGCAACTTCCACCTCAGGCTGAGTTTCCATTCCATTATATATACATATTTATCAGACACTTTTGTCCAAAGTAACTTGTGTTTTTTGTTGAAAAGAAATGGGGTCAGACAGTCCTGGAAGTAGTTGTGGGTTAAGAGTCATACTCATTGGTCTCGCTGTGAAATCACTGTACCAAGCTTGGGATTTGAACCAATGACCTTCTGATCGCAGATACAACATCTTCGCCCACTGAGCCACGCCCTGCCCCCGAAGTTTCTATGTCATATACTTTTAATGGTCTTTAAAAGGGTGCAAAACATAATTATGAGACGTTCCTTCTGATTCATATTAAATTGTAGTCAGTCTCTGACACATTTGCCACCATGTGACAATTGCTTTGTTTTCTGTTTCTGCACAGTAAGTGAGAAAACGTTTTACTATTTTTTTCTGTTATGATTTGCAAGCTGTTTATTGTGCTGCAACTAAAAGGTTCAGGACAACTGCAACACTGCATTTGACCGGAGATTCACCAGTCACTGGCATCATAAGAAAATGTATTTAAAATGTCATTTTTCACCACATGTGAAAAGGTCAGAATGATGCATCATGGGATACTTTTTTCAGTTACAATTAAGACTTTTTAATTTTAGTCAAAATAACAATTTGACAATGTGTCAGTTCCTAAGTAGAAAGTTTAAATGATAATACTAAAATAAATATGCACGACTTGGGCAACTGACACATTTGCTGACTACAGTTAATGATTCCAGGTGAACTCCACTGACTGTATGAATGTGTATTTTAGTCAATTTATGACAGATTCAGAATATCAATTTCAGGCATATGTTACATTTAATGCATGTAGTTGCTGGGGGGAGAAAATTGAATCATCTCTTGTAAGCGAATTTCAGGGAATAGTATCCATTATGCGATTCAGTTGTTAATGCTTTTGAACTGTGGTTTTGGCTGGTTGTTTTGTTATTTCTCTATTTATAAAATCACATAATAGAAAATAACGAATGCATCCTTTGTTGAAAGCTGAGCTTTCCTGTGGTCTAGGCACTGTGGTACACTAAATGTGATTCCATAAATTCCCCCTGGGACGGGGGTCTTTCCAGTGTTCACTCAATAATTTTCTGTAAGACAGACCTCAATATTCTTCAGCGGGATGAGGATTATAGGTGATTGCTGGGTAACAGTGATGGTCCTCAGCCTTCCTTGCAGATGTCCCTGATCTTCTACTGGCTTGATGATGTACATCATCTAGGCCAGAGGTTCCAAAACTCCAGTCTGTGGAACGCTGGGGGTTTGGGGGAAGGGTTAGTTAATTTCCAAAATTCAAGATAAGCCACACTACAAATTTTTTTTAAAGGAAAATGGAAATGGGTAATTTATTAAATCTGGCTCGCCAATCAATCAAAAGATTGGGAAATCTCATTCTACGTGGTCTATGGATGACAAGATGATACCAAGATGATACCAAGAAGGGACCAAGGCCTGAAAATTCAGAATAACAGAGCATGTTCACATGTCCAATCCACCATAAGCTTAATACTGCTAGTCTTCTCATTTGTATAGCACTGTGTAGTTGATCCCAGTATGACCCAGCAATGACTGAAAAATTCCCCATTCCACACGAGGTAGATCAGGGGGTGTGGCACACGGGAGGATCAGACGAGCAGGGCATGACATATGGTAGGCTTAAATCTTTGTGGAAATATGAACAGGCTTTTAACCTCCCACTCATTTCATGACAGTAGTACTAGAAGAGTAAAATGGACCACATGGCTCTGACAAAGTGGAAGACCTTCTCTCCCTCAGTCAGTAGTAATGGAAGACAGTAAAGTCATTTTTTTTCTCAGTCAGGATCTTACCCTCTATGGGCAGGGGTCTGTGTGCTACATCCAGGTATGTTTCGATTAATTGTGGGAAACGGCATGTGGGTGGCATAGAGGCAAGAAGGCCTTAATGTTACTAAGTAAAAATAGACTTAAATCATTACATAACACGCTCTTCAAAGGAAGACGGGACCGCCAATAAACAGCGACAGTACATAAACAAGTGCATATTCCTCACAAATGCTTTGTCAGCCGTGACCTTGTCTTACCAGAATTAAAGGCTGGAAAAGATAAGTTACCATACAAGACTAAGTAACTACGGAAAAATTATAACTGGTGAAATGCATTTGATCGTCGCCTTTTCCTCTCTCGATGTGCCCGCGTTCATTTTTTTATGTGCCGTCTCGGTTTTCCCCCATGTTTTTACCTCGTTTTCACTTCAGTTTAGCCGCCTCCAGCCGCGCATCGAGCTCCCGCGTCTGTAGCGCTTATTTCGGTGAGCAGAGGGTGCCCGCTTCTCGCTCCATTCATTCACACCCCACTGGCACATTTTCGGACTTCATACCAAGTCACACTACACCGCTACCTTTCAAAGACAAATAAGGGGTTTTGACGGTGGTGGGTACATTTTTTTATTATTATTTTAATATCGTGCTGAATAGTGATTTTATTTCTTCGAGATCAACGATTAGACGATAAACGCAAAGTGGCCCACAATACAAAATAGTGGAGAAGGATAATAAAATTACACATATGAGTTCCCCAGAATAAACGAGGGGTGAAATAATAAACTTGCCGTATGAGAACACGGGCTACGAATGTGGACAGTACAAATGTGCATACATACAGTACATATTGTAAACCGTTTTGCGGGGTATTTTCAATCTAACAGGAAGTGTAGAAAGCAATCATTGATATTTTTATCGTTATTTACTATTTTCATGATTTTTACAGATTTTAAAGTCATTAATTTATATCGACAAACCTTATCCGTTACGTTGGGTGTTGGATCTTTTCCGGGACAAATGAGGTAGGCTACTGTTGCTGCAGAGATCACGTATTTTATCGACCCTTCAGAACGGCAAACGTTCCCTGTCCTTCTCGATCGCCTCATGTGAACTCTGTCATACATGTAACGAATTTGCTATTTGGCAACATCAACAGCTCTTGGAATTCAAACCCCTTGGAATGAGAAACCTCAAAAATATCTACCCATCCATCACCCATAAGCACTCATCCAGTACAAGGTTGTGGTGAGGCTGGAGCCTATCCCAGGAAACACAGGGCACAAGGAAAGAGACCCCCTAGATAGGGTATCAGTCTGTCACTTGGCAACATTAAATATAAACATTTCTCCAAGAAGACAGTTTATTGACTTATAAGACTTCATGTATTTACAATCTGTATTTAAACCTAGATGAGGAACCAGTCATTTAATAGGTTTATTGTTAACTACGGGTTTGGGTGTATAAGGGAAATGACTAAACCCCCTTTCAGATGTTTGTTGGGTTCCATCTGTCATCAGCGTCAGAAACACGGGTCTTTGTCTAGACTTTAAAAAGTCAGCACACTGAGGTGCAACTGATTTGAGGACGTGATGTTGCTTCCACATACTCTATTGCCCCAAGCTTGCATTAGCCCTTCTCTGACCTGGAAAGGGAGTCTGTTATTTCTGGCTTAGGGTCAGATCAGGCTGTTTCCCAGCATATTTGGCTCACTGAAACCAGGTTTTTCCACACGGATCTGACTCAGCGGTGGAATGTCCTCTTTCACACCCACACAAATGTCACACGGGACCACGTGGGCCATGATGGCGTCGGTAATTGTTGCACCTGCATCACCATTGCATTCGCATCTCCCATAATACACTGCTGATATATGGTATTCTCCTGTCCCTAACTAGGGCGAGGTCCACTGATGCAAATTTCCCTATAACCCCACTGCAGCGTGGTTTCTGTGATTCCAGCAGACACTGCACCATTGGGATCAACATCTCAATATCTGGCCTATGAGTTGCATATATGCATACTTAAATATGCAAGCGATGTCAAATGTTTGTGTCCAGTGCCTTAGCTGCCTCACTTGTGCATTACTGTGGACAAATGAACCTGCCCATGAAAAAATGTAAACAACAAGCAATGGTGTTAGCCGAACATTGAACATTTTGTTGGTAATAGAGCTTCACCTGTTCTCTGCAAGTTTCTAATATAATTTTGCTATGTGACACAATATAATATGTGATAGTGCCATTAAAGGCATTCTTAAATAACTGTGTAGCAGCAGATAACAGACACCGTTTTAGTGAGAATATGGGATAGTGGGAAGTGCTTTTACTCCATACTGATAAGGTGAGGGGTTCAAATCTCAAAACAGGTTTTCTCCCACACTCCAAAGACATGGGTGAATGGCCATCTCTACATTACCTTGTGTGTGTGTGTGTGTGTGTGTTTGACCAAAATGTCCCCAGTGTGGTAAAACCTGAAACTTCCAATTTTATAAAACTAACCAAAAATCTGTAGCTGCAATCAAAATAGTAAAAATGCCAAAAGTTTTGTATTATATTTTGTTTGGTTACTTAAGGTTAAGGTTAGGGCTGAGTAGGGGTTAAGGGTGTCCTTATTGGGATTAGGGTTTTTCCCATAGAAATGAATGGACAGTCCCCATTTAGATAGGTACACCAACGTGTGTGTGAGAGAGAGAGAGCGAGAGAGATGGAGAGCCCTGCATTGAACTGCCACCCCATCCAGGATGTTCCCCTGCTTTGCACCCTATGATGCAAACTAAAACTCTAATCCACAGTAACCCTGTACTAGATAAGTGAGTGGAAGATGGATTGAGTCTTAGTGTGGCTACATTAGTGATTGTATATGTGAATGTATATTTATTTATAATATATGTGTTTCTTTTCAAGTTTTTTTCTAAGAAAAGGAAGCATTCACCCTTTTGCCCAGATTACTATAGTATATAAACATTATCATCAGAAAACAGAACAAATAAAACGCTGGATGCGTAATTGGCACACAGACGGCATGCAGTTCTTTATTTGTGTTGATATATTGCATTTTTCACCTGTCTAGAGAAAGGGATAATAATTGTATATGATTGTGATGCTTTTCTAGTTGCTGGGTCAGTCGGAGAATAGTTCTATCACTGAAAGCATGCTGATTTTTCCAGCGTTAACTTAACAAAAAAATCATACAAGGGGGCACAGACATCTAATAAACGTAGGCTACATCTGTTAAATGCAACTGATCAATAATCAAAATAACGTGCATTCTGTTTTAGTGTAAGGTACCTAACAGTATTCGTGGTTACTTTTTCCCACCAATGCATCTCACCTCCCTGGGGAACTGGTGAAAATTGCGTGTTCATTCTTTATGTTAAATTTACCGTGGGTGTTTATGATAACGTATTCCAATATATCCGGCCGATTCTCGGCGACCCGTTTCAGGATTCTCCCCCCAGTGCAGCCTCGGCGTTGACAAACATTATTGCGCTCCCCCGGACCCCCATTGCATACCTTCCTTTGTATTTAAACATCCGGGTTTCCCGGCTGGCTTACGCTCATCCTCGCCTCAGAAGCCATTTTGGACCCGGTTCAGCAGCTCGCATGTCAATTTGAGACCCAGAGTCGGACCATTCAGTGCTCAGGAGAAAAAGCGGCGAACGCGGCTCGCAGGACCGTGAGAAAAGCCCCTTTCTTTATAATGGGCAGCTCCCTTCCACCCTAATGGAGGCAAAATCCAGGAGTTGATCTCCCCATCGTGGATTTCTTATTCAGAATTGTGAAGTTTTTTAAATTATTTTTTAATTTTTCACATGTGCAATTTTCTTGCGTTGGGAGCTATATTCGAAAAAAGCAAGCCAAACTCTCGGAGCGCTGGTCAGCGGAGGCCCCGGCTGCTCTGGCTTGCTGTGCTGGTGCGGAGCGGCTTTGTAATTGTTTGAAAAAGGACGTGCAGTTTTAGGAAAGGAGAGTGCATTTTTCCTTTCGCTGCGATTGAAGGAATATGTTCGCCTCTTGGCTGACTTTTGCACTTCTTTTGGGAACTTTTTGCGCAGGTAAGCCTCCGGTTTATCCGCCCGATCTAGCGCGCTGGCTTGCTGTTTAGTGGATTATAGGGCAGTGCATTTAAAATGCACATTTAAAATGACCACGGCTTCAGATGGACTAACAAAACAAATGGATTTCTGTTTTCGTCGCTACTGTTGTGATGACAATATCAGCCTTCTAACCACGCATGGACAATAATATAATAAGTATTTTAGATATCATCTTTATTATCAATAAGAAATACTGGCGTCGGCTACGTTTCAGATCTTGCTCTAAATGGATAGGCAGTGAACTGCCCATGTTTTTATTTTCCCATTATTTAACAATAATCAGTCGATAATAGCAGATCTTTAATGGGAACACAGCTCTCTCTGTAACAGGAGGTAGCTATATAACACTTTGACTTCTGCTGCGACTTTTAATGATGTGAGCTCTACACGTGTTAACTATCTAACGTCGTGTATTTACACTCAGAGCTTTACCCTGTTTACGATCGGTTTATTTTGATCATCTTCATTGTTGTGGGTGGGGGTGTTGTTACTAGCATTAGCCTCACGCTTTTGAGTATGTTTTGCCTTTAAGTTACTGAAAGCCTTGGGATCTTTAACCGATTGCCTTTGGCAGCTGTCCCTTTTGTTGTGTTTTTTTTTCGTAACGTTACGTAGTTTTCTCCCCCGTAAATGTTTATTTTATTTACATGTGTATAAAAGGGGGTGTTTAGCTAGCATTTTTACTTGCCTAGGTTAGAGACGTCAGAGGGACAAAGATGAAAGTGAACGGGGGGCGCCTGCGCTTTACCCGCCTCCCGCATGGTAATTACAACAAAGTTATGAAATTCTACAACTGCACTTTTCACTAAATTTGTCGCTTTTGACATTTGACGTTTTGAATCGCTTGTATTACAATGATAGGGTATGACTGGGATATTTCTTTGTGGCAGCGTTATGATGATTAAGCCAGGATTACAATGGTTCAGAAATGTATCAGATCCTATCGGATACAACGATTTGATGATTGTGTTAACAACATTAAGAAAAACGCCAAGATAATGAAAAGTCGTTCTTTTATTAGATCTGTGCCAGATCGTTCCGGTCAGGACTGTAACGTTTTTATATTGATATTTTCTGGTCTGTTTTGAAACATTTTGTAATTTGTTTTTTTTCCTCAATGTTTTATTTGTATTTTGACATTTCAAAACTCAAAGGAAAGGATTTAACAGTTCTCTACAAGAGTAAAGTAGACTTCAGCAATCTGTTGAAATATTTGTCTTGCGTGAGGAGCTTTGTTGCTCATTTCCCTCCTTGTTGGAACTACAGTGGGGGATGGGAACTTTTGTAATGGGCTGTATTTAGAAGGGGGGAGGCTTTTGTGCATGTTTTTAAAGCAGTACAGAGTGTTTGTTTCATTGTCTCAATCTATATCAATACCAACCACGAGACTGTACACGTAACCTGCAGGGCAGCAATGTGGTATTTATCAACCTCACAGAATCTTAATGACAAAATTGTTTTTATATTTTCGTTGTTTGCAGCCAGATGTAGTTATCAATTTGAGAGATTTTCACTAAACATTCCATTTTTTAAAGAGTTGTCGTCTTAAATAATCACTACTAACCTATATTCTCTACATATAATTTAGTGATGTATAATGCGCTTGTGATACAGTCTTACACATTTTGCAGATCTATAGATGTATATAAGTGTAAATACTGGAGTGAGTAGTGATTGGGTTTCAGGATTATGGGGCCAGTGCTCTGTAAGTTGGGGAAATGTTTACTAGGGATTAATCTATGTTAGTGAAATTTTGAATGTGGGTGTGCAGTTTATTGCAATATAATGTAAGTAGGGCTGTCACTCTCAATTATATCAATGATTGAGTTGTCTACCGATTTTAATCTGAAGATTCCTCGCATGATCAGATCTTGTATATAATATAAAATATGCCACTGGTGCAAGGCAGGAACCGATCGACCACTACAGGGTGCAAAATCATTCACATACAGTCAGTTTAGGCACTTCTACTAAAACATTTTAATCCCGTCATAGGAAACAAAACTTGGCAAGCCTTGCAATTTTAACGACGGTACCTTTTTGACATCGTTTTGTTTTTTTTCTTCCTAGTCTAGTTTACCGCTGCTTCTTTTTCATGAGCTCTTTAGGTGATTTCTGAGCCAGTAATTATTCTTGTGCTTGTTGTTGCACTCACTTGATAGACCATGTGGTGCATTTGTGAGAAATGTAACGAAAATAAGTGGAGTAAAGTGAACAGGAACTGGTCACAAAAAGACATTTGTCTTCCACTGCTTGAATATATTTGTACTGCATATGTACTGGATATGATACTGAGCAAAAGCAAGTGATTTGTCGCCACTGCTTTCTATCTGTTGGCGCACTACTCATGGCAGCATGACCAACTTATTCAACAGACTCCATTGGTAGATCATTTTTATTTGGCCATATAGGCCTGGTGAATTTTCAACTACTAAATATCGCCAAAGTCAAATGTTGTAATATTTAACTTTTGCCAATATCATTCATCCCGACTCAAAACACACAATACATTCTCAAAAAATAGGCCTAATGTATGGATATTATGTAGGCCTACGTTTAGGTGATAAGGCCAGCTTTTGTTTTGCCAGCAATTATTTTGACACACAGGAATCGCAGAAAGAAAATTCTGAAAAAATGATTTTAGTCCATGCGACGACAAAAGGCTAGGCTCCTCCTAGAGGTTAAATGGCAAACATTATTGGGTGAGTCCGTCAAACCTGAATGTCATCTTTTCTATGTATTTGCATAGCAGTTATGCTGTAGTGGTATTTAAATTCTGCTTTCCAATACTGACAGATTGCATTTACATTCACTTTTGATGTGAAATGCTTCTGCACGACAGCTACGTCCGCACTTTTTTTGCCCTCTTCCTTCCACCATATTACCAAATAATCAGGAAGGAAAATCTTAATTGATGTTTTTTAATAATGAAGTAATCGTGACAGCTCTATATGTAACTTTCAGGTGTCAACTGCTGAACAGTGAAATCAAGCTTGACATACTTTTGCTTGGGGAATTGAGTTTAATTAAATTTGCTCACGAGGTATTGGGTAGCATCACGATGTCGCACAGAACGAGGCCACGGGAACATTTTTTTTCTCAATTCACAAAACTATTTGTATTATTGTTTCTGATCTGTTTCTGATGAATACTGTTCATTTGCAGCAGTATATAAAATGTCTTCTACACGGTTCAAGCCAATCTGCAAAGTAAAACACCATAAACAGTAAAATATTGCACAGTTTCACCAGCCCCTTCACAATTCTGGCCTCTGTGATGACCGTGACAGAGCATACTTGTGAGGGAAGTTTAAGTCCTGCTTGGAGTGGTAACGGATACCTTGTTAATATTGTTTGTTTTGAAAACTACACATGCTGTCACATGGTGTGACAGGTCTTTGTCCTTCCAGGCAATGGGTGTTTCTAAATCCCAGGTTAATACTGTTTTCTCCTGTGTGCATGGTCGTTTTGTGGCTTCCCCTTCAGACAATGTCTTTGTTCAGTCGACCACAACTGGACTTTACTGGGCTATGACGGTGCCTACGCCCCCCAGGCCGCCGGTCGCCTTTCGCCCATGAATCCGCACACATGGCGGATCGGGCGTCCGCTGTCTATGCGTGTAAGAGGACGTGCTTTTGGGAGGGGGGTTGGAGATGCTGTTGTAGCAGGATTCCTACGATTACCCAATGGCTAAATCGACAGCGATTGTGAGTGATTTGGTCACACGGCTTCGTGTTGAGAGCTATAGTGAGGCGGGTGTTCGGCGTTCCCGGGGAGGGTACGGTACGTATGGCGTATTGTAGCTACTTCGCCGTAATGCTTCCCTTTTTTCCGTTTTGCCATGATGGAGTGCTGTGCCATGGGGGAAAAGCGGGTGGGAGCAATGTGGGGAGAGGGGGATGGGCTGTTTCAGAGAGCAGGGATTTAAAGGGACAGTGTGTTTATGTTCACGTCAAGTAGGTTTTACTACAATTGTTTTATATAATGTAGAGGGGGGGAAAGACTGCTATGATCTCACAGTAAATGCAATGCCTGTGCCATTACTGAGATTTGATGTGTATAACAATGGCCTGAAAAATAATAAATGATTTAAAATGGGAAATAAATAAATTAGTAGCAGATTTATTATGCGTCTGTTCTAATATGAATGCTACAATCAGATAAACAGGTAGAAATATATCAAATTTTCAGGCTGCACAAGAAAAACTGAAGTGCTGAGAGATCCCTTGTATGTGTTTCGTCTTTCACCGGGCGTGATGTATTATTTAAAACGTTTGTTTTGTGTGTGTTTTTCTGCATTGCTTTTTGCTGCAAATTGACCATAACCGTGTGGTGTGCTCTAATTGCGCAGTGAAATCCGAGCTCTGTAGGGTAGTCACGTTTGCCCGTGATTAATTAATTTGCTAGATTTGTTTACGTGACCGGTGCAGGCGCGCCGACCCGGAGGTCATTGTGTGTAAATACGTTGTGTGAGCCGGCCTGCATTCGACACGTGGAAATTCATAAATCTCGCAGGTCCTGTGGGACTCCAAAGGAATTCAGGACAGAAGCTTCTCTGTGTAAATGGGGTGCATTTGAGCTTTAACATGATGGGAAGGTCCCCATTGTTGTTCGGGAGAACTATGGGCAACTTAAAAATTTTGTAAAAGATTCAACTAAGTCATAATTTGTCTGGTGCCCCGACTGAACAACACAGGTGACAAATAACTTATGTAAGTGCAATATATCGATCATATCGATTTTAATGAATTGGTTTTGTTGGGTTATAAATGGCAGTAAATCATCAGTGTGCATTTGATCTTTAATGTAAATTTGTATGCTGTTGTGGGTGTTTTTGTTTTGTTTGTGTCCTCTGGGAATATCTTGCTGTGTTTGTTTGTTTCTGCTCTCCACACTTATGCCACAGATGTGGTTCACAATGGGATGTCAGAAACCACCTATCCTTCTGTTTGTGTGTGTGTCTGTGTGTGGATTAAAAAAAAAAGATGCTTTTTTTAATTATTAAATAAGCAATGTTCCCGAATATAGATCCTTTATTTCCAGTGCCACACAGTCATTCTTTTTTGTTCTTGTGAATTGTAGATGTTACATAAACGAGCTACATGGACACATTTGGTTATGTCATTTTCCCAAATGTGACAAAGGAGGAAAGTTTGATGCTTTCTGATCCTTGGTTTCCCATGAATCCTTGTTTTATGAAAAGGTAAAGGAGTGATCTTTGGGGCATGGAACTGACAGTGACTGACCTCGATCCATGGACTTGGTGACAGGATGAGAAAAGGCTAATTTTAATAACCCTCAAGCAAATCTGATGTCATTAGGTCTACATTCATACCAGAGTGAATTTAAGGAATTGTAAATGACAATGAATTTTGGCAGCGCTTAGTCATTTAGCAGCTGTAATCTAATGCTTCTCCTTAATGTCCTTAGATCCATTATTTACACAGGTAGGCTACCCCTAGCTTTCGATATTTGTGGCTTGGAGTTGAGTTGCTAATCGATTGCTGATCTAGGCTAAAAAAACACAATGGTTGGGGGTGAAAGTCATCTGGAGCCACTGTGGATGGGCTTTTAAGTCTAATATTGGGGGACTGAGTGAAATACCAATCAATGGTAGCTTTAAAGCACATGCTTCTGTTTGAAACATTTAGTAGAGCACGAAACAGTGCATGATTTGTATTCAGATACCAAGCTATTTAAAATCTTGGTAAATGCTGCTTTAGAGCGCAATGTGAATATTTGTATTTATAATGGTCTCTGGATTCATGGATTCATGTTGATGTCTTCTAATTATATTGCCGTATAATATTTTTATGATGTATTCTTCACCTGGAGAACAAGGGGTTATCTTCTGACCACTTAATTCACATATGCTATTTTTAGAAGTTTGAGTGCAGGCAGTCCCCAGGGTGCAAATGTGGTCCATCCCCTAAGCCTGTCTTTAAATCAAATTGGTATGTAAGTCAGAAGAAAAATAGAATATGTAATAATAATTATACAGTGGTTAAAAAGTAACTACATTTGGTACTGTCCTCTGCATTGACCCGATGAATCGCTGAAATTGTGCAGTGTTTGTGTGTGTCAAAGTACTGAATGCATTTGATATTATGAACAATTGTATTTAACCAGAACATTTAATATTATTGGCTTTGTGACATCCCGTTTGTAAGTACGTGCGGTCTGTAAGTTGGGCATTCTTAATAGAGATGCACCGATTGGGTATCAGCCATTCGTGA
>JAODKC010000001.1:22533438-22547678 GCA_026777985.1 Mormyrops attenuatus
CCCCCGGTCCCCCCTCAGATGTTTCAAAAGACAAAATGGCTATCACGTAGGGCCAGAAGATCATAGCTAGCTGACTGGTTAGTAGAACATGCAGCTTCAGCATCTCCTAAATAAGGAACATATTTATTTAGTGTGGTGACTGTTTGTTTGTGGCCAACGGGGGGGGGGGGTGACAGTGGCCCCACCCACCCACATGCATGGTTTGAGTGGTGGTGAGTGCAGTCACTGTGAATACATCACATTACATGAACAGGAGCAGAGATGGGTAGAAAAGCCTTTGAGAGGGGAATCTTGCATGTAAAATTATCTGTCACTTGTTCTTAGTTAATGTTCCTATAACAGGAGGAGTGACTGAGTACAGATAGTAACTCGGCTGCATTGTCTTCTGGGTTAAGTTCATGTAGGGTTCGTAGAATACCAGTAAAATTTGCTGCTATGTTCAAGACAACTTCTTCGTTTTTGAGGAGTGGGTGTCATGTCCGACATTAGCTCTTTAGAATAACGTTTAGCTACCGTCAAAGGTGAGTTAACATGTAGTTGTACGGTTGGTGTGAGTAGACATCTGTAACTTATCCTCATCCTTGAAATGTTTTAATTATGCTGTCAATTTTTCTGTCAAATAGGGGGAAGCTGGTGCTGAGGGATTTAACAGTTGCTGCTTGATGCGAGGTTGTTACGGTGTGCAAATGAGATATCAGCAGCCAGTTAAAATTCCTTCCACAGATTGTCGTTAGTGTTATGCTGTTGTTACAAGGTGACTGAACCGTAAAAAAATGGATGCCTGCTGATTCACCGTATGTACCACGGTATATCACTTAGAGAAGCAGGCCTCTGCGACCAGCCGACCGAATGGCCATTTAAGTTTATGCAGCAGGCTGAGTTAATTGGTTATTATGTCACGCGGCTGTAGCCAGTCGGCTGATAGCTAGAGCCGCAGAATGCTGTTGACACCTTCATGTGCAGATAATCTGCCCAAAGTGCATTTGTCTCAAGTGCGGATTCTAGCATCGTATATGCTACCTTTTACAGTGGTCTTCCTTGGATGGGCTCCAGTTGTACCGAGGCCCCCTACAGTTGAGGAGGAGGATGGATGTTTTCAGTACTTTGTTGTACTGTATTGCTATAATAATTATTAGTAGTGGAAGACACATATTTTGCTCCTGAATTTAGCAAGTGAATTTTTTAAGCAATTCTTTTTTTTCCTTAATTGCGAAAATGTGAACAAATGTGGCACACATTTGATTAATGTGAGAATTAACACGCTATAGGGGGCTTGGCCCAATTTTATTTGCCGCGTATCCTGCTCGTTAACATTTTTGAAGGCTAGCTGAGTTAAGAAGCGGTTAGTTAGTGCTTTACTACTAAAGTTTTTTTTAGCCCAAGATAATGATGATTAATACACCTGAAAAGATGAGCATGCTGTCCGGTCTGTAATCCTCAGCCCGGATTGATCCAGACAGCTGGGGTGTTGTGGGTTAATTAGAAATGCCTTAATCCAGACGTGTTGGCTGGCATTTATTCTTGCTCCATCTATTTGCTTACTATGATGGTTTAGATGACTTTTTCACCCAGCCGGCTGCACCGGCTGGCCCCCCCTCCAGCTACTACGGTACCCCCCCCACCCCACCCCAACCGCCAAGCCTGCAGTTTTTGATTTATTTATTGTTGCTCAAAACTCAGTGTCCAGGTTATTTGACCGCATTTGTGCCGATACCCCACTCAACAGTAATGGCTACTCACCCAGAAGTAAAGGTAATTATAATTACAGTATTTAGTCAGTTTCAATACTGAGCGACTGCTTCGTGTGACCTTTGAGGACGTGACTGTCAAATTTGACTTCCTAATTTACTCCTCCCCTTAATATCCACAATATAAAAAACCTTTTGAAATTCTGCCCTTGAACGCAGGACTTCTGTCTTTGCGTGGTTCTCTGTGTGGCATATTGTAATCCCACTGTATCTTCCATGCTTCCCCTGCTGTGTGTGTGTGTGTGTGTGTGTGTGTGTGTGTGTGTGTGTGTGTGTGTGCACGTACCTCCCGTTTTTGACAGGGGAGGCAAGTCAGCGAGTGGATGGCTGAGAGAGGCTTTGTCTGGTGTGTGTGTGTGTGTGTGTGTGTGGCAGGGCTGGGTGTTTGGGCTGGTGGCAGTGCTCCCTACATCTCCCGTTGCCTGGAAACCGTAATGCACAGATTTGTTAGAACATCTGCTGTAGCCAGCCCTGCCAAATTTGTGTTGTATAGTAAACACAGATTCGCTCTTCTTACTCCAGTAGGGAGGGAGAAAATCGCCTTTTTTATTCGCTGTTCATTTGGCTGTTTTTTTCCCCGATCCGTTTTCAAGTGCACTTGGCTCAGGCAGGCTGAGTGACGGCCGGCCATGCTTCAGGCGAGATCTTCTCATCTTGTGTTGCAAGGATGGATCCTTGTGATTTCAAAAAATAAAATAAAAATTGAGACCTAGCCTCTCTTGTTGGCCGATTGATTGTTCTGACCTTTTAGCTGTAACAACGGCTTTTGTTGCTTGGAAGATATATAATGTGTGTTGAAATTATTAAGGATCCTGTAAAATTTACTATAGGAACATGTTTTTTAATATCCTTCAGTACAGTTAATGCCTTATTTTAAATCTGCATTTGCATATTCCTCACTTGTCCCTGGAAAATATATGGATGAAAAAATATTTGTTAGTTGAAATGGCAGTCTGATGCACAAATATTCTTTTTCATGTACTACTATGAATATTCAATCAAGGCTTGTTTTAAATTAATGACTGGCCCACGCTGGGGAGACCGGCGTTCGATATCACCATGGGGGTATTGAGAAGAGAATTCATTTTGGGATGTTGGCAGGACCTCCGTCCGGGGTCCCCAGCGCCACCTTTGACAGAGTGGAGAGTGCTGGCTTGGTGTTCCACCAAACTTAAGGCACGTCCTCTCTAGGCAGATGAGCACACTCATCGCAGACCCTTCCTCACAGCTGAAACCCCTTGTCGATCCATCATTAGTGGCGAGCTGAGGGCCGTCTCTGGCTCATCCTACACCCGAGCTGGGAGGCGCGAGTCGAGAGCCCATCTGTGCCCAGCGATACTCTTTCGTTTCATGCGCGTTCATGCTTTATTTTTTAACGCAGTTGGAATGAAATGAAGCATCTGGTGGGTTAAACCTAGTCTTCAGCGGTATCTCTTTTCTTTGTACCGCCACACCTTCCAGACATTGCACGGTATACATGGTGTTTTGGCAGCATTTTTCAAAAGCAATGCCATTCCTCTATTTTGAGATTTTAACGATAAAATTCGTTCAGCCGGCAGGGGTTGGATCCTCCCACCATAAAATTTGCCATTGTACTCTGTTACCTTAAAACCGCCCAAGCCTAATTAAACCCTTTAAAAAAGGAAAAGAACAATAAAAGCCAAATTTGTGTGTGTGTTACGATGGCCGCCATTACTGTTTTCATCTGACTGTTGTTTGCCGACTTTATACGTTTTTATTTTAGTCTTGGCTGCCCCCCCCTCCCATTTGTGGTGGTTTTCTTTGCGGTTCCTTGTGCCCCTTGGCCTCCCTGCTCCCTTTATAGAGGCTCGACACGTTCCATTAATGCATGGGCCTTGGGTTCGCTGGGTTTGTTAGACACTTCCAGTGTTCTTCATGATTAAATGCGATCCTATTTGGTTTATGGTTTCCGCCCTGGAATCTGAGCATTGACGCCTCTTGCTGCGTTGGTGCCGTTGGCTGTGGCTTCTGCTTTCCCCAGAGATCCTCTTTTTAAGGCTTTATCCCACACTGCCTGTGTACTTAGTGTGTTTTATTAGACGACCTCTTGTTCTGACACAGCCCGCTGATCAGTGGGGTCCTTGGTGCCGTAACTACTGGATCCACACTAAATCAATTATTGTGAATTTGTATGTAACTTGATATACAACTTGTCAGTTTTGGTTCTGTAATTAGTTATTAAGCCTTTGTGAGATTAACCAGCTGCTCTTACTGGTAAATGGCACTTAATATCAAGCAGGGTTACTTCTCTTTTGAAGGGGGTGAGTGTGGCTTAGTAGGGTAGGGATCTGTGCTTCTGCCCAGAAGGTTGTCGGTTTAGTTCCCCAGAGTGGGGCCCTTGAGGAATTCCCTTAAACACTGCCTCAGAGGTGCTGCTCTTTGACCCTAGGCATTCCTCACTTGTATGTCAATTTGGAGAAATGTTAAATAAATGTTAGGTGAAATTCCATTTCCCAACTGTCTTCTGTTAATCTTAGTGGGTCCATGCTAGAGAACTGCACTGGGATATCTTTCCCCATCCCCAGCCATCCCTGTGAGCATCTAAACCGTCCCCACCGCCTCCCGGCGTGCACCGGGACCGTCTCCGCCCCGTCCCCGACATACCGACAGCACAATATTAAATTAAACACGTCCATATTTGCTTATAAATATCTTAAATATTAAATTACCCACTTGATACTTTTCCCCAAATGTATTTAGTTTGCATTATTCAGACCAAATTATCCATGCATTTTTATTCTGAAAAACAAAATAGCATAGAACTCATCTGTTCCCCAGAACTTTATGGGAAAGTATGTATCTCAGCAGGCTAAGCCTCTGTGCATATAATCAGAAGGTCATCAGTTCAAGCCCCGTTTCGGTAGAATAGTCTGTGAGCCCTTGAGCAAGACCCTTAACCCCCAACTCTATGCCTTTCGCTGCCAAGCTTTCTGTCACCTACATGTGTGTCATAGAGAACAAGATGGGGTAGGCGAAAAGAGAATTTATCATTCATTTTATCACATCTTTTCCATGTTTGAGGTCGGCACTCATAATTTTTTTTCCCCATTCCCATGGATTACCGCAGATACCCATGGTATGTCCCCCATTCCCGTGCAACCCTCTCGGACAGCCTGTCATCTCGGCGCTTTTCGGTCGTGTCCCATAGGACCGAGCCATGGCGAAACTGAGACCAGGGAGTGCTTGTATTACAACGTCAACTGGGAGATTGAGAAGACAAACCAGAGTGGCGTGGAGCGCTGCGAGGACGAGAAGGACAAGCGCTCGCACTGCTACGCATCCTGGCGCAACAACTCAGGTGCCATCGTGCTGGTGAAGAAGGGCTGCTGGCTTGATGACTTCAACTGCTACGACAGGCAAGGCGGCAGCTGCCCCTCTGGTCCTCGCTGGCATTATTAATGTCTGCTGACTACCTTTTTGCTAATGGCTCATTATTCGGCTCAATACCTGCATGGAGGATCGTTAAGGTTTCCCGTTATTTGTACTTTGAGTGAGTTTGTTACTAATGCAGATGGAAGATTCTAGACTTGTTGTGGTAGAATACCATGTGGGTTAAGACAACATAGTTACGGTTTACTGGTAGTGTTGATGAGAAAATATAAGATTTATTGAAATATTTAGGTTCCTTAGTTAGTAAGATTTCATTTTTATTGTTTACAGGCAAAGCTTTAACCACTATGCCACCTCCAAGGCTAACGTCAGATTTATTGAATTCCTCATTATACGCAAGGTTTTCCTGCTGTTTTGTTGACCGAGAACTTATGATGGTCCTGCGGTGTCTCTCTTGGGTAACGGCAGGCAGGAGTGCATAGCCACTGAGGAGAACCCATCCGTGTTCTTCTGCTGCTGTGAAGGCAACTACTGTAATGAGAGGTTCACCCACCTGCCCGACGCCAGTGGCCCAGGTAAGCGGGCAGTCCGCGGTCGGTCTTCTCTTACCGCGATCCCGGTGTAACTTCTGCCGGATGCCATCCCTGAGCAGCCAGCAGTGGATGCCAAACATTGTGTTTTTATAGTTACATTATTTTTTATGGCAATTATTTTGATATTATGGGATCATATTGATCAGCATCAGAAGTTTCTTTATTGGCCGGGTACATCTGCATGTACTAGGAATTTGTTTTGACAGTATCTACTTAAATTTACAGACAACAAAGACGACAAATTTTTAAAATGACTCGGAAATAAAATAAATTGAATAAAATAGATTTCAGTATGGAAAGGTTAACAGAACCTACTTCCATTTACATAATGGTCATTGGTTAACCTTTTGAAACACTATTTAATTACGTGTTATATGACATTAGGCCCGGCTTGAAGTGTTGGGTTGGTCACAGGGTCTTCCTGGGGGCTGGGGGGCAGTAATTGGCTTGGGTGGGTGGGGCCTGTATTTTGTTATATTTGCTCAGTAACAAGGTGTGTACTACTCCACCATGGAATAGCAAACAGCATTCACTGGTTTTCAGTGTCGTGATGACATGTACAGAGATACAACGTGCGAGGGTCTGTCTGCTGTGTTACCAGTGATCCGGCCCCCGCCCTCCGCGCCCTCCATGCTGACTGTCCTGGTCTACTCCCTGCTTCCCGTTTCCGTGCTCTCGGTGATCCTGCTGCTCGCCTTCTGGATGTACCGCCACCGCAAGCCACCGTACGGCCAGGTCGACCTTAACGAGGTAAGCCTCACCTCTACACAAGCGCACCGTGGGATCATGGGAGTTGATCGTTTTTACAGTGGGATCCGGTGATTTAAATTAACCTTAGCTTAATTGGGGTCTTTCATTGTGCAGTGTTACCCAAACCAACAAAACTGTGGCTCTGGTGGTTCCTCAGGTGTCTGTGGCTGAATTTTAATATTCCAGCGAAACAGCCGCATCAGTGTCCAGGGCCTGTATTTCACAAATACTGTCCTGTGTTCCTCGAGGATGTACGTATAAATAGATCACCCAGCCCATTTAGGGTCTAAGGAGAGACCATTTTAATACTATGTAAATTATCACGCCCAGCTGATTCCCGGTATTGAGAACTCGGATTTTTATATAATGATGGGAATGGATACTGAAGACTTCAGTGGGCTGAACTGTTTGAAGTATCCTATCCGAAATGTCTGAGAATTGTGAACATGCATGTGGCTGGTAAGGAGTGATCAGCTGTCCACTAGTTAAAATGAATTTAAAATACCACAGGATGACCTTTAAACCAAAACTGGACTTGGTGCCCCACCCAGGAGAAATATTTGTCCACGGTGTAGGGGTGGGGGAAGGGCAGAGCACAGATCGTTACGCTTCTGGAGTGGCGTAGAGCCTCACACCTCCCGGGTCCTGGATTTGAATCCTGCTTCCTATCCAGTGCTTTTATTTTCCTTCACTCTTTTTTTTGGGGTGGGGTAGTGTTGCATGTTTTTTTGTCTCCTCTGGGTTACCCAGCTTTCTTTCCTCATTCCAAACATACTCGGGTTGATGAATTGGTCTCTCTCTATCGTCCACAGTGTGATGTGTGAGACATCGGCCCTCCGCTGGGTTAATGCCCACGGACTCTTATTAGTGCCGCTTTATGCCATTTGTTTTGCTTTAACTCCCAATAAGTATTTAAAGCAGTTACTTCACTGCCATAAATAGATTCCCAAAGGCCACATTGTAGCTCCTGTATTACATGGCAAAAAATGGAATGATCTGGTACAGAAGTGTATTGTATTGCACCCTAAGTAGCTGGTTACATCCTGTATTGTGTTGCAGCTTTATGCATTGCATTGTTACATATCTTTTGTATTTCTGTTGTTTAGGTTTGTATTTTTGTATTATGATCGCTTTTGCCTTGTATGAGATTTTCGCTTACTTAATTTCAGAGACTGATGCGATGCGCTAACCATGGCTTCTTCCGTTATCAGGATCCTGGCCCACCACCACCTTCCCCTCTGGTTGGCCTTAAACCTCTGCAGTTATTGGAGATCAAAGCCAGGGGGCGCTTTGGCTGCGTTTGGAAGGCTCAGCTGATGAACGAATATGTAGCTGTGAAGATCTTTCCGATTCAGGTCTGCTGCCAGTCCCTTACGCACCTTGCCTTTTTGATGCTAGCAAGTAAACGTCTCGGAAGATGCCACGTTAGATGGCCGCCTGTGTCGCCTAATGAGTTCCCCGGCATTGGCCTCGGGTGACTTGCGTGATTTTTCGATTTAACAATAAATCTATTGTCTTCATTTCAACATGACTGACATCAGTTACAGTAACTATTGTTAATGGGCAAAACTGAATTTGATGTTGATTTGAGTCTGGTGGATCCTCCTTGGTGTTGAGTGTTAAAGGGTAACCAGTTTAATGTGTTTTCGTGCAGGACAAACAGTCCTGGCAGAACGAGCGGGACGTCTTCATCACGCCGGGGATGAAGCACGAGAACCTGTTAAGGTACATCGCGGCGGAGAAGCGTGGCGCCAACCTGGAGACGGAGCTGTGGCTAATCACAGAGTTCCACGAGAACGTGAGCATGACCTTCGACCACCCTGAAGGAGAGAGCCAGCTTTTCAGCCTTTGAGTAGCATTTAATGGGTTCTTGATGATCCATGCATTTAAAATGAATGCGTTTTATTGTCAGTTTTATTTTGAGGTCACGTGTCTGTTCACCACTATGGAATAACACTTTAAGGCCGGATAAAATTAGCTTAAGAGCCCTTCATTGGTAAATTGATCTCAAGGGTTTTAATGAGGATCTGGTTTGAGAGAGACTTTCTTTTCATATATATATGACCACTGTTTTGTTTTCGGGGGATGGTGGGTACCCGATCGGGATACTGAAACTTGTCATTTCTTGAGCAGGGGTCCTTGACGGATTACCTGAAAGGCAGCGTGGTTAGCTGGAGTGAGCTATGTCACATCGCCCAGACCATGGCCCGCGGGCTTGCCTATCTGCATGAGGACATACCTCGGCACCGGGGACAGGGGTCCAAACCTGCCATCGCCCACAGGTACAGCCATATATTATTTTCTTTATCCACCTGCCAAAATCGACATTCTTCCCGACTGCACTGTTGATGAATGGTGTGCTACTGCCCTCTAGTGGATGGAGGATGTTTAACATGTTCCTTAGGTTTAGTTAAGCTGAACAAATGGGGACCAGTGGCCTGTACTACGAAGTGGGCTTACTGGCTTATTGGGGTAACTTGTCGGATTTAAGGTAGTCTGGGCAAAATGTAAGTGAACGAATATGAATTAGTCCATTTATACTGTGGTACCTTAAATCCGACAAGTTACCCCAATAAGCCAGTAACCCCGCTTCATAGTACAGGCCCCAGGTATAAAATAGACTCTTCCTTTATAATCCCTTTTATAACTCCAATAGCTCCACCTCCAGCAAGATTCCTGTAATTTCTGCCATTTCAGTTGTAACAGGCAGGGAAAATAATCACAGACCCCCTCACACCCGGGCCGCAACGTCTTTGAACTTCCCCCCTCCGGGAGGTGCTACAGATCGCTGAGTGCCGAAACAGACAGGCACAAGAAGTTTCTCCCCACAAGCCTTCACTCTTACAATCGGCTGACCCAGCTGCCTCAGCTCATTTGCACGGTCACCCCCCCAACCCCCCATCCTCCATCCCACAGTACCTCATCATTGTAAATAACCCACTGTACACATTGTATTATGCGGTAGATACTGTATATGTATCAGCAGAGTTGTCTGTGACTGTTGTCTTGTCTTGCCTGTGTTACCGCCTGCCAGGACTGTGTCTGTACATAATTGGAGTGTGGCCTTCGGTTACATGATTTCTGGTTCGCAACGCACAATGAAACAAATACATTTCTTGACATGGGCGGAACTTAATTCACAAGTAGGAAGTATTATGCTAATTGTGCCTGTGAGTTGGTTATAACCAATGCTGGTTAATCAGTCATAATGGTGAAGCGAAAGCATTTTGGTTTAGCTCTGTCAAATGATGTTAGCTCTGTTATATGGATATGTTGCTCGGAAACGCATCCAACATGCTCACTCATTTGAGACGACATCATCCAAGTGTATACATGTGTTACTGGAGCAAGGAAAAATCAGCCTCTACAAATTAGTCTCCCTGTGGCATTGAGGTGTTTTTGGCAGGAAATTCAGACTAGGCTTGGAACAAAATATATAGGGTTGTTTATCACTATGACTGTGCAACCATACTCTATAGTAAAGAACATGAGTTTTGCTTCACTATGATTACGATGTAGACTTATTTTTGAGTTTTTATTTATTGAACATGTTTATTTTTACAATGTGCACATAAGCGTGTTTTAGCATCTGTTATTCAGACACGTCGACACACACACATTGCCTTTAATGTTTGGTTTACAACTGCTTCTAATTGTTTGCAGTTTTAATAAACAATTTCAGAACGAATTCCTTTTTCCATGCTGCACTGAGATTGAATCAAACCTTCAACCCAAAACTGATATTTGAACCGAACCGTGAATTTTGTGAACTGTTACTACCTCTGTATGTGTGCCAGCCATTGACAACCGGAGACGAATTTCCTTTATGTATGTATGCATGTACATATTTGACTAAATTAACCTGTCTGATTCTAATGGTTTTATACCATTTGCGTCTTAGGGACTTCAAAAGCAAAAATGTATTGTTGAAAAATGACCTGACGGCCGTCATCGGAGACTTTGGCCTTGCCGTTCGGTTCGAGCCAGGAAAGCCACCAGGTGACACTCATGGTCAGGTGTGTTACCGTCCGGGAGTCCCCCCCCCCCCCCCCGAAGGCTCTGCTTGAGGTGCATCACCCCTCACCTTTGCTCCTTTCTCATAGGTCGGAACGAGGAGGTACATGGCTCCTGAGGTTCTAGAAGGAGCCATCAACTTCCAACGCGACTCTTTCCTGAGGATAGACATGTACGCCATGGGCCTGGTGCTGTGGGAGCTGGTGTCCCGCTGTAAGGCCGTGGATGGTGAGTGGCGGCCCCCCGACGGGGTTGGGTTGCTTTCAGGCTAATGGGGGGCCATGTCTGATGTTGGGCGTTGTCATTTTGGATAAAACTCATGCTATCTTTTACATTTTTGAGAAAGCTGTGTCAGTTGGGAGCAGTTGGGGGTTAAGGGTCTTGCTCTACTGTGAAATCACACTGCTGACCCTGGGGTCTGAACCAGTGACCTTCTGATGATGGGCACGGTGTCCCAACCCGCTGAGCCACGCAAAACCTCCATAATGCTTGTTGGTAATTAGAGAACACTTTGTGTTTGTTGCTGATATTAATCTAGGGATTCTTATTATTCAATAAAATCATTATGTATGGTGTTTCTTTATTTTTCATCCTTTTGTAACTGGTTATCCAGTACAGGGGGACACTGGATGGGATGCCAGTCTGTCACAGAGCGCGCAAACACGCTAAGTGTAATTTTAGGCACCAGTTCTCTTAAGTAGATGTTTCTTGGCCTGTGGGCTGAAGCCTGGGGACAACTCCTCTGTTTTGGTTTCAGAATTCCCTTCCTCAGCGGAGCCAGTAAGGCTGATGTTTCATCCTGAGAATGTAGCCAACGGGGACCGTTTTTCATCTTTACGATATTTAGGACATTAAATATTTTCTGTTTTTCTTTTGTAAGTGCCTTGGCCATGGAGGTTCAGTTTAGGTATTTTGTGGTTTTTCTAGCACTGTCCTCGACAGCCTGAGGGCCCTTATCTGCCCCTGGCCTTAGGATCCCCGGCTCTATTCTGCAATCGGGCTCTCTGTGTTCCAGGTCCAGTTGATGAATACATGCTGCCTTTCGAAGAGGAGATTGGGCAGCACCCATCACTGGAGGACCTGCAGGAAGTTGTTGTCCATAAAAAGATGAGGCCGGCATTCAAGGACTGGTGGTTAAAGCACACGGTGAGCCAATTCATTACCCCTTGGCATGAGCTTTCAAGGGCAAGGAGGAATGTGTGTCATTTAAAGAAATTCAAGGTGCTCGTCTTATATTATTAATCTCAAAATTGCATTACAAGGTGTAAATGAGACTGATGTAGTTAGCAAAGAATTTGTTTTTTTTTTCCATTGTGCAGTTTCCATTGGACCTATATGGAGTGCATTTTGAAAGTTTTAACTGAAAACCATTAATGGAAATTTACGTATTTTCTGGGGGGGGGGGGGACGACCCAGACTGCAATGTAAACCGGACTTGCAGATTAGTACATTTGTAGGATGTGGCATTGAGTGTTTGAGTCAGTGTTGGTGGTATGAGACACAGAACTTCATCTTGGGGGATGATGTATGGCAAATATTTGCATGACATCTATTAATGAAAACACTATTTACAGTTTAGCTTATAGAAAATATCATTTACTCTGTTGTCTTCTGGCATTCTCTTGCTCCCTCTGCCCCCTTTCCCTGTTTCATGCACCATTCTGTATAAATAACGTGATAATGGATTGCCACACACTGTTCTCTTGGGGTGACTTTTGTGAGAGGTGCGTTACAAAATAGAGGGCAATATCATCCAGCGGTCAATTTGATGTCACATCCATAATGCTGGAAAAATGTTGTTTCCAACATGTAAATTTTAATATGTGGATTTCTCCACAGATTTCTCTATATTCACACCAAGAAATGACATGAAAAGATATACAAATTGACTCGTTGAAACCACTGCTTGTTCTTGCTCTGAGCCATTTTGTTTGCCAATATCTAAAACTTACATCCAAAATCCTGGAATTGCTTTTGAATTCAGTTGAGTTAACTTCAGTTGAATTCAGTTCATTTTGTGTTGATCTAGAATGGAAATGCAGCTATCATTGATTACAGTGTAGTGTGTGACCGGTTGTTGCTGTCCCTCGTGTGTCTAGGGCCTGGAACAGATATGTGAGACCATCGAGGAGTGTTGGGACCATGACGCAGAGGCACGCCTGTCCGCCGGCTGTGTGGAGGAGCGCATCAGCCAGATCAACAGACTGACGAGCGGCATTACCTCAGACTGCCTGGTCTCCACGGTGACCTCGGTCACCAACGTGGACTTCCCGCCCAAAGAGTCCAGCATCTGAGCCCGTCAGCCTGAGAGTCGACTGAACGGAAAACACAACTTTCTCTCTCTCTCTTTCTCTCGCTCTCTCTCTCTCTCTCTCCTCATTTTTCTGTTTCTCAGACTCAGTGGGTCTCAGAAAATCAAACACTAAATGCAGCTGCTATTTTATCCTGACTTCCATTAACTTTTTTTCTTTCTCTTTCTGTGGGTTAGAGGAGATTGTTACCAACCCCACCCTGTCCGATTCTCTATTTGTTTTTTTTGTTTTTTTTTACACTTTTTTGTTTTTGAAATTGCTGGAGTTGACACCCCATGCGCATTCAGGTGCTGACTCGTGAATGCCACAAAGGTGCGGGTGTTCAGCTCTTTCATCAGTATATATTTTTTATTCTTGTTTTGCGTCCTAGACAGGACTATCTGTGATTTAAAAACCAACCAACCATCTACCATCTTGGACAATACTGAAATGCTGCAACGTGAATGAGGAACATTAAGACTGTTACGTACAATTTCCTTCCTCAAGGGATTATAACGATTTCTTTCCCCCCCACCCCCCGCTGTCGTTTTCTGAAGGCTTAACGAGATAACGGTACGCGTTTCTTTGACAAGAGTTAAAGGGTGTCTTTGGAACATGGCGCTGTGAAGGGCGGCAGGTGTATTCCGTATATTTGCACGTTCTGGTAAGACTGGCGCTTTTGGTTTTAAAGAGCGGGGTGAACGAATATGGGATGAGATGGTTTTTATATATAAAAAAAGAAAAGAAAAACTGGACACCACAGTATCTGGACGATTTTACTGGATGTGGGACTGCTTTCTCAGGTAACCGGTCTCGGTGGTTTGGGTGGGGGTGCGAATGGGGAGGAGGTGCGATTGCGATGGGACGATAGTAGCAAAACAGATCACACGCAAAAGGGGACGAACCGGAACTTTCTGCTTGTGCCGGACAATATCCAGAATGCTATACTAGTGAACTTCAAAGTTGACCTTGCGTTCTCTTGAAGTCCTCGGCCTAGCTAACTTGGTGTTTATAATAGGAGATGCTGCGAGACGCTACATTTATGAAGACGAAAGCTGGCTGAAGGCCATGGTGAAGGAGAAGGTGTCAGTGTGTGTGTACATGCGACAGCGTGTGTTAAGAATGTACGATAGGACTTAGTTGTCTTTTATGTCCAGGTTGTTGTATTTTAATTTATTTAATCAAAGTATGTTTTGAATAACTGGAGTAGCGAGGCATTCTTAAAAGGGAAGCCAGCCTTCTGTCCTGGGGGGGGTAGGGGGGGGGTCATTTTAGTACATACTCTTTGATCTCAGGTCCCTTCATATATTATTGTTATTATTATTTTAACGTTTAAATTTTATTTTAAGAACCTCCTTTTTACGGGGACCAAACTTCAGTTTCAGTGCGGTCGGTCCTGCGTTGCAGTGAATTCAACAAAGTTTTAACGAGGTGATGCGGGCTGCGTTTCCACCGTTAGATTTCAGATTTCGGAAAGGGAGGGGGGCAACTTA
>JAODKC010000001.1:22547778-22563647 GCA_026777985.1 Mormyrops attenuatus
CCCCCCCCCCCCCCCCCCCCCCCCCCCCCCCCCCCCCCCCCCCCCCCCCCCAAATAAATAAACAAACAATGGTATTGTCTTAAGTGGCGCAAGAATCCCACATTTCAATATGCCATAATGTAACAATGAATGTTCGTAATGCTGCTGTTCAACTCAAAGAGGAATTTTATCTATATATATATTATAATATGTGTGTATTATAATATATATAATGTGTGTATGTATTCATTTCTATTGTATACAACATGCAACTTTCGATAGAGAAAACAAATGCAAACATGCAGAACAGAAACAAGGCTTCCGATGTTAATTAAAACTATCAAAGAAGACAAGTACTTAAAAAAAATAAAAATAAAATGAAAATAGTCCATGACCACAAACCACCTCAAACCAGAAATACCTCAGATTTTTCTATGTGTATTGGTTCTGTTAAGTATTTAGTTGTGCCGTCTTGTAGCTATCTTTTAACGTCAATTTGATCTTCATCGTTAGGTTAGGCAGTTTTGAGGAAAATGTCTGATCCTTTAGGAAGAGCTACTGTGTTATGCTGTATAAATGGAAATTATGTAAATACCAATGTATGGTTGTGTAATTATGCCTATAATGTGGTACCTGGGCATTACTGATTTGTACCGGCTCTTTCTGTCATTTAGCTTTTGTTTTAATGGGACACTTAACCTTTTTGGAATCTGCAATTATCACTTGCGTCACCACAAACTTCGGATTAGTCCATTTTAAATCACTACTTACAAACGTATCGATATAAATGATTTTTTTTTTGTCTCTCAGAAGCTCATGTGAAGACACGACCTAAACATAGCATTTGGCTAGATGTGGGCTGCGGCCTTGTTATGCTCTGTAATTTACTCTTATTTTTTGGTGTATCTCATCCATTGAGTTTTAAGTCCCCCCCCAAAGTGCAACGGTGTGCTTAATTCAAAAGGTTAATAGTTGATTTTATAAAGTTAGAGAAAGGTTAGCTGTCCCCCCTCCTTTTTCCCTTGTGACTGTCCATCTTTCTGTTCCTTTCATGTTGGCTAAAAGAGAAATCACAGCAGTTGCTTTTGCCCCCTAGAAACTTGTCTCCTCCCAAGAGCTTTACTTAATTTTTACATAGTGCCATGTCATATTCATTTCTCTGTCAGCGGTGTTCAGCACCACAGAATAATGTGAGCTGAAGTGGCTCATAATCACTGGCAGTAATTCTGCCTTTTTGCTCTGTAAGCTGGGACTCTGGACTGTCAGTTTTTGTCCTCGTGAATCCCACAAGTGTCACTTGCTCACTCAGAACTGGATGGAATCAGCTGGGTGCACATGTTGGCTTTTTTCAACAGGTCAGAGTCTGCGAGTTTTGGTTCAAAAAAGCTTTGGAGTAATGCATATGTTTATTGACGTGAATTACTCAACAAAAATGAGAATAGAAACGAAAGGTGAGTTTGACAGATAGACAGACAGTTTGATAGCTTCCCCCAAATGCGTAGGCCATTATTCAATGTGTTGTCTCCTCGGTTTTCATGTGACGCTCATAAATTCCGAAAGACAATGTCTGGACACATTTTGGTGTTTGTTTTTTTTATTTGGATGAGATGGCCTGTGTGAGGTTCAGTTAGACCATGTAGCAAGCAATATCAACAGCAATATTCTGTGGAATTTCAGGTGCGAACCAGACAAGCTCCCAGGTAATGCAGTTGACCCTGCAGCAGCCAATCAGATGAGTTTAGTCAGAATTGGAAGATGTACTGTGTTGTCACAGGTAAAGCTATTGGTTTCTCAGGTTCTCATCACTCTAGTTTATTCCGTCCAGTTAATTTTCACAATACCCTGTGCAACTTTTTTTTTTTTTTTCCCCATGCCCTCCAATGAATGTGCTAAGATAAGGTTACCAAAGTGTGTCTTGTTTCCCCTCCCCCAGAGGTTAAGATTGATTTAAATGATCATTTATAGGCTTTAACCAATACCAGCAACTAGAAACGAAAAATTTCACATTGAATTGGCTGTGGACAATCCAGTTACTGAACCAAACATCACATAGATTATTTGTATGAGGAACTGAGTAGAATCCATATGAGCAAGACCCAGGATCTCAATTTTTCCTCTGCCCTGAAAATGTGGGTGCAGCCCCCCAATACTGCAAGTCCATTAACTCAATCGGGAAGCAGAGTAGTAAAAAAATTAGTGCAGTTTCAAATGGAAGAAGATTTCCAGAAATGTTTATTTTTTAAACACAGTGTTTTGCCTAAAGAAGTCCTTTGATTTTCAAATGATGTTTTTAGTTTTGCAGTATTTCTCCTGTTTTCGTTCTTAATTTTAATTGGTCACAGTATGCCATAAAGCAGGAGGTGGGCGTCTAATCAGTATTATTGAGTGGAGTGGTGGAAATCTGCTGTGTAAATAGGTTTCATTGGTGGTGTGACTTCATTCTTCTTAGAGGAAGTTAGGACTTGTATTTATACTGGAGGTTTTAGGTTGAATTTGAATGCCATATTGAATCTGTCAGATTGAATCGATGACCAGGACAGAGACTTCACAGCTATTCCTTTCAATGTTTGTTTCCTCCTTCCATTATGTATATTCTAGCTTTAATTACCAGCTTCCAGTAGATTCCAGGGAACTAATTTTGATTCATGATGACAAACACTGAGTCCAAGTGAGAATGGCTTATGTTATCAGTATAATATATGAAGAGTCTGATCGTTGGACCGAAATCAAGATGCGTTCAGATTTTGTGCCTTTATTTTTCCTTGTTAATCTTGTTAAAGTAACTGCTGTGAATCTTTTTTTTGGGTGACTGTCAAAACGTATAAATATCTAGAATGAGAAGTAACCAGCTGTAGTTCTGGATGCAGCCTCAGATCCAGGTGTTTCAGGAACCAATTACCTCAGACTTCACATGATAAAGTGTTGCGAGCTGGGTTCTTCTTGTTGCCAGGAAACGGTAAACACTATAAACGCAAAACGGGAAACCTCTTTGTACTGGTGTAACATGTATTCACACACCCCTTGACAACGTGTCCGCCTCCCCGTTTTCTTGTTCTCCCAACCTCTTGTTCAAAGCAGTGTGATGCTGTAATGGCAGAAGTTAATTGTGTCCTGCTTCTTTAAATGTTGTGAAGTCTATTAAAATATGGACAAATAGCTATATGTTGCTATGGCAACTAAGCAATTTAAATATTTATGCAATGCATTTCTCAAATTGACTCTTGTCAGACCTCATGAGTTTGAATAGAAATAAATAGCTGGCTAGTAATGTTACGGGAAAGTTTGCATTACAAATTCTTTGCCACTATATGGATGTCATAACTTATCCTAGATGAAAATATTAATGCTTGAATGCTTGAATATTAAGTCAGTAGCTGTTTACTCACTCCCTACGATCTTTGAAGCTCTAAATCAGTTTTTGTTTTCATCCTGGCTTAGGTTATTGACGTTCATATGGGATTTGCCATTAGCATGAGATGGGCATTAATTAATAATATAAAGCAAATGAAGTTATGAATACAGATGTTGGACCTGGTGGACAGACTCTTACTGACAGAGCCTGGATTTAGTGGCTGATACAGTACCTCATGTTGTTTTTTTCTGTAAACCAGCAGTGTTCAGGTTTCATGTCACATCCACAGTATGACTACTGCCTGGGCTGACTGCCCTTATTCTGCGTTTGAAGTACTAATCTGTCTTCCAGGGGAATGGATCATCTCATTTTAATTTGCCAATGGCTAAAAAAAAAAAAAACGGTCCGTACTTTCTTAGCTCTTTGAAAGGAATCGATGACCGCTACATTCAGAATAGGTGATAGCCTGTGCTCTATTCCGGTTTGACTGGGGGTAAACACTTCCGATTCTTTCCTTCTCTGTCGAGACCTACAGCAGGCTCGTGAAAAACAAGGGGGTGGGAGCAATAAAAGGGAGAGGTTTTTATTTTATTTTAAATTTTAATCTGTCAAGAGGTGATATTTAAGTGCTGTTTTTATACCAGTATATGTGAAATGTAAATGTCTTAGGTCATGTTTCATTATTGTAGCTGAAATGTAGGTAGAGCAAAGATGACTTGTACTACTGATTTTAACAAATACTTAATGAAAACCATTCTGTAAAAGACAAACTATGTATACAGAGTTGAGCTTGTTGCTGTAAATCCCTCTTTTGGACGAGGAATGTGTCGAAAATATATATAAAAACCCAATGATGCCGTGATGAGAGGAGAATTTTTGTTTTTTTCCTTCTTTCCCGATGTTCATTGTAACATAGTTCATTAATTTGCAGTGGATTATTGCTCATTTTTAATGTGGTAATTTTAGAAACCGAGCACCCAGAGTTTGAGTTAGATTTGCTGAGTCTGTCAGGTGTCGTTGCTTCCACGCTGCACTTGGTGCCAGAATAAACCAGTATGAATGTAGAATTTGCCCAGTGTGAAGCAACTACACCCTAAGCTGTTAGGAAGAGGAAAAAAAAAACACTAGAAATGATTTATTTCAAGTTTTATCTTTTTGTATATGAAAAATAAAATACTGAAAACCATTGCAATTGCTGCCGTCAGTCGTCTTTACGTGACCCCTTACCGCAATTTTGGCGAACCTCACTGGACAACCTAATAGGCCGTCTGTGAATGGAGATTTCTGAGCGGTGGACTGGGAGATGAGGGCAAATAAACTTCATTAGGGAATTGTTAATTGTTTCAACAAAGTATGCAGGTAAGGGCTTGTGTGTTTTCCTTGGTATAAGGCAGGATGATGCTGTTTGCTATCAAGTGAGAGGAATCGTATGAAGGCCTATTGATAATGCTCGTCTCTTCTCTCGTTAACATCTTTGTTGATTTTTCAGAGATTAACAAAAGGTGTGTGTTTCTCATATGTGCCAGTGTCCCCCGCATGCTGTCCTCCATCTGTCAGTCACGTCTGATTTTGATTCATTAAAATCTCCTATTCAGTAACATCTATACCGTGTTAAGCTTTTCCCACTCTGTTTGGTCAATGGCGCGAACCGTACGTAGTCAGAGGACTTGTTGCTCACTAAATGCAGTTTTGTAACTTTTTTTTTTTTTTTGCATGTTTTAATGTAACATTAGCAGTCCTGGATGTCGATCCTGGGTATGAACATCTTTCAAGTCGTCCTCCACCACTCTGTAATCGTTGTCCTGTTTTGCAAACAAAAGTGGTCCTGTGTCTTTAAGATCACTTTGTCCCTAATCGTAGCCTTCAGCCTCAAACGGTAAAGCACAACTGCTGGTGGTGTATTACTGAATCTGAAATGTCAATAGTGCAAACAGTGCAAAGAAATGCATTTTTCCCCTCTATCCTTCAGGCCCCCCCTTTCTCTTCTTACCCCAGACTCATGCCATATTAAATCCTGTTTTGGCATGTTAAGGGTTATTTATAGCAAACTGGATTAATAGACTTGCTTAGAAATGCATTTGGGTTTATCAAACAACTGACCTTAAACGGACCATATATATTGTGGTGTGTGAACCTGCCTTATAAAGTGCTGTTAATGAGCTACCGAGAGCGCTCTTTTTTTATATAGTCGTTCTAACAGTTTATCTAATAACTATTTACCTTGTGGGGAAAAAATCCTGTTTTTAAAGCAATGTTTTGTCTGTTTCGGAGGGTGGAAGCCTTTTAAAACACGCTTTTTAAAATTTTGTACATTTATACTGCTTTTAGACCACATTTTAAGAATCAACATTTTTGTCTTGCAAATGCCTTTTATTAGTGTTTACGCCTGTGTACATGAGTACATTTACACTGCACAGTAAAGGAGATGCAGGTATAAATAGGTGCCTTTTATGTGTTCAGACAATTTTAATCCCCCTTCAACCACCTGGATGTAGGGGGTGTCTTATGCTTTAGTAAGTAACTATTCATCACAATTAAAGATTAGATCCTTTTCAGTGAGTCATTGCTAAATAGCTATACAATATTCATTTCTTAATTGGCTGGGATTGGTGGGATAGTTCTTATTGGTTTCATTATTTATTATGTTTTAGTTTTTGTTTTTAAGATGGAAAATGCTAAAACATGCGAACATGCTGGAATATTGTTAATCTTGCTAATTCCGCTCCCCTAATGAGATTTCTGCCAAAGTCTACCCCGGGACAGCCTCACCCACTGTCCATCTGTGCAGCATCTACACACCTCTGTCACTGGAGGCCTGCTGACTACATGTAGTGGGTCTAAATGTACACATAGTGAAGCACTTCACGGTCATTAAAAAATTTCAGATAGTACTGGATAATTGAAGCCTAAGTAAAGTAAAAGTTAGGTGAACTTTTTTTTAACCTCTGTGAAAACGTTAATATATCTGGCAACCAAATATTATGTAGAACTCCCATAATAGCCATACTCTCAATAATTCCTAGATGCGTATTTGCGTTTTGAATATCTTAAATAAGCGCTTGTTCCCTTAATCCCACTAACTAAAATGTACAAATGCGGCTTTTCCATCTCCTGTCGCTTGGGGGCGAAATGCGGCATCGGAAGGAGACGCTCCTGCGCCTGCGCAGATGGTGGCGAAAGCGGAAGGGCGGCGTTGCTCTGCGAAGGGAAACGCCGGTAGGTGCGAACATGCGAGCGAATCGCCTTGGTTCACTGCGCTTCTTCGGCGGCTTCGTGTGCGGGGCCGCCGCTGCTACCGCTTCGTGCGTAGCCTCCATGCGGGTCCACCGGCGGCACGTACCAGATCCGGAGCCCCATCCAGGTGCTGTAAGCACATCCCGTGTCGGGGGTTTATGATGGTCTGATCGCCTTAGTATTCCTGTTAACCGGTACACAGATAATTCACTTGTTATCATCTGTATTTTCATATGACCCAGTGGTTTATGTTTTTAGCCATATTATAATGTATTTATATAATAAATAAGTTTGCAGTGCAAGTATAACAAAGTATGTTCTCTCACATTCCCGGAATTACGGTAAACCTATTCCACAGTTTGGAGTTCATCTGTCTTTGATGGTTAATCGTTCTGCAATAATTCGGTCGGCCGCTGAATTTATTTTTAATGATTATACCTGATTTTGCAGTTATGCGTTTTATATGTGACCACATACTACACCATGATAAAGTGCGAATTAAGTACTGTGTGTATTAATACAATAATAGGAGTAGCCGAATAGTTGTAAGTTTGTGTACGTCTTGATTGCATTTTAATGTATCTGACTAGTTTTTTTTTACGATTTGAAACTCAGTGGAGAAAATTAGCCCATTGACAGTTTTATAATTTTTCCCCCACGTAGATGATGTACCCCAGAAAGACATGGGACGATACGGTTTCCCTGTGACAGGAGCCGACATGCGGTCATATGCAAACCATGTCTTGTCATACGACCAGGTGAAAAAGACACCAAGATGGGTGGCAGAGCACCTGTCAAACGCTAAACTGCAAGGTAACTAAAAACACAGCGAACTGTGACAGAATATGCCCCCTCCCACTATTCAAGGATTGTAGTGATTCATTAAAGATGACTTTGTTTATAATAAAGGGGGCGACATGGTGAAGTTTGGGTCAGCTGTTTCAGGGGCCCTAGGCAAAGCTTTCTTTGCAAGCCCCCACCCACCATTTTAGGTCCTGTGCAACACGGATAATTCAGGGGCCCTAAGCATCTGCTAATTCTGCCTATAGGTAGAGCCGACCCCCCGATGTTGGCAGAACCTGGCACAGTAGCTTTGAGGTGCCACACATCCAGGATGGCGTGGGGATTTGAATCACGAAACCCCCCCCCGCCCCCCTTGACTTTGCTTCTGCAGCCCAGAAGCATGCAATCAGTTGAATTGTCCGACAGGAAAAGTCACAAGGTGCACATACATGCTGCTTTTCTTCTTTTTAAACATCGCCTAGGCAGTGCTGAGAGGAAGCACTGTAAATTCAGGCCAGACCCCGGCGTGCCCGAACTCTTCACGGCTCACAACGAGGACTACTTAGGGAGCGGCTGGTCCAGGGGTCACATGGCGCCGGCTGGAGACAACAAATTCTCTGAGGTATTCCGGAAAGTTCCGTTCATCACGGAGAGTTTCACTTACATAAATGGTGAATTGGGAATGCTTTCCCTCTATCAGGTAAACAGTCCGTGCGACTCTGAGATGTTTGCTGGGTCTGGCTTTCCTTTATACCCTGTGCTGTCTGCATTCTTTGACGGTTGGTAAAGTACCTTGATGGTACTGTTTTAATACTTCTTTCTTACAGATATATATATTGTTGTAAATGTATTTTCTTCCTCTTTCAACAGCAAGCAATGGCTGAAACCTTTTACCTTTCAAATATAGTGCCACAGAATTATGAGAATAATGCTGGCTTCTGGAACAGGTGAAGTATCTCTTAATGCCTCTCATGAAGTCAGTTGAGATGCGGCATGTCCTTTGTCGTGACTCTCGCTGACGTCATTCTTCCTTCTCTTAGGCTTGAAATGTACTGCAGGAACCTAACGGAAAAATTTGAAGACGTCTGGGTTATTTCAGGACCTCTGACACTGCCAGAAGTGGGGGCCGATGGGAAAAAAACGATCTCGTACAAGGTGATGAATGTGCTGTTGTCTGTGTGAGGTCCATACCTGCTGAATTGTCTGTCCTGGTTTCTTTAGACAAATCTCTTGATTTTTATTTTTTTTTTTCCCCCAACTGTGTATTGTATTGGATGCTGTGTTGTATTACCTCCTATACAGTAGGTGGCAGTGCTAACCTGACATCTTCAATGAACCTAACATAAGGGGTACAGAAAGCTTATCTTTAAATGCAGATAAGCTAGTACTGATTTTTGCAGCAACACCAGTAGAAATGTCATCTACCTTGTCACAAATCCTGGGGAAGCATGGACTGGAAAACATTGATTTGGCTCTGAACATCAGACATTAAAGAAAGCACAGTTATAGATTGACGCTGATGGGAGTACATGGAAAAGCAGACTGTCTGCCTTAGACCATAGAAGCATCCAAATAACGTATGAACTGGGTTTGCCTGCTCCGATAGATTTCACATTTTTGAGTACCTCAGAAACCTGCTGTGCTGGCTTTTGGTGGGGGTGCCGAAAGGTGAAGGAAGAGCGTTGACAAGCAGTTAGCCAGACACACTTGTTTGGTTGACAAGTTAGAAAAGCTTTTGTTTTACTTTTGTTTTGTTTTTTTGGGTCAACTCCTATAATTCTCCATACTGAACAGTAGGTGGCAGTATTGGCTTAACAATCTGAAGAGAGTTTTCATTCAAAGATGACACTGCAGACGAGGCTAAACTCGTCTTGGCAAAGAAAATGGTGACATGCTGATTTCATTCTGTACTGTAGTGGTCAGGTATCTCAGACTGTCGCTGAATTCTTCGCACACCGAGCCCAGAGCCATTGCTTGGTCCGGTGCACAGGGAACAAGTTTCCGCCATGTGGCAGACAGCTGCCATCTCACATTACTCATCACATGTGGGAGGCCAGTGTGCCTTTGAAAGCATGTGGACCTCAGCTCTGGCCTCCATTAGGAAAGCTACCTTCCTGGCATTCTCAAAATCCACCCCCATTGGTTTTGCATGACCACACAGTTAAAGGGGTCCTGCCAGGGCCTTATCTCGTGTGGGACGGGACATTGCCCACCCTTCTGGTGTTTCCCCAGCAGAGGGCTCTGTATTCAGCCCCTGTGGTCCATCATAAATGAGAGGGTAGCACAATTATGTCACTAAAAAGCTAGTGTAGCCTAAAAATGCAAAGTAATTGTTCCATGGACTGGAATGACTACCATGAAATTCACCAGCAAATTACACGTAGTTAAGACTTGAAATTGAATATCCTCCCGAGATTCAGCAGTCCATTTTTGTCTTCTGTAGAACATGTTTTTGCTCATATTTTTCATACTATAAATGGCATTCTGTTAAGTCCTGTTATTCCTTAAAGAGGACAGACAGGGCTTTAAGGTGACATTATGCATCCCATATCTTAATTAATGTAAACAAAAATTCAAATTGTAAAACCTTTTTATCTTCATTTTTTGCAATTGTGTCTGTCAATTTTTCAAAAACTATTCTAGCTCTCAGTAAGCAACACACACGTGGGAATTCACAGTTCCTACTGATGTCACTTTTGTGTGCATGGCTCTCTTTCGCAGCTAATCGGTAAACATGATGTGGCTGTCCCCACCCACCTCTACAAAGTCGTCCTGGCCCAGAGGTCATTGTCATCGCCAACACTGTCTCTGGGGGCGTTTGTCGTCCCAAACCAGCCTATCGGGTTTGACCACCCTCTGACTGAGTTCCAGGTGAGCCTCGTGGACTTGGAGAAGTTGACTGGGCTCAGGTTTTTCCCCAAGGTGGACCCAGCAGGTCTCCAGAACCTATGCGAGGTGGACTCTTGCAAGCTCCTGGACTTCAAAGAGTTCACGCTGTACATCACGGGCCGCAAAGTGAAGGGCGCCAACACCACGGCGAAGCTGGAGAAGTCCATGTCAGACCTGAAGAATTTGGGCATCACCCCGGACGCCTATCTGCTCAAGCTCTACCAGCAGAAGAGGGAGGAGCTTCAAGCCAAGGAAGCTTCTCAAGGCAGAAAGGCATAATCTGGAGAGCATTTGATAATCCCAAGGCCACTGTGGTACACAACTGAAGATCTTAATTTTTGAGACTAGCTATGTGTGCCTGTTTTGAGGTTTAAAATCGTTCTGAAGTTTTTGCTTTAGGGCTGGAGGCTGATTTGGTGACTCAGTGGTTTGCGCTGTAGCCTCATAAATTTTGTTTACGTTACAATTACTTTATATCGCAGACGTTGATCTCAAAAGTAACGCACAAGTGGGAGAAGCTCAGATATCAGGTTCAGCCAGCATCTAGTGAGCAGTTGGCTTTAAGGCCTTTGCTCAAATACCCTTACAGTGATAGTTACTCTGCCTGCCATGGGGTTTGAACCCATGACCAATGGGAACATTCCCAGGACATGGGAACAGATCCCTAATGTGCTGAGTTTGGGGATTTGAATGTCTCCTTTGAGTACTCTTGTTTACTCCCTTTGTCCAAAAGCATAGGGTTAGCGGAATGATAATACTAAACTTCTTATAGCCAGTAATTCTTTGCTTGTCCTACAGTGACCTGGTGTCCTGGTCAGGTTGCCCCCTGCCTTGAATTCTCTGGTTTTTGGGACAGGCTTCTGACTCACCCCGACCATATGCTGGATGGAACGTTTTTGGAATAACGTGTTAATTTTAGAAAAATCTGCCATGTCCATCATATGTTTATTTTTACATCACCTCTTTCCACCGCACTTCTAAATTACGGTTTTAATTTCTAAATTTCTCGACATTATTTGGGGAAATGTAATAATGTAGCTGTGTTTTTCAAAGTGGTTTCTGTGTCTTACACTGAAAATGTAATTCTGTAAGAATTAGAAAAAAAATAAGTAACAAACCTGCCCCTAAGTATACATTTCGGTTTATTTTTTATGCATTTTATCGCTTAATCTTTTCCAAAAAAATAAAAACCAATTTTTTTCCCTATATCAATCCAGTTAATTTATGTGAACTCCCAGTAAATCCAATAATAGAATATTTTGTCTAAATGTCAAGAGTGGAAGCAATTTATTTTTTTTTTTAACTCTTGAATGGTACTGTTTACATATTTGAATTGAGTTAAAGCCAAGCAAACTGTGAGCAGGCAGCCTCGAATGTTATGCCACTATTGCAGATTAACATCAGTTAATCTGAGCACGGATTGGCTTTTGATAACTACTAGATCAAGTTATATTTTTCAGAGTATGAATTGTTACCAATCACACTGCACTCAAATGGTTGTGATAAATCTATCATTACAAATAATTCATAAAGTAATACCACTATGGAGTGTAAAAAAATCAAGGTCTTCAGTTGTCACTTTTAGTTACAAAATTATCATCATCACTATCATCATCATTTTTATACCCCTGATGAGCATAGTGGTGACAGACCAGACAAGAGGTCTCAACAATCCTTTTTCCAAAGCCTCTACCTCATTTTGGGAAATCCCTGAATATTCCTTTAGTGTGTGCTGGGTCTGCAACAAGGCCTCCACCCAGTAGGACGTGGCCAGGACAGCCCAGATGAAGGATCATCACGGGGTACCATATCAGTTACCTGTTGATCCAATGGAACAGTAATTCTATTTTGTGGTCCTTTGAAATTTATGAACTCCTTCCTTTGTCACAGAGAGTGATCCTGGAAACAGTTTAACTTTTTGTAGGAATCTTTGACTATGATACCTGTTGCTTTAAGTCATGTATGTTGCACATATCCTCCTTATTTTCTAAAGAATTTAAGCTTGGTAAAAAATATTTGCACAATAACCTCATGAGGAGGCTTTTACCTGGGATTTAAAGAACATGCTCATGACTTAAAAGATCATGATCCCCATTGAAAGTTTCCCGTATTTTGGTGAAGCAAACAGTTCCTTGAGTCTTAGTGACTTAGTAACTCTGGATGCTTTACTCCAGTCACCCTGGATCGTGTCAAAAATGAAGTACCAGGGAAAGTATTCAGGACGTTATGTAAGATGTTGGAGCTGGCAGTCTGGAGTTGCCACGCTGGCCGCTCGTTTGTCATGTTCTGAGATAAAAGCTGAAGGCCTCTATAATGGAGAGTTAACCCTTTAGAAGGCAGGCCATCAGCAAACCCTTGGAAGTGTTGGCAGAAGCTCTTGACAGCATGTTTTGGACGATTATGGCTGTGGAGAGTGACTGATTATTTTTTGACTTTCTTGAGGAAGTTAAAGTTCATATGAGAACAGTTGGTATGTAAAATAATTTGTTGCGGTTTAGAAAACTTAGGTGGGCATTTTATTAATGACAATGGATTTACGACGAGGCATTTGCCCCCCAGGGAGGTATTTGATTGTAACCGAAGGATTGGGGCAATTAAGAATCCCAGCATTCCAAACCATTGAGCCAGGTACCTAATCCACACCAGCAGGCCTGCTGCTGAAAGCACAGAACCTGCCCCTAATCCCAGCCAGTCACCAGCATGCTGCGGTTCCAGTTTGTGGTTTCCAAATTGGAGACAATCGGGCCGAAGGGACCAATGAGAAGTATCTGAAGAATTAAATTTAAAATTAGCTGTGTCCCGGCAGCATGAAGCTCCTCTCCTCTAGCTAACAGCAGCTAAGTGTTTTCATACATCAGGGCACGCAGCATCACCTGTACCACAACAATTCAGAAGGTTTCTTCTCAGCCTGACCCTTTGGACAACTTTTTGAGAATGTTGGATGTTGTATTGTAGTGTAGAAGCCAGTGGACAGCAGATCACCATGGACGGCTTGCTTTGGCAGCAGATGGCTCCGTAGGTGTGCTACCCCAGCTGAAACCTTCCGTGTGGTTGTCATATAATTATTCTCGGTCACAAAAGCCATCAGTTTTGCTTAGGTGTGAACCCTGATCTGAACTACAGACATAAACTAACATAATATATATTATGCTAATTTATTAATTAAGAGAGCTAAAATATAAAATATTTTATTAAATAAATCTTAATTTGTATTACCTAGCTAAATTCATATTAGCTAGCTAAATTCAGACATTAGCTATCTTAATTTGCATTACCTTGCTAAATTTGTATTAGCTAGCTTAATTCAGGCATTGGCTATCTTAATTTGTATTAGCTAGCTTAATTCAGACATTAGCTAGCTTTAATCATGCTCTGGTGTTTAAGCTATATTATAAATTTTCCACCCTGTTTGACCTTATATTTTTATTATTGTGCACTGTGCCTTGTTGTCAGGCTCTTTCTGTACTGTTGTATATTATGAAATGACAGGACAGTAGTTTTTTTTTCCTTTTTGTTTTGTTCCATACCTTCTTATCCATGACCTGGAGCCAATACCATGAAGCATGGTGCGCGAGGCATGGACGGCACGCCAGCCAATCACAGGCTGCACACGCCCAAAAAGGGACATCTAGAGACTTTGATCTGACTAAACCATGTCTTTGGACCGTGGGGAGGAAACCAGAGATGCCACATGGACATGGAGAGAACATCCAAACTCCTCACACGCAGAGCTGGGACACATTAATAGCCGGCCCTGGAGGTGTGAGGCTACGGCGTCGGCAGTTGAAGCCTGTTTGGGCTCCCACTCTTCCTCCTGTGTTTCCTGGGACAGGCTGCTGAACTGCTGCTGAAAGGTGCCTTCAGTGTGACATTTAGACTTATTCAGGGTTTAAAAGGCTAAAGGTTTTAGACACCAACCGAAGTGCACTTTCATTGTAAACCCAGGTCCTGAAAAAAATAAAAATAAATTCAGGATTTTTCCACTTTGTATATAAATCAGTGTGTACCTTGCTGTTCTGTACAGCTTCTCTGACATTTGGCGGCTCTTTTCGGGGCTTAGTCTCTGTTACTACTAACACTAATATTTACGCTCCTCCTGTTTAATTGACCGCACTGCTTTATTTACGTGTATATATTTCTTGACAAAAAGAAAGGGTGGCGCTTCCAATCATTACGAGAAAACTGAATAAAAAAACGAATAAAGGGAGTTTCTAATGAACAAGTTAGGTCTAGCTGTACAGAAATAACAGACAGCCCACGGTGCAGAGAAGCAGGAGTTTCCAGCGCGTCGTACGGAGTGTGACTTGAGGCACGCGGCGGGTGTGACCCTAATTAACACCTGAGGAGCTAGAGGGCCTGCCCCTCCCTTTTTTTATCTGGCCCCTCCCCCTTTGCCAAAAAAAAGGAGAGGATAGAATAAGGGCGCCTGTCTGATTCATGAACTAGCGTGGCTTTGAAAAATACACCTATCACTGTTTGAGCGCCATTAAAATGCGGCTAATTTGTCACCCTGCAGCATTGCTGACTACGAAATAATGAAAAAAAAATAAACATTTCACACCTGCAGGAAGTCTGCCAAAAAAAAGGGAAAGAACTTGCATCCGTGCACAGTTTTTGCTTCATATTTCATAAGTTGTTCAACGAGCCAGGTGTGTCCCATATCACTACTGGGTCGCTAGCGAGGCGCAAAGATCCAGAACTGTTCCAGCAAAGTTTTATCTATATAATTATATCTGTTTGCTATGACCATGAGAATTATGCAGCCGATTTCTTAACATTATAGCAATTATATGGGAATTAAATTCTTGCATTTGTTTGCATGGACTATACCTATTGCGCATCTGGCCATCTCTGAACCGCTTATCTAGTGCTGGGCCACAGGGGGGCGCTGGATCTGATCCCAGGCAGCGTGAGGTATGAGGTAGGGTATGCCAGTCTATGGCAGGACACACTCACACACAATTTAAACACCCGTTTTCTGAACTGCGTGTCTTTGGGGAGGATTTAAGGGAGAGCAACCAAATGCAAGCACAGATTAATACCCCAGCCCTAGATGTGTGAGTTTACCTACTGTGTTACCGGGTCACCCACTGAACACCGTACTAATTATCCAATTTCTAATCACAAGGCAATTTCAGCTTTGCACAATTATTAACTTATATTGCCCGATTTTGTACTTCTGACTCAGGTGCCACAAAATCCAGTTTCCTATTGTCTCCGTTAAATCCACTAAGTTGAAACTGTCTTTTGTCATTTTTTTCCCCCCTCTAGCAGTAATGGAATTTTTATCATATGAAGTAAAACGGTCGCCTTTTTCTTCATTGAATTTTAAAACTAACTTTCTGTCCTATTCTTCCCGCTTTAGTAGTCTGGACGCAAGCATGAAGGAGCGTATTGAATAGCGGATTTTTTTCGCCATAAGAGCGTTCAGCTTTCACCTGCTCCGTTTGCAATAACGGGCCTAGTTCATTATTTTGACTGACACGCGAAAAGGTGCCTTTTGATGTTTTAATTCCTTGCATATTACAACACACTGAGGACAGACTAGGTTTATATTCACTGTGAGGGTGTCGGCATTCTCATTGTCCTTTGCTTATCTTTACTTGTTATTTTTTACTGTAGGTAGTATCAC
>JAODKC010000001.1:22573014-22596331 GCA_026777985.1 Mormyrops attenuatus
CTCACCACCTCCCGCGCTCCCCCCGCTCCCCCCCCCCCCCCCCTCCCTCCACACCACCCCCCCACCTCACAAACACCCACCCCCGCGCCCCCCCCCCCGCCCGCCCCCCCGCCCCTTCCCCCCCCCCCCCCCCCCACCCCTGCTCTGTCACCCCATCCAGCTAATTTAATTGCCAAGCTGCAAAATCCCCGAATGTCTGGATCATATTTAAAAATTAGATATGCGGGTAACTTGTCACCTCCTACAACAACTATTCTTCTTCTGCTCGCTTTGTTGACCTCTGCTGTGGGAAAGTCAGTGCTGCCACCTATTGGAAGCACCTAGTCAATTTCCTAGCACAAGTGTAGTCAACCTGCACCGACATGCACGATACCCATGATCGCTGCCAAGCCTAAAAATTTGGGCTACATGTGCACCGTTTGATGACAAAATTTATGTTGCTCTCCCGGCGCATGGACTGTAAGTGCACACGGAAAAGTGAGATATGAACTGCCCTTTAGAATATATCATTTTCTGTTTTCTTATACATGCAGGGTTAGGGGTTCAAATCTGGTTCTGCATGTTCATGTGGCACTTTTGTGTTTCCAAACAACATGTACTTATGCACATTGGTGCATGAGTGCGTGTCCTGTGATGTGTCCCATGATCCTGTCCAAAAGTGTCCCAACTTTGTCTCCTCTGATTCCTGGGACAGGCTCCCAGCTCACTGCAGTCCTATATTTATGGAAGATAGATGGATGGTTGTAATGTACAGTAACACAGGAGCCGCATGTAGTATAACTGTGTTCTGGACTCACAAATGAACTGCAATATCAACATCAAGCATTTGCTGTCTTGGTGATCGATGCTGGCCGGTCCGTTTGTTTTACAGTAGCCAGCATCTTATAATTCTATGAACAGCGAGTAACACTGTTCTTTCAGTTTCGTTGTTGATGTATTTAACTCAGGCATTGCTGTATGTACATAGTAAGACCATTAAAGTTTGCCTGTGTGATTTATTATGCAATGATAAGCTATGACGGTATATCCCTTTTTAAAAACAAAAAAATGGTCCTGCTGGTACAGTATACATGCCAACATAATGTTACTAAGGTAGAGATTCCTTGACCAGACATGCCAAACATCTCCTTAGAGAAACAGGCATGTAAGCAAATACGTATCAGCAAATATATATCAGCAAATACGCATCAGAAGTTGCAACGATAAGAAAATAAATCATATTCTGATAGGAATTGAAGGGAATTGTGGCAAGACCTTTATTATCAAATACAGAAGTCATTCTGGAAAGCATTTCAAGGGGGTGGCAGACTTGTGGTGGGGGGGTTGTTGTGATAATATTCTGTTATCTGCCATTGGTCTTATAAAAGTATCATAAAAGCATCATAAAACAATGTGGCATTAAACAAAGAGAATGGCAAGTTACATTTTCTTTACCTTTGGGAAAAAAGTACGAAAGTGTTAGAGGGCGGTGTACAAAGAGCTTGCGGCTGGATGCTTTTACTGCAGTTAGAAGGTCAGAGGAAGCTGGGAAAGACGGAGTGAAAGATCCTGCTTTCACATGGTACTACCAGTGCCTCCCATACTGAGGAGGAGCCCCCCCCCCTGCAGAGCTATAGACAGGCCTCTACAAGGCATTCAACAAGCTCGTATTCATGTCATCTGATTTCATGAAGAACAATTATGTACTTACAGTTAAAATTGTTTTACAATACTTTAGGAAAAGTATTACCGTAGAAAAGAGTCTGCATACAGAAAAACATAATTTAAAATACTAAAATACATAAAGACATGTCAAAGCTAAAGAATTTCAGCATATTAAGTCCTTACCCTTATGAGGTAATTCACAATGAAACAATAGGGCAGTTTTTCTATGATTTTTAAATTAAATTTCTTGACCAGCTGTGCTTATCCCTTGTTTTATTTCCACCAGAGAGTTAATTGGAAATGTATCTTTGTGTGTAAGAATCATTTCATATTTACAGATGGCTAACTCTTAATAAAAACACACCTCACTACAGTGATTTTGAAGACAAGTCATCCAACTTATCTGGATTTTTCTGGAAGCCCTCGATGAGGCTCTGGCTACTTTGAGTTCAGTTTTCCCCAAGGTACAACCCTCTGCTTGAGAGGTACACACCACCTGGATACATTCCTTGGCATTCTCACTGAACCACCAAAAGAAAGAATGTGTAAACACATTTTACACATAGTGACACAGTACAGACAATGCGGAGGATGAAATCATATCAGGTCAGTCAAATGTCATTTTTACATTATACAGAATATTAGTGTTAGACTGGGGTAAAAAAAAAAAAAAGATATGTTGTAGATCTCTGTTGTAGATGTTCTTTAGGACCACTGTCTTATTCCATGGTGTAGTGCCACCATCTAGAATTTTCTGAATTCCACATTGTCAATTTCGTTAATGACACCAGCTGAGCTGGTCCTGATGCAGCAAAGCGATCCCAAACAATTCTGTACCCAATGATAAGCCTGACGGGCAGGTCGGGGTTCCCCTACTAAAACATTGCGTTGGGTTACTACCAAAGCGTATATTTCCAATGGCAAGCCAGCGTTTCTCTGATCTGTTCAGATGTCAGATGTTCTGTGGAATATCAGGGTATCCAGAAGCTCTCACAAGTCTTCCATTTTGACAATTGAGGCCAACGGTTGAGTACTGACATTAACAGTGATTGGAGCGTCCTGGAGATGCTGAGTATTTGCTCTGTGTTACTCCTTAGAAGATTCCTCAGCGAGTTATTAAGGGACGATTATAGTGGGATGACAACAACTGCTATGCTTACTGTGAATTAATGTATGGCTCTGTAGTGAGCATACATGCTTCAGGATCTGAAACACACTATCCAGATAATAGCCATATTCCATAATTGCACCAGGGTTGCACAAACTACACTTACTAAACACTTGGTTTCAGTTAAACAATTATACAATAACATGTATTTGCAATTAAAATTATAATTGGGCTGGCAAATTTTTTGCTTCAATGAAAATTAATTACATTTTATTTAATTAATTACAATTTATATATTAATATCAATGCATGTTATTCATATTAAACAAAAACCCTATTCAAGCTTTTGATCTTATAAACCAAACTACTCATGCTTTGAAACCAGCATCGTCATTTGTACTCCACATATGAAGTTTTTGACAGCCTAAATTAAATTGTTTTATAATAGCCTGATAACGTTTGCTTCACTGTTTATACATCATTTACATTTTGTCATGCGATCTATCAGGAGAATAAAAGAAAAATCCAATATATAGTATTAAATATATAATAGTGTCTAATATATAAAATATGGATATACATACTGAATGGTGTATCGAAATTAAAAAAAATACATAAAAGGACTATAAATGACAATTACAAATACAGCTTAATAAGTAGGTCATATTAGTTTGAATACCATTTATCATTAAGTATTAGAACCTGAAGGCAATCTGACCAATCAGCACGAGGCAGCTTACAGATTTCTGATATGTCAGTGCCCAAACTGCATGTACATCAGTCAAAAAATACTAAATTACGTAGCATGCCATGGGGAACAGTTTAAAAAAACATAACAAACGTAGAGAACCTGCAAAGAATAGCTGCAAATTAAAACTTGCCAGCAGACAAGATATCAGTGAACACAACACAAGCATGAGCTCAGGAATTACTGCAGAACTGAATCAGCACCTGTGTGACCCAGCTGCAATAAATCTGCAAGTCGTAAGCTTCACAAAGGTGAAATTTATGGCAGGGAACTTAAATGATTTGTATCCAAGGCATAAAGATGTATAACCTGGTGTATGGAGCACAAACCTTCCTACATCCAGACGTCCATGTTTACTACTGGTGAACATGGTTGCAGATGGACAAACATCACGTGGCAGTTAGTAGGTCTGCTGATTGCATGACTGTATAACGGCCAAAGAATACAAAGCCATTTTACAGGACCAGGTGCAAACATGATAAATTCCAGCATGATAATGCCCCCATACACACTGGTAAACAAATCGAAGGGCAGTTTCAGGAACACCAAAATGAAGTTAGACACTTTCAGGCCCCAATCATTAGATCATTTCCCTTATCGCATTTCCTGTAACAGCTAACATCATGGTAATTTAAGCTAAACTCTGTCATCCCTATCAAGAATCAGCCGGCAACTCCACCTACGCAGAACTGCAAATTTTTATGTTCTGATTTTCTGTATTTTCTTGCTTTGCCTATAGAAGCCGAGTTTTCATTATGACATTACGCAAGCATCACATTTTCATCCTGGTACATTTTTACGACAGGCGTTTCATCATGCGGGTGCAGATCAGTCAACCTCCGCGCATATGCTGCGGGGACATCTGCAGATTTAACAATTTCCCTCCATTTTTGAATGGGATGTCATTTTTTTTCTTCTCGTGGTGCACAGTAAGCAGTATTGTCAAATCAGGAGAAGTGACCGGCTTAATTAAAACCAGCTCCTAGTCTCCGTCACTGAAGTACAACCCATTTTTGGGATGTCGGCGTGCTGGGTGTGAAATGACTTTCTGTCAGATTAGCTCTATGAATCTCAGTATGACTATGTATTACACATGTATCTTAACATATGTTGGTCATGTAAAATCATACCGACGTGCAGTTAGCCAGATGGAAATCAGGGCTGGCTCCAAGGGGCCGATGGTCGACCTGGCCTATCCGATCCTACTCTGTCACAAGTCTCTCCCCCAGCCTCCTTAGATAAACCTGTGGCCCACCCAGCGCTTCAAAGCTGAAGCCGAACCTGATCGAAACCAAATGAAAAAAACAGATGACTTATGTTAGTTTTTTTTGGTTACTACGTACGATGGGATAGTCCAGATCATGCAAATATCTTTAACTATGTTGTTGTACAGACTCACTTAAATGTACTGATGCCCAAATCAGTCGAAATGAAATGAATAAATGTTTTGCACCAGTTCTGCTAGATAATGTGCTGAGTACAGTTTAATACCATGCCTACAAAAAGGATCCGCACTTAGCTTCATGCATCAGAAAGTCATTTTTTTCTCTCTTAATGCTTGGCATCCAGTAGAAATGTTTTCCTTCCAAAGCAGACTCCTGTTGTCTTGGTCATTGTCTTGTACATCCATTCAAGGGAAGTAGCATTTAAACAATGCAATGGCTTATGTACCATAGGGTTAATCCCTGTTCCTTTTTGTTTTTACTTATGATTTGCTATTCGTAATAATAACTGTATTCATTACGTAAATGTATATGTAAATTAATATTGCTCCCATATTGTCCAAACTGTAGTACTAATAATAATCTTTTCACATTGAAAGGGACAGGGATTAAGGGTAGCTACAAGACTGATCTTCTCTCAAAGTGTGTATAAGATTCAGTAATTACGTGTTAAAGAAGTGGAAGAAAAAAACATGATGCAAAGTGTTTAAGATGACAATACTGATCTACAGAAAGAGGAGATTTCGCTCTGAGTGTGTCACATGATAACATGGGTTGTCATGGTAACCATAGATTGTTTACTTCATCACGCGTCAACATCAAATGCCAAGCACAGTGTTTAAAATTCATTTAGACGTGATGAGCAGTGTGTAGCTTACAAATATACAATTTATTTGACAGTGATAAGTTCCTCCGATATTTAAAAATACATTCATTTGTTTGTCTTTATGGAAACAAACTAAAAATAAAGAAAACATTAACTTTAAAGTTCAAATTTGGACATTGATAAAGTATGAAATTTTTTGTAATACCTTCATTTTAAAGGTAAATTATTCTCATATTGACTAAAAGGATATGTGTAACTTCCATTATTGAGATCATTTATAATTACTTTTTACATTGTAGGTATCTTGTGGTGGTATTTCAGAGGTTAAATGTGTATTTATACAACATATACACCAACCTATAAATTAACCAATGCCAGGTTTGAATGGCACAATTAATGAAGTGCCTGAAAATGTTGTAAAACTCTAGACAACTCCACACTTTAAGATCACCATGTCAAACTGACCTCATTAAAATATTTTCTCATTGAACACACATTAATCTTTGAACATCAATTGTAATGAATAAAGGACCGAATCGATGAAATGTACATTTTGTATATGTCAATATATTTTTATCCCTTTATCTCATTGTATTACCACCAGTATAAGCTACACATGCTCTTAAATTGTTAATGTGGACGATTAAACACTGAGATAATTTGAAACCTGACACCATTTATCTCATTAAAAAAAGAAGACTGTGAAAACAGTCATACCCGTATTAACCCTTAAAAGGAACGGACATAACATCCTTAACGTTGCACCTCGATAAGGAATCGATACCAGGCACACTCTGAAGCTATTGCTACGAAATGAAGCCCTTTTCACATACGTGCAGGCGCTTAGCTGATGAGGACAATTTACAAAACTGGATGAACAAAAAATTCTGCAAAAGTAAAAACAGTAAAAATGCAAGAGTGTCGCATACCTGACTGGATGTCTCCAGATAAAAAATAATCAGGCTAATTATTGCTAATTAAAAGCAGTGTTCCTCACTGGGCTTCTCAAGGATAATCATCTGGAAGTAGTGGTCTTCAATTGCACTGTCTTTACACAATACAGTCAAAGCATATAAAAACACATCTTAAATAATTAATAAATAAAACTGTCCTTTCGTGCACAATAGAATATTAACACGCAGGTCTTTCTTTTGCCTTAAATTCATTACCTGTATACATATTGGGAAATAGGTTGGATCCTGTCAACCTTTGTCCTTAAAATTTTATTGAAAATGATTGTCACATGCTTATCGGTGGAATATGGCTAATGAAGAAATAAATAAATAAATAAAAACATGCTAGGCATAAAACTATGTGTAAACTCAAAGTGCGACAATGCCAAAATGTAGCTAAAAGTACAGTATTTTTATTTCAAAAGTTTTAAACCTGCCCTTTTAATATGTTACAGTGTGGTAACATTCCACTTTTATTGCAAACTATCCCAATTGCAAAAGAGACATTTTTTTACATAGAAAAATATCAAATATAATATTACTCCTATGAAAGACTGATAACGTATACAAGCGTTATACTTTGCTATCAGAATTACGTTACATTTGTTGTTTTTTCTATCACTTAAAGCTGTACGTTATCATAAGGAATCACACCAATATAAGTAAGACCTTTAACGAATGCATACAGTCAGGCATATTTTGTTGATATTGATAAATTGTAGTTCCTTGTCTAATAAAGGATTATTACATTGGTGATATAATTATTGTGACCCTGCACGTGTCTTCTGTGCAAATAATCCTGTAGCATGTTTTGTTGTAAGCAAGGTGAGAAGGTTGTTGGGGTTCTCGTTTTGATATACCTTTTCTTTTGTGTACTCCAACAAAGAAGGTAAAAAAAAAACATAATTATATATTCTTCGGCTGACAACTAAGGGTTAAGCGTGATATAGTCAGTGTTGTCTGATCTCAGTTATGTTCAGTAAACCCCAAAAAAAAAATCAAAAAATAAATTTCTAACCAGTACTACAAATATGTCTCACGGTCAAAGTCAGGATAAAGGAAGCTTTCACTCAAGTCAGTGCTTTTGGAGTCTGGTATTAGAAAGGGGAAAAGGTCTATAGGAGCCTTAGTCACACTATCGTAAGATGGTGGTGAGGAAGTCAAAGACAATGCCTCCACCACCCCTGTCTCAACTCCATAGTTTTCCTGTATCATGGAGGCTATGAGGCCTTCCTTTTCAGGGGCCTCCTCTCCTTCTAGTCCAGAGGGTGTGTTGATCTGCCGGTAAAAGAAAGAGGCCTGTTTCATCTGTCGCCGGACCAGATGCCTTCTGTACGCCCTTTGGATAACGACAGCCGACAGCTCTTCCTGCTTGCGCCGGAGTGTTGTGGTTATAGGCTCATAAGAGCGCTTGGACGGGTTGGTCAGCATGAACTTCTCTTCCATCTGCTGCTTCAAAGCATCCATTTCCCCAGACTCTCCCAAAACCCTTTTGGTTAAAGCAAATAAGATATCCAGGCAGTGGATCTTGTCCCCACTGACCATGGGTAGGTCCATTGAGATGAGTTTTAATTTGTTGGGCTTGGAGATGCGCAGCGGTTCCAACAAAGTGTCAGCGAAGTCGGACAGCTTGGAGTACTCGATGAACTGCGTGGCCTCGGGGTCGAACTTCTCCCATACTTCATAGAACATTTCAAAATCATCCTCACTCAAAGGTTCCGTGCTCTCCTCTGTAGCTACGCTGAAGTTCTCCAGGATGATGGCTATGTACATGTTCACCACTATGAGGAAAGATATGATGATGTAGGACACAAAGAATGTGATGCCCACAGAGGGGTTCCCACAATTCCCTTTGGCATTTGTGCCAGAGTGCACGATATTGGGATCACACTCCTCCGGAGAATTGTTCAGGATGGGATTGAGCAGGGCATCCCAGCCAGCTGATGTGGTGATCTGGAAGAGGCAGATCATGCTGTTCCCGAACGTCTCGAAGTTGAACATGTCGTCAATCCCGCCCTGTTTCTTGACATAGGCAAAATTGGACATACCGAAGATGGCATAGATAAACATGACCAGGAAAAGCAGGAGGCCGATGTTGAACAAGGCTGGCAGGGACATCATTAAGGCAAAAAGTAGGGTTCTGATTCCTTTGGCGCCTCGTATAAGTCGGAGGACACGGCCAATTCTCGCGAGTCTGATGACTCTGAAAAGAGTTGGCGACACAAAGTATTTCTCTATAATGTCAGCGAGAACAATACCTGCAAGAAAGAAAAACACACACAAAATTCCCTGTTATATAACATGTCCTCCTTATCTACAGAGCAAAAGCTATGCAAAATACAGGATTATCCTTTTGCAGGAACAGTTCATTTAATAAACTGAAAGATCTGCTGTACACACAATTACATTAACACTTGAACAGAGGCTTGGTGAAAAACTTCTGCTGAAAAATATTTGCTTTGAATTAATGCAATTTGCTTTTAATTAATGCACCTGGTACTCTTTGACAAGTTAAAAATTTAACACAAGTAATAAAATAATCCTTGAATAAAAATCCGTCATGTTAGCTGTATATGCCACGGTGTTTCTGTGATTATTATGTAACCCAGTGCTTTCTGATGCTTTTGTAGAATTGCTAATGCTTATTCTGGCATTATAGCATGTAATGTGTGTGCCATGTCCTACAGCTGAAGATAGGATTATGGTGTGTCGCCCTACTTCGATCATTGTATCATTTAATGCACAATGCGGTTCAATGATATGGCACTAACTACACATTGTCCAGTTGTTCACTGTTTTATATTGCACCATCTTGTATTGTTTTGCATTAATTTGTATTGTTTAACACTGTGTTGTTTAATCGCTTTGTAAAGGCCCTTTCACAACAAATGTGACACAAGCAGAAAAAAAAGAACACGGATTTGTGAAATATTTGGATGCAAATTTGACGGATCAAAAACTTTCACACCAAACATGATGTGAAATTTCTGCAACTGCGAAAAGTTTGCATCCTGAAAAAAAAAGATGGTCAAACTGGTGACAAGCACTAGCAACAGTTCCAAACCAAGATCGGCAGTATCAGCCATCATTACAGGCTACTGTTTTAATTAAACCAAATGAAACGTTTTCTTCCTTTAAAAAAATTATCACGTGTGCTGACATCCTAATCGTCATTCATCCAAAAACCGGGAGATATCAAGCTCTCTCTAAATAAAAAGACAGATCATGACAATGCAAATGTGTCGGACCTGGTACGAAAGCCTTCACAGAAACATGCTTGTTTGCATCAGAATTATGTTGTTCAGTTTTTTCGTGCGAAAAAATGGGACTCGGCATTCATAGAGCTTAACCCAGTGTGGTGGTACAACTAATCATTTCAATGCACCTGCTGGAAATGGCCAATAAAGATCTTGCGTACTTGAATACAATGTGTATTTGGAAGTAAAATAATGGCTGAATTGGAATTTGTTAAAGATTCAATAGTTTGACATGTTTGGTGTCAAGAAATTTTCAGTTGCACAAATTATCTATTGATGAATCATCGGTGATATATCGACGCACCTACAATGGAGAGAATGACTACAACAAAGTCAAAGATGTTCCAGCCAACTGTGAAGAAGTATTGGCGGAGGGCAAAAATTTTCATGAAGCATTCGGCTGTGAAAATTACGATAAAGGCCAGGTTGATCTTGTAGAGAATGTCAGTCATGCCGTCTGGCTGTTCGTCAATCTCCACCATCATGGTCAGCATGTTTAAGTTGATAAGCATCATGATTATGATGTCAAAGGCTTGCTTGGATACCAAGTCGAAGAAAAATCCTTGCAACTTGTTCTGTGTAGTTAGAAAAAAGTACAGTTATTAATAACTTAACTCTATCAGGTCATTAGAATGCGCTGCTTTTCCCAGTTTCTGCACATTTAGTACCTAATCTATCATTCATCAGCAATGACATGTTACATGCAATACAGTCTCATGATACGTTCCACAGATCATTCCGGGTACGAACCGTTGGTCTGGGAATAGGCTTCTGAGGTTTCTTGGACCCTAACTTCTTCATAGCATTGTAGTACTTCTTCTGCTCCTCAGTCATGAAGATGTCCTGTCCTCCAAAGTACACAAATAACTGGACAGTTAGTCTTGGTGGTACATATTGAGGTCGGTTTCACACCATTATGTACCTGTAATACACACAGCACGCCCAATTAAAAGGAAAATCACGTTTTTGGCACTTATCTTTTTTTTTTGCTGGTTGAAATTGTCGATGATCACACCAATGAAGAGATTCAAGGTGAAGAATGATCCAAAAATGATGAAGATAACAAAATACAAGTACATATAAAGGTTGATTTCATATACAGGTTGCTCTTCCACCTGGATGGGGCAGATGAAAGACACCATTTATCCAAATGATTTTACAGCGTTTTCACAGCTATTTTTAGTCAGACAAAGGATGTAACATATGAATCACTCATCTCCGAAATGTGCGTAAAAGATTTCATAAATCACATCAAGTAATTTACAGTAATTTTCAGTTTATATTGACAATCTTTATGTTATGGGTGAGGTCAAAGTTCAAAATTCAATTTCCTTGCCAAAGTGATGAAACTTAACACCAGATATATACTTACAGCCCGGGAGTCCACAGCTGCATACATAATATCCATCCATCCTTTGAAAGTGGCCTTAAAATGAGAAAAAAGTGGTTTTCTTTTGCATTCCACTAATTATCAATAGATGAATAAATAAGACTGATCATAAGTTAGGATGATGTGTCATAAAACTTTTTTTTATCAAAAAAGGGCAGAAAAAATTAATTAGGGCCAGTATCTCATTAATATTACAGCCATTATATTGTATCATTGTTACGGTCATCTTTGTAGTGTTAATCCTCTAAGAATGCCAGATTTAATGAATGGATGAATGAGAAAAAGTACAATATCATAGCTGGCGAGAAACATGTAGTCACAGGTAACGTAAGCTTCCTCCAGATAAAGTATTTTTATAGTGAATGGGGGAATAGTGATTGGAAATTGAGGATTACTTCAAAATGACTGACTGCTTGTCAGCAGAAATCACCACAGTTGGTGATTGGTGTCTGCCTTGGTTACCGGTAATTACAAGCTTTTGTGAATGACTCGGCACAGGCTATTTCTAGATGCAAATGAAAGGTTTGTATCGAGTGAAATCAGAAGAAGGTGATAGAACGGAGCTAAGTGACTTGTTGCTAGGCTACCGTGGTCGCTAAGTTAAACTGAAGAATGAGTACTGGCACTCTTGGAGAGGGCAAATTTGATGTAATGGGCCCGTCACGGCTAAAAATATAGTCCCTCTGACTTCATTGATTTTTTTTTTTGAGAAAGGTAAACTCACCACTTGCAGGAGGGCAAGGTATCCAGCACCGACATTGTCGAAGTTGACCTTCACTTTAGTCCAGTAGTACTGTGTGTCATTCATCGCCAGACAGTCTGACTTATTGTTGACCACTGAAATGTTGTATATTTGCCCATCTCTGTTGACGCACCGGCCGAATTTGCCTGCAAAGAGGTTCACCCCCATGATGCTGAAGATCAACCAGAAGATCAGACAGACCAGCAACACGTTCATGATGGAGGGGATGGCGCCTAACAGGGCGTTCACGACCACCTTGCATCAGGAAGACAAGACACACGAGTCAGATTTGCTTGCATCACACCTGCTCTCGTGTTCCTCTTAAGTCTTAAAACATCATCACAACAAGGGTCATTAAAAAATTATATTTTCAATTATCCACTTAAAAGGTGCACCAGGTGACTGTGCAATGTGGTTGCCATAGTGATTATCATATTAGCATAACAAGCTACACTCAGAGAAGAGTTTAAGACTATGCAACCATTAACAAATATTAGCTTTGTATTTAATTTTTGTTTTTATGTATTTTATAAGATATCCTTTAGTTTGGCAAAGCCAAGCCAATATCTACATCTATACATACATACATCTTATATTACACACCGGAATTAACTATTAAGAAGAGAATTTATTTTATGGACTAAATAACAATGACAATCACATAGAATGTGAAGCACAATGAAAGACAGGCTACATTTTTAATACTCAATGGTACGACAAAAAGTGTTAATGAGTCTTGCTCCGAACTGAAGGTACTCAGGTGCTTAGCGGTTAAAGGGGAATCAGCCCTGAAGTCCATGCATGAGGAGTAAATAATACTGCGATTTTTTTTCCACAAAAATGCAGAGGAATGCTTTCAGGGACATTGCCCTTTTCCCTAAAAGAAATCTATTAACATTGTAACAACAACCACAAAGTCACATAGTGAAATGCATGCTGTGAAACAGGAAATGTAATACTGACTGGAAGGGACAGCAGTCACTGCATAAAAGTCACTGAGTAGCTACAATACATCAGGTCAGCTCATAAAATGAATTGACATTATGGATACTTATTTAGCACTTGCTTTTTACTCGTCTGTAGTAAACAATAACAGTAAATAGTACATCTATGTCACAAATAATCCAAATGGATACTGTAACATGAAGAAGCAAAGTATGGCAGAATAACTTCGTTATTTCCCAAAATGCAATAGCATTTCTTAATTTTACACATTGGTTCCAAACTTTGTTTCATACATAAAAATTTAATACACTTTTCATAAGGTCCATGCCCATAAATATAATTTTTTGGAGGGGGAGGGGCATTTAGGCTAGCCCAATCAGGGGGAGTCCCCCTTCGTTAACTGATCCAGGGGGGAGGGGGGTGGGTTCAAAATTCATGATTTCAGTAACTGCTTATGTGCCTGATTGGTGGAAACCAAATTTCAGGAGGGTTCAAACCCATCATTTTACTATGTGGCTACATGCCTGTTTCATAATGTCATACAAATAACAACAACTATGGGGAAAGGATGAGAATAAGCGAAGACAGCTGTAAAACAGGACAGGGAGACAGGGACTGAATGAAGAGGAGGTCTTACCCGCATGCCTTCGAACCTGGACAAGGCTCTTAGCGGCCTGAGAGCTCTGAGGGTCCTAAGTGTTTTGATGGCAGCGAAGTCCGAGTAGCCAAGTGCATTAGCTATAAGGCTTATTAAAGAGACCTATATGGAGACATAAACGCATAATCCACACCATTAGGGAGACTCCAGAACCTGCTTGATCAAAATATTTCCTGTTAAGAGAGAAAGTGAATATATATATATGGTTGTTGGACTAGAGGTAGGTCAAAAGTTAAATGGTTAATCGATATCAAAGATCCAACAATATTCTTCTGGTTGACCTGGACATATGTTCAAAGTCAATAGAAAACACTGTGACGGATGACAAAATTCATGGCGCAGCTAGTAACTCCTGTTGAAAAGAACAGTACATTATTGCAGTGAATCTGGAAGAAGACCTTCAAAAAAATAATGGAAGGAGCTGGATGTAGTTGGGGCCTGCTGAAGGAAGGATGATCGTTAGCCTGTTAAAGGAAATGAAGTCAGCCAATCAGATATGTGTGTTGAGGCTGAAGACCAATGGCAAGTGGATCAGAATTGGCCTTACCCTCATGCCAGCAAATCGGGACACAGCTCGGAGAGGACGCAGAGCCCTGAGCGTCCTGAGAACTCTCATGGTGCCAATTTGGTCAAAATTGACAGCACTTGCCAAGAGGCCCACCAGTGACATCTGTATGAATTAAATTATATTTTACACCGTTAAATCAGTCTCCACGGCAACCAGAGGTTATTCACTCTAATGTTTGTCAGCTCACACCATTGGCAAGCGTTAAATGCCCCCCACTGGTAACACAGACAGCTTTCTATTTGTTGAAACAAAGGGGGGACGGTGTGGATGTTCTGCTGAATAACACCCGGGATATAATTCGTCAAGAGGCTGAGTGACCGGTAAGAAATCTCAGTGCTAAACAGGCCAAGTTAGCTCTTTTCCGCATCACTGACTATTCATGGTCTTAATGGTGTCTGAAGCTGTTAGAGCAAGTGGACTTATTTCAGCATCTGAATGCTTTTGAATACTTCAGCTATAATCTGTTTCTCACATACATTTACCCTATTACTTGTGAGGAAGTAGGAAAGTCCATTTCCATGAGCACGGGGGAGACCCAGCCACCCTTCCCCCCGTATCAGCTGCTGATGGGAGATTCTTCACAATCTGTGGCATTTCCCAGCTGAAGGTGTTTTATTGGCTGAATATTGGGACATCATGCCAAAGCTGTCAGACATGAGCATTTCATGTAAACAAATCTGGATCACTATACATTTTGACAGGGTTTTCTGCTGATCTCACATTCCCAAGCTCATACTCAGTTCGTATGCAAGATGCTAATTTCATAGCATGTGCTAATCTTTCAGCAAAACAACAATTTTGGTGTATTTGACGATTTCATGACCGAACAGAAATCGGAGTCACTGGTTCTCACTCATAATGTGCCAAATTAAATGTCTTTGTCTTGGAAAATACTTTTGGATCGCACTTCTGTTTAATTGTGTGGAATATGACAAGCTGTTGTCAGCAACCAAGTTTTGAGATATTTATTGTGATTTAATCACAAATTCACTTTCTGGCTGCAGAACTGCTTACTGATATGGTTAGAAACACAACAACAACCTCCCATCTTTAAGTTTATGATGCCCTATACTGTAAACATTTGCATGACAATGGTGAACTACAGGCACTATTAACTAAAAGTGTTGTCTGAATTATTATTAATTTTTTTTTGTTTTAAATCCCCTTCCATTTCCATAAACATTAAACTTTGTAAAAACAGTATTTGATTTGGGAATGTGAATTCCAAAGGAAGTTTAAGGAGAATCAATCACTGCACAGCACTGGACAGCGTATGCAGAACATCATTTAACCGTGCAAACATGCGGTTATCTTTGTCACATCGACTTATCTTGAATGGGTTTTGGTCTTATGTTTTTATGAGATTACAGGATTTTTGGCTTTCAATTGGCCTGGTCAATAAACCTGATTTGGCCTCATGAAAAAAATCATGCCTCAGTCCCAAAAAGTTAATAATTTAGATCAGTGACAATATAACCTCAAAAGAAGCATAGATGTTAAAGCTGGATTGTAACATTACAACAATTTTTGTTAATTTGCATCTGGTGTCTGATGAGTAAATAAAACACTGCATCAAAACAGTAAAAAACTGTAAAATAACTGTTATTCATTCAATCAATAATTAAATTATTTTTACTTTGTTTTTAATAAAATAACAGTCCAATCGATTGATAATGAATGCCGATTATGAGTTCTAGATATCCATTTATGCATAATGTGAAAATGTGTGTATAAACATCATGCTATTATAATTTTACTATGAAACTGTTTCTAAGTGGTTTCTTATATTCGCTAATAATATATGAATTTTAATTATACATGTTTATACTTACATATTATATATAATATAGCAAAAGTGCAAAATAATACAAGGCAGCAAAATGTTAAACATGATGTAGAATATATAAAATATTACACTCACATCCACGATTAAGAAATCTAGCCAGCACCAGTAGTTGGTGAAGTATGTCTTAAAGCCGTAGGCCATCCATTTGAGGATCATTTCCACGATGAAGATGTAAGTGAAGACCTTGTCTGCATACTCCAAGATGATCTTTATTACTTTCCGTTGCTCTATATAAATGTCCTCAAATGCCTGCCAGTACAAAGAGACAGAAACAGGTTATTCACTACGGCATTATTGTCTTTTTCAACTTATTTGTGTTCTTAAATGGTTGAGGCTAGACGGAAAAGAAAAAATAATTCGTATTTTTGGGATTTAGATTAAATAGAGCCGCCAAATTGCCCATGATGAGTGATTTTATATGTGAGTGTGTGCCCAGTGACGACCTGGCATCCCATCCAGGGTGCCCTCTGCCTTGTGCTCTATGTTCTTGGGACAGGTAACAAGCTCACTGTGACCCGGTACTGGAGTGTTTATAAGACGGCTGTATGGACGGATGGGTGGATGCATTTTTGTGTATTGACCACACATGGACTAAAGCCCATGTCAAACTGGTTACTTTCATATATATCCATCCTCACTTATGCAGGAGATCGACTGAAGAAGGCATGAGGAAGAGATGCCAGTCAACCTACCACAAAAACACGAAGAGAACGTGCAACCTCCGCACACGCAGGGGGCGTGGATTGAATCCACAGCCCAGAAAGTGTGAGGCTGCAATGTTAACCTATGAGGTACTGGTGTAGCTAAAATTAAATGTGGTACGACTATCTGTGTATGGAGCTGCACTCTAGTGTAGTGCTTCTCAAATAGAAACGCCCCGATGGTCCACGTTTTTGGAAGGAGCAAAAATGTGGACTGTCTGGCAGAGGGCTGGCAGGGAGCAAAAACGTGGACTGGGTTGAGAGAGAACTGGGTTGAGAGATACTGCTCTAGAGTATTCCTGCATCAAGAGCATTTTGTGTCTAAAAGGCTTTATGTGCTTATTGTATGTTTCAGCTGTAATCGTGTGTTTACTGTATGTTGCATGCTTTAGTGGAGTAGCCCTCACACGCTTTGTAATGACTGTGACACTTTTTTGTCCTTATGTTTGTTCTCAAGCTGGTAAAGGTTGTAGTAAAATGATAATCTAGGGCCCCAGGAACAAATAAAGCTTCATCATTACAGCTATTAACGTCAACGTCTTTTGTTAAGCAGGAACATTTCAGTCTAACTGGTTCCAATCTGAGCAAACACAGCTGGGAGAAGAGAGACAACTTAACCACGAGGTGTTTAAAACGCTACGCTTAAAACACATAATTCTCCATGCTTTCCCGTTGCTTTTATGCAATGATTACTTTACTAATTGTCTAATCGCCTGTCCTGTATTTTGTTAGCCGAATGACTGCAATTAGCATTTAACTGTATTTGTATATTTGATTTCCCAAACCGAGCAGCAATAATGAGGCAGACGTTTTACAGAGAATAAGACTGAAAAGAAATGTAACAAGCTTTAAATAAATCATTGGAAGGATTATCAGAAATAATGACAGAGATGAGAAAGCATCGCACATGTGGATCTGGGCCATTTCACATGGCCATCTGGACACCTCATGTGCTTCGTAACTGGCATTTTGGGTAGGCAGGGACTGACCACAGACACTGAAGTAGGGGGGTGGGGTCACAGGCTGGAAGCTGATTGGACCTTGGAGTGCCCCTTCCCTTTTCACTCACAGATTCAAAGCAAATCACTGGATAATGATAAGGATGGCCACTCTCTATGAATTATGAGCCCTCTTATGCCCCCTCCTTAAAAAAAGAGCAAGAGGACAGAAATGCATGAAAGACTGAGGCTCACCAAGGCGCTGCTGCTGAGGAGAATCATGAAGATGATGAAGGTCTCAAACCAGCTGTGCTCCACTATCTGGTAGCAGGTCTTCCGGGACGTCCACCAGATCTTGCCGAAGCCCTGGGTGGTGTCCACTTCACAGAATCCGAAGTGCTTCACCCAGCCTGCAAATGCAAATGGAGGACGGATGCTCTGTGCTAATGGATTCGGGTTCAGCTGCTTGCAGATCCAAGAATGACAGGATGACAGCAAATCGCACAAGATAGCCTTATTGTTTAGTATTGGAAGCAGACACTGTAGCAAATATACACAAAATAATCTGACTGTTAAAAAAGATGCATAATTCAGGTTATTTAGTTATACACTGTATGAACAAAAGTTTTGGGACACCTGACCCCACACCTACAGGAGCTTTGATGACATGCCATTCCAAATCCAAAGGCATCAATATGGAGCTGGCCCCCCCTTTGCAGCTATTACATCTGCCACTCTTCTGAGAAAGCTTGGAGTGTGTCTGTGGGAATTTTTGCCCATTCATCCAGAAGAGCATTTGTGAGGTCAGGCACTGATGTTGAACATGAAGGCCTGGCTCACAATCTCCGTTCTAGTTCCTCCCAAAGGTGTTCGATGGGGTTGAGGTCAGTGCTCTGTGCAGACCAGTCAAGTTCTTCCACACCAAACTCACCCAACCATGTCCTTATGAACCTTGCTTTTTTGCACTGGGGCACAGTCATGCAGGAACAGAAAATATGCCCACAAATCCATATAGTTTATGTTATATAAACTTTCCATTTCAATCCCCATGTGATCACAATACGTACTCTTAATAAATACAATTCCTAATCAAATCGCAATCGTATGATTCACAAACTAATGCTGTATTGCACACACGGCCATCTGTTCCACCGTGCCTCGCATGTGCAGCGATATTCCTTAATAGCTAATAAATTGAATAGTTAATGGGTTGAAAGGTCAGAACAAACATTTGCACAGACAGAGGAATACGTGGAAATAACAGCTCTGGTCGCAAGAGTGATCACGCTGTTTCTCTGCAAAGCCCAGGGGATAATCAGCAAAAATAATGCAGCTGCGTTTACCAGACAATGTAGGACACCTGCATTTGGACCCACTGCCCTGCTTCTTTGTTCCTAATCCCTCAGCAGTCCTGATGATAACCTACATCTTATATTTAGTTGTCTAGCTGAGACTTTTTCTTTATTTTAGAGTAATATTTTACATGAGCAATTATCCTGCCTGACTCAAGCTTGATTGACATACATAATGAACTCTGGGGCTAAAAATCTGTCCTTAAACAATGCGCCTATCCTGCCTTCTTTAATCAAATTAACAGGACAGGAAGGCTTAATTACACCTTTAAAACTCTCCTTCCTTAAAGTGTCTCCATGAAATGACATTATAAACACTCAAAGTTCACCCGCCTCCATTACCATCAGTTAACATTATTAATATATCATCTGACAATGATTTTAAACATCAACTGATAATGATTCTCAGTTAATTTCCCAGGGAAGCGCAGTGTACTAATCACTGCAGTACTAGAGTTTAGGGGGAAGGGAAGCACTTTACTTGGTCTCCTTATTGTTTCCTGTTTGGGTAAATCAAGCAGTAAGTTTTGGGTATCAAATCCTAATTTCCCCACCACTAGTTGGTGTTGAGTGGAGATTGAGGAGGAAGAATGATTGCAGTAGCCTATTCAATGAGAACTTTACACCACATTCATGAATCTATATGCAACAGTGAAGAAGGCTTGAGGTCGTCAGTATGAAACTATAGTTTATAAGAGTCTTATGAAGTCCTAATGAACAGGTCTAATGGTTTGTTATGAGCACGATTCACAGTTTCAGAAACTTCTCTCCTCTCGCCACTCGTTTTATACGAGTAATCTTAATTTGAAATGAGTTTTAAATGAAAAGTCAGAAGATCTCAATTTTGGCACTTGTAATCACCAAGCTACTTTATCCAAATGTACTTACTGAATGATGATTAGGGTCTATATTCTCCTCTTCAGTTGCTGTTTTCCTTAAATTTTTTCTCCTGTCAAAATGCTAAAATGTGTATTTGAGTCCCTTTGACTCTCGAGAGCTCAGATTTATATTAGGGCAAAAATATAGTGTTACAACAAAAGATTTTATCAAAGCGATCTGAGCGGGCAAAGTTTTGTTAGCAGTATGAACCATGAACCATTGCGCTACTGATTGTCTCTAAATAGTCCTGCCTGCAATTCTGTGCTATGAGTTTGATTAAAATATATAATATTAATAAGCCTTTCATAAAACTACACCTTCAGACCAGCACCTGTATAACATATTTTCAGCACCATGGATCTCAGAATTGTTCTCCCATTAGGTCAGCATGTTTAAAACTAACTGGGATTTGAGTTATTCAGCATATATTGCTCTATTGGTCATCATCAAATGAATGCTGTTGAACTTTATTTGTTATGATAGCACCATTTTCAGTTATAAAGAAACTTTTTAAGAGTCTATTCCTCTCATAGATGGAGAGAAAGTAGCTCATAATAATAGTCATCCATCCATCCATCCATCCATTCACCTAAACACTCCTCCATCCATCCCATTACGATTCCTTATCCAGTACAGGGTCATGGGGGGCCTGGCGTCTTCCCAGGATACCAGTCCATCTCAGGGCATAACAATAACATAATAATAAAAACAACTGACTTGCAATTTCACTTTAAATTTTAATGGCAGACGAGAATATGCATTGGTTTATAGATCAGGACTTAGTGTAGAAATATCACAGTGACACTGCAGGGATCCTTCAGAGAACCATCAACAGAAATGTGTATAATATGGAGTATGATGAAAATCATCAACAGATCTTGCAAAACAACAAGCAGAAGATTGCAGTGTTTCTCAAGTTACCTTCGGGGAAGCATTCATCGGGGTCCATTTGCTCTTCAGCCGTTTCTGAACACTCTTCCTCCTCCTCTGATGGCCTGAGGTCCACGGTACTTCCCTCTGACAGGCTGATGTCGTCCATCTGCGGGAGAAAGGAGACCAATGTCGCTGGATGCGGATGTGATGCCCAGGTTTTTGGAGGCCGCTCTTTTAAGAGTCCATGCAGATCCACTGAGAGGTGCCAAGATGAGTGACCAAACCATAAGACACCCTGTGAGTCAATACTGTACATAGTGACATAGATGTTTCATATTATCCAAGTGACTGATATAAACTTCATATTTCACACCTCACGTCATCCATCCATCCATCCCTCCATATAAGTGGGTAACTGCAGGTCAGCTCATTGACTAGAGGAAAGTGTAAAAATGAGCCCAAACACTTCAGATTAAACTTAACATTTCTCTGTCCATAACTGTCACATCATTTTTTTTCATGAAAATAAAGGATATTTCTCACTATGTTCAGCCAATATATGCTTCATCATTATTTCTTTCAAAACCCAAAATGAAATTATCCACTGAAATGCAATGATTTTTCAGCATTCTTTAGCCATAATCTTGGGGTGAGTTTCCCGAAGCCTTCTTAATGCTACGTCATTCGCAAGTCCTATCTTTTAATACAGAACTTAAGAACAATGTAGCGTTAAGAAGGCTTCGGGAAACTCACTCTTGGTCATTTTCACTTGGGTTCTCTTGTGTGCAATTGGCAGGTCCCTTATTTACTCAGGTCCCAAGCATCTAAACCAGCTTATGTATACATTCTAACACGTTGTATTTGGTTAGGAGATACTTTTTATGCAAAGTTCAGAAAGTAGGATCAGGTAGTTCCTGGAGCAGTTAGCATCACGGGCAGAGGTGGATACTTTCGGTCCAGAAAGCAAAAATTTCAGACCAAGGTTTTGTTACAACCAACCAGTTCTGTATTAAGAGTCAAAGTCATACTGGTTGGTTGCAACAAAATCTTGGTTATGGGTCTTGCTCAGGGGCCCAATGGAGTTTCCCGAAGCCTTCTTAATGCTACGTCATTCGCAAGTCCTATCTTTTAATACAGAACTTAAGAACAACGTAGCATTAAGAAGGCTTCGGGAAACTCACTCGTGGTCATTTTCACCCCCGATTTTCTCATAGAAATCTATGAAAAGCCACAAAAAACACATAAAAGAATGATTTGAATTTTTTATCATTTGATATCAAAATAAAAATTTCTGACTTATTAAATCTAACCTGGGCCAATTTAAAATTTTTTCCTGCTGTATATAGAAACAGAGACATGAAAGGGCCCGTTATCCTTTGGGTGACCATCACACAGGAATTTCTCTGTCCATCAGTCCCCTATAACCAGGCCCAGTATGAGGTGTTACGCCTGGGGCCTGTCCCAGGTAGCACAGGGGAAAAGGCCGGAGACACCCTGGATGGAATTCATTACAGTCTGTTATTTACACAGCTGAATAGTTCTATTGCAGCAAATCTTGGGTTCTCTTGTGTGCAATTGGCAGGTCCCTTATTTACTCAGGTCCCAAGCATCTAAACCACGTTCAGCACCAGCTGAACAGCCGTGAGCATGTCCACACTCTGCTCATCTGCCGACTCAGCTGTTAAAGCTCTACGAGGCCCTGTAGTTATCTCTTAAGATTACTTCGTAGATGTCCATACCCGCCCAGGCATGTCGACAGACCAGAAGAAGTTCACAGGGGCCAAATGACACCTTCCATTAGACTTTGGTCTCTTCCCTTCAGGCAGCAATTCAAAGGACAGGTTGGGGGAACAGGGAGGTACAGTTACTGCCCAGGCAGGAAACCAACCGCTCCATTTAAAACAGCTTCCAAAAACAGATTCCTTCAGCTTATGCATACATTCTAACACGTTGTATTTGGTTAGGAGATACTTTTTATGCAAAGTTCAGAAAGTAGGATCAGGTAGTTCCTGGAGCAGTTAGCATCACGGGCAGAGGTGGATACTTTCGGTCCAGAAAGCAAAAATTTCAGACCAAGGTTTTGTTACAACCAACCAGTTCTGTATTAAGAGTCAAAGTCATACTGGTTGGTTGCAACAAAATCTTGGTTATGGGTCTTGCTCAGGGGCCCAATGGTGAAATCACTCTGCTGACCATGGATTTTGTACCATCAATCTTCTGATCAGGGGTCTTAATGACACACCACCCCCAAGAAAACCTTCCTCAGTGTTTAATGTCCCACTACATGGTCACAGAGGTACAGTATAGTGGCTAAGAAACCAGACATTTTACTAACACTTAAGGGATATGAGCAAGCATGAAGTTTATTGGCAACTGGCCAACAGCACGCTGCGTTTTAAGGGTCATGGATTAGCAGTTACGTCATCAAACATGATAAAAATCCCTGCATCTAATTTACTTCCAGCAGCCTTCAGTAGCTTGGGCGCTGAGTTAGCGTGCTGCAGCAGCAACTCCTGATTTGGGCATGCGGTGAAACCCAGTGCAAAGACTCTCACTTGTAGACACCAGAGACTTACTGTATCACACCCGGGGGGGGGGGGCGCGCGGGCGGCCGGGGGGGGGGGGGGGGGGGGGGGGGGGGGGGGGCGGGGGGCGGGGGGCGCAGG
>JAODKC010000001.1:22596431-22648060 GCA_026777985.1 Mormyrops attenuatus
AGCAGCCAAATGGCTATTTAGTTGAAATAAGATTCTAAGTGATACTGTGATAGATTAAGCAATATAGAACTGTACTACCACCCCCACCCCAGCTTCCACGGGCAACAATAGTCACAACCGCTATATCACTTATTATCACTCATAAGTCCAAAGGACTCCATTAGGCTGCCGTGCGACAGTGGAATCCAGGAATAAATGGAAAGAAAGGGAAAGGACAGACTCATGGCGCTAGGCAATGCAAATTGCTGCCTCTTCATGAGGATTTCCACAAAGAAAGAAATGTCATTGTAATAAGGTCGCAGCAGATTTGAGTCTCGTTATGAAACCTGGTCAAATAAGCTGATTTTTGTGCAGGGAAATGCAGCCACGCTTTGCTATTTCTTTGCCTATTTTTCGCTGTAAGTGGCTCAGAAAATGACTTTCCAAGCAAAGACGTGTTCGCAAAACTACAGATCTTGTATTGCAACAATTTGATGTATCGCAACTTTTCATCGTGAGAGTGCAGAATGAACTTATCTAACAAAGTCAAAAGTCGTGCTCCACATGGAAACCCTGTGCCCCAGTGAAACCTGAGCCATCCGACTGGGGAAGTCCCGGTCTAACATCTTTACATTTCTGTACTCCTCCCTTGAAAAAGTTAGGGCACAAAATTATGTAAATCAATCTTTGGGGTGAGGTCACATATTTCAGTATATCCAATATGCCTGTCACCTCAATGTCAACGTCAATGTCATTTCAGTGTGGCGTCTCATTTAGCACAACTGCCCTAAGCTTGGTGACAACTATCTCTTCTCCCCCTCATTGGTGTTGGCAAGGGGAAGTTTCCAGAAGCCAGCCAGATGACTCCCTACCCCCACCCCCAAAGAATCCCCTCGGCCTCTTCTCGAGTGAGATTAAGACAAGGAGATAACCGCCCCCAAGTTCCTGAACAGCTGCTGAAGGGATTCTGCCTCTGTCAAGGATTTACCATCCAATTAGCCTCGTCACTAAAGTTTCAGAGCAGCAAGGGGAGGAGCGAGAAGAGCCCGGCCCATTCTTGCCATTGAGGGCAACAACCCTCCCAGAGAGAGGGCACCCATTTAGCACCTTCACCCACTGTCAGGTCACTGCCTTGATATGAGTTTTTCTGCAGCACCAGTGATGGGGGTGTCACCCTCACAAAAGTTACTTTCCTGGAGCAACTTAGCAACGTCCGGCCCAGCTACATGGTCCACGAACTTAGCATGCATGACATCGCAGGGACGCACAGCGATGCGAGGCCTGCTTGTGTTGCACATTCCTGGGGTACTTACCACCACAAATGCACTATAAATAGTGTGTGCCCCCCCTCCACACAAACCCCCCCCCCCCACCCGCAGGACAGGAGCTACAAAGCGGCATTAGGCTGCTATCAAAACACCATGAAACAGGATCCTGCATATATGTCTGCCAATGTCAGCTGTAACTCTGAACCTCCGGGCTTAAGGAATGCCTGTGTGTAGCTGGCGGGGGGGGGTGGTTCTGGTGACTTCCAGGGTGTAGCAAAGTGCTGTGAAATTTACCGAGCGTGCATGGAAAGTAAACAAGTAAATAAATAGTGTTATTAATCAGTTACGGTTTAATTACCCTCCATTTTCTCCCCAAATTAAGACTTAGGCCCAGCTGTCAGAACCCCCCCCTCCCCACCTCACAACCTGCCAGGAAGTACAAGACAGAAATGGATGCATGCTCCTCCGACTCACTGTCCTGCCAGTCAGCGGCCATTTTTACACGCCGGGGGCGACAGGGCACCCAACTGGAGAGTGATGTGCTAATTAGTGGGATAGTGCGTGTTTTCAGTTTGGTGGCATCTGTGATTGTTCTGTCTGGCCTAAAGTGCCGCTTTTGGGGGCGGGGAGTTCCAAGCACACACAACACGTGGGACATCAGAGACATCGCATTGGGTCTAAGGGCTGAGATTAAGTCTGGGAAGACAGACTTTATTGGCTGGAATTCTGACGCTGCAGAAGACAATTAAATTTCCAAAAAGGTGACCAGAAAAGCCAACAACCATGACCGTGATCACAACTGTGCCCAAGACCGCGACCACGACCGTGACCACTACCATGACTGTAGCTTACACATTATCGATAGTCTCAAACTGGCACTCATTTCACAGCTGTTTGAGAGTGTGAGTTAGATTCATTATTTGTAAAAACAGAAGCTATATAGAGGACACACTATACAGATATAACTGATGAGAATCATTAAAAATAAAAACACTCATATCCTACATGCCATTACAAATAGTCACATGCATGTACTACAACTGACGCATCATTAAAAGACCCCTGACCACTGATATAATATGAGATATGACACAGCAGGAGTTGTATTTATTAGATTTTGATGGAATAAATTTATTCTTTATGCATTTATATTCTCATCCCCCTGCCTCAGTATAGACCGCAGGAAACTCATGACTCATAGCTCAGGCTATATACCATTCTGCCACTGTTTCGGGTAATAATGCAGGTTTGATACCTTTCATGCCTTTTCTCCATTGATTACTAGGCTTTCTGCTGGAATGATACTTAAATTGACTGGGGGAATATCAGTGCAATCCTGAATCTGTACTCTGATTATTATAAGTAAAAAAATATTTATTATATATTGCATATTATATTATTTTGTGAAATCTGTGGCGATTCAGATTAAAAATCTCACTTTAGGGTTCAAAAGCAATACCCTGCCTCAGTCGTGAAATTCAGGGCTGTTTGATTAAATCCCTTTAAACCGGCATGTCACAGGGTATCTAATGCATTCATGTGGAAAGCAGGTGCAGGGGGCTAAATCTAGGGGCAGTAAGGGGTGGGGGGCGGTGAAAGACGCGCTCCATTTCTGAGTTGTGGCTTGGATTGGCTGCACGCAGAAATTCATTTTCATTTCCGGCAATTTCCACCTGAATCACAATTTGCTTGTATGGAAATGCTCCAGTGCGATAGATGAGGCAGCCCGGCATGCGTGATCGAAGGCCGTGTTAGCCTAAGTCAGCCCACAGCCCCGGATTACGACGGCATGAATGTTTTAACACTCTGCATGACTTCAATCGCTAATCTTATACCTTGAGAATATGCCGGATATATATGCAGTCATGCCTGATCAGTTGCGATGTGAATAAACACCACCAACCCCTTCTGCTTTCCCCTTCTGACGGCTTCCAAATTTCCTGAATGTTTCCCTTGGATGGCAGGACTGAGGAAACAACTTAAAAATGTTACTCTAGGTTGCTGGGGCTCCCATGTCACCCGGATACACAGTAGCGCCAAACCCAGGGCCAGGGTTTTGTGGGTGACCTGGGACAAGCCTTACCCAGTGAATATGCTGACCCCATCTCTTTGCTGAACTGAGGGTCTGTTCATCCTTTGGGCAAATTTTTCCCTCAATCAGACCCTAATTTACATGTGACAGCCAATGCACTTAACCACATTTATTCTTCAATTAAATATAATTCACTTAACGAAGTAGTTAACAGAGAATCAAGTGCTTAACGGAGTAGTTAATAAAGAATCAAGTGCTTAAAGAAACGCTTAACGGACACTAAAATAATGTCACTTAGTCACATACCATGGTTAATGGTAATGATTATTAATAGTGAATAAAAACCAGAAGACCACCAAGGAAGGGAAACAAAACACAAGTGTTTGATATAGGAGGAAAAACCCCCAGGGGTCCAAGGTCAAATGGCTGCCCGATCCCCTCGGGAATCCCGACAGTAAACAGGTCGGACAGTAGCGTGCGTGTTTATGTAGTGCTATGTTCTGCCCTGCTGTCTGTCAGTCAGCCTGCCCTCCCCTGGCCCCGTATGCTTTCCTCATAATGACAGCTCGTTTTCTCCAGTCTCTAAATCAAGACAGCCAGTGTTGAAGAACAATTTTAAAAACTGTAAAATTCTGAAGTAGCAACGTTATTAGCTACGTGGAATCTGCTTGTTTCTCAATATTAGACGTCCCCATTGCGGATTTGTGTATAATTTGCACTGAAATAACATTTCTATTGTGCTCTATTATATATATAAAAAAACTCATATTGAATAAATACTGGCTCGTTAAATGGCAACAAACTGAAGCCATTTAGAATCTTGCTCTGGGCTCTAAACAGCAAAGCTTTCTTAGTCTTGGACTTGCAACTGTTTGGTCCAGCTCCTTAACTGCTTTGCCACCTGCTGCCCAACGTATTTACCCAGCAAACAGGTGCAGCAGGTGCTGGAAAAACACATTTAATTTCTGGGCTGTGGCACCAAGTGCAAGGGTGTGGAACAGCCGAGAATCCTTTTTATCTATGTAGCAATTTCCACCAGAATTTTAATTTGCAATTTATGGAAATGCTCCAAAACCATAGAGTTAATGAAAAAAATAATAATGGCATAACAGCTCATAAAATGACACCACAAATGAAATGATAATTTGTTTATGAAAATGCGTATTAAATTAAATGCATTTGCTAAATTAACAGCTTGGTACCAAAAAGCTGAGGAGGAGGAGAATAAGAGACTAACAGCCTAACATCTCTATTCATTTGTATTGTTTAGGGTGATATTTACTGACAGTATTTAGCGTTCATATTCTTCTTAAAGGCACGGTAAACTAAAGTCCATCCATCGACACATCTTCCAAAAACGTATCCTGAGCAGGAATGTTGGGGTAAATTAAGTGAAATGTCTAAAAACCACAGTTATAAAAGGAAGCATGGTGTTGGGCAGCTGGTTATTTGATTTAAATACACCATTTTATTAGATTTAAACAGGCATCGCAGTGAACAGCTAAATGAACTGAAACTTAATCACATGACAGAATGTTGCAAATCATTTAGCCCAGAATTAAGCACAAAGTTGTAACATCTTATATAGCATGTATGCTAGCAAGCATAAACATCTGGCCTTACAGGCAACACAGAGGGCCAAGAATTACAGCTTTGGGGCTGCGTGCAGGGGTTCCCCAATTTGGGCTCACAAGGTATCCATTTGAAAAACATGAAAAATATTGCATTTTACTCATCATTGCAACCGGTTATTGCAATAAATCTACTTTTTCAACCCATCCATCCATTTTGAATGACTGCTTATCCAGCACAGTCATCCTGGACTTTATCCCCTGAAGGTGTCGGGGCAGGTAGCAGTAGTGGGACAGTCATAGAAGGCCTGGCCGGCATGTGGTCATGGTGGGGGGGGGTCTCTACGGCCACAAGTCACATAGGGCCTTAGAAGGGCAGAGAGGGACGGTGGGAGGGGGCAAGATACGAAGTGACAGAGTGGCACGTGACTACAAGAGATAAAAGGCCATGGTAAGTGTGTAGCCCTGCAGGAAATGCTGGGGGGGGGGGGGCGCAGGGCTGGTGCTGGCGTCTGCTACCCTTTGATAGCCCAAAGTCCTACATAAGACTCCAGAACGAATGATGACCATGGGTCCGTATTTCAGCAACCAGCTATGCTTTGAAAATGTGTCCAGTACCTCTGCTTTGTCGTCCAACATATCTTGGGATGTTAGGTTTGGCTGTAATCAGCAGTGTCAGATCTACATGGGTCTCACCCACAGCCTATTATGAAAGGGTGCAACGTGGCATCTGGTTATGGGAGGGGTCGTGGCGGAGAAGGGGGGTAGTTGGGGGAACCATCTAGACCTCAATGGTGATACAACTCAGACATCAAGCTCAACGGATGGGTGGGTGGTGTCAGCCGTCCCATTAACCCCCACGGGACGGCCCCTAATGACCGATTTGTAATCTAGACTCCCAGTCTCATTGTTTTCTTGAATGTTGTCACTGAGCAGGTAAAAAACATGGCTAGATGTAGAAGAACACAATCTGACACAAAATCAGTAGGAAAAACAAGAAAGTGATAAAAGGGGTCCATCTATTGAAGTTTTCATGGGTTATTAAAAAACTGTAGCTATTTCATTATTAGAACCAGCCTGAATGGATCCTTCAACCACTGTCGTCAGTGTCCATTTTGCCCTCTGTTATACTTTGGAAGAGGATCAGAGATCTTTTCCACCAAAAATCAGTGACATGGAGATTATGTTTGAACTGGTGCTTTACCCAGCCCCAGAATATCCAGTGCATTCAAAATCGCACAGCTGCTCCCACACAGATGGGACCGTGCTGCTGAAAAAATGTTTGCCAACAAAAAGCCGGCACTACCGTTAAATTCCTACTGGGTTTGGTGCCAATGCACAGACACGTATCAGATAATGTTTCTGAAATAAGCAGAAAGCCACGAAGACAAGATGACAGTGAGTATGGTACGCGTCATAGCAGAGGAAATTCTTGGATTTTTTAAGGGGGGGGGGACCATAAATCATAAAGAGGGGCCAACCTATTTATTAGCCAATGAAATGTTTTGAACTGGTGAGTGACAGGAGTGCAGGTACTCCAGGGGCGAATCAGCTATCAGTTGGGACTAGTGCCCCTATGGCTCCACCCTTGTACAAACTGCTGCTTCACAGGGACACCCACCGGGCAGGGGAGTGCAGGACGTGGCTCTGTGAGGGGGTGAGATTCAGAAGTATGTGTTGCACAATCAGAAATAATCACGCTGGCTGCCCGTCTCTGATTGCACCTCACGGGCCCAGCGGGGGAGGGGTGTGGCCCTGCTGTTTGTTTTGTCATTGCGTATCCATATTATGAAGACTTAGGGCGCATCCAAAATCCCATACTTGATTGCTATGTAGTAGGCAAAATATAGTATGCGAAGTGAGCAGTGCGTCCGAATCCTCAGTATGGGTAGAGACGGTAAATAAATACTGTACATACTTACGTTATATTTTTTCCCCTTCATAGCTTTTAATAGTTTAACTTTTGCAGGGTCATGATACATCATTTGGTAAACTTCCGGGTCAGGTAATATTCAAGATGGTGAGTCATTGGTGACCACAGTATGCCAGGGTGCATGTTCTCAAGAATACATACAGTACATTCTACATTAATAGTGTGGTAGTTGGCTTCTACTGAAATTCAGTATGTACTGTGTAAGTATGTAATTTCAGACACACCCAAACACATTCTTTGCTGTGCATTTAAGGATTCAGACATTACCAATCGATGCATGAGCCATCCATTGTAACTGTAAATTATAAAAATGACACATTTTATTTTAATCTATGACTCAGGGCCCTCTAGATGTCATTTACTGGAAGACTCCCCATGTCTGGAGTGATTGCCTGTATTCAGAAAAACACGAAATCAAGCAGGCCTGTTAATCGCTAATACAGATGACATGCCTCCAGCTACATCTCATTTTTGCTAAGCAGGGAATGTAGAAAAATGCCCTTTTAAGGAAAATAGCAATCACTGGAATTTGTTCCCAATGTTTTATTCAGCAATCACAGGTTTACCCACTTCAGGGAATAGACTATACCAGCCAAATGAGTACGTGGGCACTCGGTACAGCCTGAAACCTGTGTTCTGCTTGTGCTCACTTAATTTTACCATTTCAGCAGGTACAGAAAACAGAGAAATTCATTTCATACAGTTGGCTAATGTCTCTGTTCCAGACTCAACCCTGAACTGGACAGAAAATGCATGGATGGATTATGATTTAGTCTTTGCAGTTGGACGTCTGTTAATCTGTCTTAAAAAAAAAAACCCAGTCAAAACAAAAACATTTTCAGAGTACAAAAAAGTAAAATAGTAAAATTCCTGTTATACACTTATCTCTTACAACAGAAGAGGTATTGCTGTGGATTAAATAGCTCCATAAGAGTGATGATCTTTCAAGATGACAGACTTCCAGTTACAAGAACACAGTTACTGCTTCTCTCGTTACTTTAACACTGGGTAATTCTTTGACCATAACAATTTTAGTTTGACTGCATGGAAACAGCCCTGAAATGTAAATGTATGTTCAAAGCCGATGCAATGCAAACATGAAGTAAATAATCTGCTATCTATTATTTTCTTCATATCTGTATCACATCAGCTTAGGATGTCATTAACGTAATCTCGTTGTGTGCAACACAATGACAATAAACCTTTCAAAGCCGAATGATCCATGGGCCTTGGGACACCTCGCCGCTCTCGAGCTGATCGCCGAGCGTACCGTCTGAAAATGTGACCCTCGCTATGTGACAAAGGGACGAGTCGTTCCCAGAGGCCGACAAGGCTGGTGTCAGAAAGATCTCCCGCACAACCATCTAACGATAAGGCCACATGATCAGTCCCACAGCTTTGTATTCACAAACCACCCCTACCCACATCCCCCCTCACCCAGTCTCCTCTCCTGCCCAGAGACAGATTAGCCCTCTCAAATAATCAGCACCTCACACCTTGGAGTAGTGATTAGGCACAATGGCAGTATCTTTCACTTGGTTTACGCATCCGAAGCTCCGGTCAAATTAGATAAATGAGATGGTGAAGTGGTTGATAGTGAACCTTCTGGAAACGTGCCCCACAATTTTGTTTTATTGATTATTATATGTGTTGTACTAGAATAATAATACTAAGACAATAGGGATCATTTTGAAATCGCCTAGTTGAATTTTGTGGTTTGTTGGTGGAGGGTTGACGTAGGACCAAAACATCAATAGTTGGGAATCAATTTAATGTTGCATCGTCAAAGAACTCAGCGTCCAACATCTACCAAATTTTCACTAGTCAAGGCAGTGCTACTGCAATGCCACTTAGTCATTTTAAAAAGAGATTCTCTGCATGCTGGTAAGTTTTTATTACAACTGTGACTTAAAAATACCTCCTGATGATTTTCAAAGTATTTGCGATTCTTTAAACCCTGTGTTTTGGCTCAAATAATCATTTGATTGATCACCTAATCACATGATTAATCAATTAACCAAAATTGTACATTTTTTGCAGCCCTAAGATATACTGTCGATAAAGTCTGTAACGTGATGGTGACTGGAGTCATACAGACCATTTTGGATCCCAGAGCAGAGCGGATTCAGTGTGTAATGACTCACCTGATTCTCCTCTTCTTCATCTGAGGTGCGTTCTTCCTCCTCTTCTTCTTCAGGAAAATCCGTGTCGGATTCGCCCGATGCGATGGGCACACTCACGGTGAGCTCAGGGGCGGCTGTGTAGCCATCGCCATCAGCGACGATGTGCCCGTCTCCACGGTGATCGATGAGGCCCAGGACGCCGTTGCCCTTCAGCATGAGCCCGTCCTTGACTTCCTTCCTCTTCCGCCGTTTATGGTCGAATAGACTACAGACGGCCCGCCGCACCCAGTCAGCGCCGCGGTGGAGGCGGGCAAAGGCTATCTGCAGGTTGTTCATTTCACCATCTTCATCCGTGGTCGACAGGTTGTCGGCACTGAAGGAGCTGAGCAGCAGGGCCAGGAAGAGGTTCAGCACCTACGGTAGAGGACATCCCACAAAGGCTAGTAAGTTAACTCAGAGCAGAGTTCTGGTTTGCTTAAGAAGGGGTCCACCATGCAAACAGACCTGGAGGCTGCCTCTTCTCTCTATCCGAAACTATACTTCCAGGAAGCTTTTTATTTCTCTTTTTAAAAAATCACCAAAAACCAAATAAAGTAACACCAGAGATGTGTGGTTATATAACTGTATCCTGCAGTGTTGTTTATACTGCTTTTAAATGTCAAATTTGTCGTAGGTTATGCTGGAAACTCTTCATCCAAACTAGCTGCATCTGGGTAGCTTCTGAGTAATTAGAAATAAACACATAAATCAAGCTCCATCAGACACCATTGTCACTTCTCTGGCTGTTTATGGCATGTTGCAGGGGTTCCCAGGCCTGCCTTTGCATATATCTGTTACAACCCATCGCCAGACAATCTGATTAAACTAATCAAGTAATCTCAGAGCCTGTAATTAACTGAAAGGGGGTGCGCTGATGTATATAAAAAAATGCTACATAAATACACAGTGACTTTTGAGGAGGACATTTGGATTCAGAGGTCAGAAGAATGAAAAAAAAAATGTTTCAATGCTAGAATGAGGGTGAAGGCAAAGAAGCGAGTCCAAACACACCACACATGCCACGGTGCACCAGTCAGTCCGTGTGGCATGCAACTACAACCCTAAATGCCGAAAAGGCTAACATGCACCACCAGCCCCGTCGAGATGAGTTACCGTCACTGGGCGCAGTGACACAGGGGAAGTGTGTTTTTTTTAAGACTGGGGCAGGTAGTCGCGCCCTACAGGGGTTGAAGGCTCTGATACTTTTTAAAGCTGTGCTCTGGCATGCAGTGGATTGATTACAATATATTAATTATAGAATCATCTGGCAGGAAGTTGGACACTATGGTTTTAGTGGTAAGCATTATAGGGTTGGGAATTGGAATCCACTGAGCTTGCATCTTTTGTTCCCTCTTGTAGTCCACAGGCAAAGTGGTGCCTCTAAATTGCCCATATTATGTTGTCTGTGTTTCCTACAGCAAGCTGACAGCCCATCCAGGGTTTCCCCTACAAGAGCCAGGAGCTTCCCAGGATAGGATCCAGGCTTCCCACAACCCTGGTGAATAATCGCTTACGCAAGATGGATATTCATTCCAAAAGTGGAATTAATAAAACATTATGTAATGGCAGGTGTTTTTTTCCCATCAAATGTGTCAGGAAATAAAGAATAGACTTTTATCATAGGAAAAACAAGTGTCTGGGATTGTGGATAGCATGAGCGTTAAGTACAAGGCTGCTACAAACTGATTTCCCAGGAGTCCGCATCCTCTGTGCCGAGATACATATTTGAGATGAGGTGACTAGCTTGCTATGAAAGGGTAGGGTACAAATGGGATATAAAATTGATTAATCCAAGGTATTTGTCAGGATATCTTCCTAGCTGCATAATATAAGGCATCTATTTCCACTTGTTTAAGATATGTCATTACTACACAGGCTTAAGTCTGGTATTTTCATATTAAATTATCAACAATATAATTATCAAATTTGCATGTTAGTGGCTATTAAAATAGGGCTAGGGTAAGGTGGAAGATTTACCTTTAATTGACAATATATCAAACACATCATTGTTTTCCTAGTATAAATGTCTCCAAAGCATTTAAAAATATTCTTGAGTGTTGATGTAGATCTGCAGATTTTTATTTTGTTGGTATATGCAGGCGGACGCTTAGCAACCTCTGTTCAGTGCAAGCTTAACATGCAGGCAATGCATCGGGGAGACGGCTAAGAGCACTGAGGGCTGTTTCTGACAGCTTCAGTCCCGGGGGGGGACAGAGGGGAGTGCCGTCGATGGAGTAAAAATAAGACCCATAGCCCCATGGCCAGGAGTCAACAGATCAGTGTCCCACACACAAGCCCTTCGTTCAAAGTTACCCCACCTGATGGACATCTCAAAGCAACTCCAACACGTTAAATGCATGAATTCTTGACTGATGAGTCTTGACTGTTCCAGACTCAACCCTGAACTGGACAGAAAATGCATGGATGGATTATGATTTAGTCTTTGCAGTTGGACGTCTGTTAATCTGTCTTAAAAAAAAAACCCAGTCAAAACAAAAACATTTTCAGAGTACAAAAAAGTTACCCCACCTGATGGACATCTCAAAGCAACTCCAACACGTTAAATGCATGAATTCTTGACTGATGAGTCGACACTCATTTAAGCTGGCCTCGGATGGGATATTTCGGGTTTTTTTGTATACTTCCTATTTGCACTATTTGTTTTTATTTAAGTATTTCACTCATCTGTGCACCTGTGTCGAGTGATGTGCTAAATGAAGTGATTTTATGTGATTTAATTTCAACTGAGATGGACAGGCCAGCACCGATTTAACAGAAGTGGACATTCTCAATGACAAAAGGGACAGTTAGAGGACGGTGATCTTGCATGTTTATCGCGGCCATGTGCGCACCATCTATACAATGGCCACTGGGGGCAGGGAGATGGGGTTTCAGTCACCGTGGGACATGAGATTGCCAGTCTCCCTACAGCTTATCCTGAATGTGACAGGAGTAATTACCTGACTACAGTTATTCTGTCCAACTAATCACAGTTCTGTAAAATGAAAATATTTTTTAAAAAGAGCTCTCACACCTTTTCAGGATTGGAGGGAAACCCCCTGCCATATTTGGCCTTGAGTAGACTGCTTATATCATGAAGCTATAAAGGAAAAATTGTTAGGGGTACACAGCAATTCAGTGGTCCAGTCTGCTGGTAACAAGGGAATATAATCTCTGGGTGTTCAATGGTCAAAATATTACGTCTACCGGAGAAGCTACGGCTTTTGTACTAAGCTCACTGTACACGGTAAAAAAGAAGTAGCTATTTGTGGTTGTTTCACTCCAGTCAGCAATTAACTATCAGAGCTCAAAGTGTTTTGTTAAACAGCAATATGGAAGCCTCCTTAACTTTTACACTGATTGCTGTGAAGTTGCATGTGAAATTATGGGGTTAACAACTGCAAGGGGGGCCACATTTGCACTGTAGACATGTGGGAGACGGCTGCGGGGTCTCCTCTGGTGTCATCGCACGACATCACACTATCTGCGGGCCGTGATCAAAAGTCTGCACCTGTTTATTGCGCTAATTATATGTCTTTTTTCATTTAATGTAGTAAGAAACGTATGTACTCAAGTATCAAGGTTTGAAGAAGTGTTATGTATAATATATTACTGACATGAATAGTACTACATGTATTGTTTTGTTATACATGTTTATTTCAGGGTGGTGCGGTCGCTCGATAGGGGGCGCTGCAGTGTCACACCTCCAGGGCTGTGGTTTAGATTGCCTGTCACTCAGGAGTCCCATCCAAGGTTTGCCCTGTGCTTCCCGGGATAGACTCCTGACTCTCTGGAACTCCTTGTACTGGATCAGCAGTTATGGAAGATGGTTAGATACGAACATGATGGATATGGCATAACGGTTGCTTATTGTCTATTTGCCAAATCTGTGTGCTACGCATTTGCACGGTTTGTTTTGCACATGGGACACATGTTTTTTATAAGCTGTCTGCTTCGTATTTATAATACTGATGTAAAACTGCTTTTAAATCGGTTTCCCATCCTGGGCTTCCGACGTCTAAACAGCCTGAACCAAAATATCATAGGAAGCCTTTTAATCTCTGCACCCTTACATCCCAGAGCACGATGCTTAGCATACCTCATTCTGCTCATCGAGAGGAGCAACAATGCCGCAATTTCTTATTGTATCGCAGTAGACTGGGACTCGCTGTCTGCTGTATGGACAGCTGACATCTGTGGAGCACTGAGGGGGGGAGGAGGATTCCCGTGGCGGAAGCTGTACAATTTCTCTGGACACTACAGCTATGAACCACTGTGGGGCAGAGAGGTATCAAGAAATGTACAGGGGCTTTACATAAGTCAGGGAATGGCATAAATTGTGCCACTGGGTCGAGGTACAGCCCTGTCGCAGTTCAGGAAACAACATAATGCTGAACAAAAGAACTCACTGTATGTTTTAGGAAGACCTAGAATTCTATGGAGCACAATGTTATTTGTTGGTTTTGACGAACAAAAGTAAGCAAAGGCTACTTCTCTTTGTGTCCCTCGAAATATTCCCTACAGTCATTGCATTCTTTACTGTAGATAAATGGAAAAACCTTCTGGACAGATAAATTAGGCTCTGAGACTTTCTCCGGTCGAGCTGGTGAACCGAACCATGTGACTCTGGGACTCCAGCACAGAGGAACAGGTTTGTTTACCGTTTCCTGTTTTAGGGTCAGCTGGCAAGCAGGACTGGGTCGCACCAATGAGGCAGGGCTTGAAAGAGGAGCTGGGTTCATTAATGAATTAAGCTAACACGGGACTGGTGTGCTTAGTCCGCGCAGGGAATGTAATTGAGACTGCGGCTTCTGGGACTGTCACTAACGGGACAAAAGCAAAACAGAACACATCAATTTATACTCATTGAAGGGAACAAGGGACAGGCGGACCTAATCAATATGACCCACCACCTCACTCTACCCCGACACACCCCCCATTCTTTGCACGCAGGGACACTACGGTGTAGAAAATACATGGTAAACCAGTTCCAATTTAGGTTCTAGCCTATAATAAATGTTGCTGCTCCTTTTAAAATGTTCATGAATTTCCTACACTGCTTTTCCTGTATGGGGTCAAGAGTCTATCCTGGAAACACTGGGTACAAGGCAGGGAATAACACAGGACAGGGTACCGACCCTTCCGAGAGGGGGGGTGGAGAATCAAACCCTGGTCTCCAGAGATGCAAGGTGATCATGCTAATCACTGCACCACCATACCACCCCCCTATTATAAAATATACAGTAGAATGTAACCACATTTAACATAAAGTTAACTGAAATGTGAAGGAGCTGAGCTTATTTGCACTGGTAATTATCTGTACTTTGTATATTTTGTTATAGTATAATTGAGGCCCAGCAGTGTCTGCTTTCTGATCCAATGGGGGAGGATGACACAGAGGACTGGGGAATAGATCCAGTTTAGAGGCCTGTACATTTTCAGCTTCCATTGATGACATGGAACTGTGTCCAGCAGTGTGGACGGCCCACCTCGGTCTTGCACCCACGTCCTTGGTAAGTGCTGGAGTAACAGTGGACCTCACAGCACAAGCAAAGGGCCATATTTTAGTCCTGAAGGTCCACGATCTACAAGCACAAACCGATGACCTCTAAATGCTTCACCCACAAACAGACATTTTCCCAAAATCAAAATCAAGTTACAGAGTCTATTAGTTATTTTCAAGAAAAGATTCTGTTCTTTCACTTCCAAAAGGATTCAGTTGCAGAGAAGTTTATGACACCTTTTCCTTAATTGCTTAGTGTTACTTAATATGTTATTGGCATTTTCCGCTGAGATAAAGTTTATCTTAAAGGATTTTATTTTTAAAGAAATCACATCTTCAAAGTCAGGAATAATACTACCCAGCATGGGCATAAATTATGGAGGCGGGGGGGGGTAACCTTGCTACCCAGCTGCCTTTTTGAAAGCATACATAAATAATGCTGGAGTGCTTGTTTACACTGTTTTCTAAGAAGCCATTGAGTATTTTAAAGCATGGACAAGGCTAAATACATTAAAAGAAAGAACTGGTGGAATTACCAATCCACCACTCTCCATAGGGGAACAGAGAGAGAGACAGACTGCGAAAATGAATCTCCTTGAGCTGGGGGTGTGATTTCAGAGCTGGTTTCCCACTGCATGGGTGACCAAGCAAATATTCCCTGTGTAAAAGAAGTCAGCTGCTCGATTGCGACTTGCCAATCCGTCGACGGACGTCTCCCATAATAGAAATGATTTGTGCACTCGATTCATGATTCACGCATGAGTCACAAATTTTAAGGCCCCAGACTAATCTCAAGCACTCACAGACAGGAGAGCTGTGAAGCAAAATGACATCCTGTGGCAAAGGGGTTACAAGCGTGGAACATAATGCATGGGTGGTCTTTGCACTTTTGAGGGCACCTGCTCTTCAAGGACCACTCCATCTTATGAGGGCCAGAGAGGGGGATTTGCACTAGTCTCAACCAAAGACTAAGCCCTCCTAGGTAACCACAGTTGAAGCTGCCTTAACCTGAACTGATTTTTTTAGGCTTCTCTGATATCCATGCTGAAGAAGGTAGAAGATCATTAGCTACTTCTCCGACAGAGAAATTACTACTTAGTACAGCTCAAAGGGACAGCCTGTGAAGCATCAGTGACAGGAGAAGCTCCATCCCAGCTCATCCTCTTCACGAGAAAAAAGTGCTGAGATAGCAGCTGCATATATATGAAAAAAATCGGCATCCGTAAGGGTCATATTGGGACAACTGAGGATAGAGAGCATCTCACTAGCGCTTCGTAATGCTACCGTTCGGCCTTTGAGTGGGTTTCCCGGTAAGGAAGATGAGCTGTGTGTGGGTGCTGTAGGGGCTGGAATGGAGCTAGGAGCTCAGAAGTGAGACTCAAGCAGGGATGCATCCTTGCTGTGAGGATCTGTCTTTATTTTCTCAAAGGAGCTACTTTGATGTTCAATGGTTCTGAGCAGCTCCCATGCAAAAACTCTACAAGTGCTGCAGCCAGTAGCGGAAGAGGTGATCAATCCTCTATGAGCCCGAGTGAAAGAAGTTTTGAACGGACCCTGAACACGGCCTATGGACCGGGACACGACGACGCCAGAGTATGCGAAAAGCATTTGATGGTCACACTTAAAGCACCGCAAATTCAGCAAATCATGCTACCACAAGATGAGAGGATGAGAAAAATGAATAAAATGCATCATGCAAACCTTGCTGATGTAGCCTGACATCTTACAGCGCTCCCATGTCTGTGGACGCAAACAATCTAGAGAAGATTCCCTAAGGGAATTACCATGCGAGGTGGAGTAGCTTATATAACACAAATTTAGGTAAAACACACCATGGCAAAATAAGGGACTATATCAGCAGCTGACGTGAAAGAAACATGGAGAGCCGCAAGCTGCCAGCAAAAGGTCTCACATGGATGTGGTACATTAAACAGGACGTTTCCTTGCAAATTAAGGACGGTGGAGCCTGAACGAAAGCGGGTGGGAATTGCTGCGTACAGAGGAAATTAGCAACCGCTTTCATCCAAGGGACCTACAGGCCTGACGTCAAACACCTAGAAAAAACGTCACAGTCCCTTCTGGGACTCAAACTGGCAACTGCTCTGTCACGATTAGAAAAAACTTTTAAAATTTTTTTTGAAAGCCTCTGCTGCTGCACAAAACATTCGTTCTTGGTTAAGTCTGTATAAATTAGCATTAATATTCAAACGGCATGTAAATGTCTAACCATACTTCCCTAGTGCTAGGTTATACTAAAGCTCTTTATGAAACTATTAAGAACAGACTTCTCAAGACTGGAAATTGATTATTTTTATATTTATTTATGATTTTGATATTTTGTCCATTATGTACAATCAAATATACAGACGCTGCTCTACTTATGAATGAGTTACATTCCGAACAACCGTTCATAACTTGAAATGTCCGTAAGTCGTTATTCAACATTTTTTTAAGGGTATATGCAAGTACAAAGAACTAGGATGCTAGGAGTACGCACGCTACGCTGCTGCGTGGCAGGAGTAGCGGCCAGAAGTTGTACTAGGTGGAGTTGGTTCACAGAAAGGAAACGGGAGCCCAAGGAACACAATTTGGACCTTCAGTCCTCTTCGTTCGTATGTCTGAAAGTTCGTAAGTAGAGGAGCGTCTGTAATTTAATCAGGTTACATGAATTAAAATTGGTATTTGAGTTAATATAAAGAAATAAAAAAATAAAATAAAAACAACAATAACTCATCTTTTCCTTAAAAGTTTCTCATGTTGCTTGATTTTTTGAAAGTCAGATTTATTTGTTGTAAGTGCCTCGCACGAGCAGTTAGCATGTTGCTATGGCAGCTTGTCATGTAGCTATCTGACAGTGACAGAGAGAGATGAGCCGCTAATACTCAGACTTAGCTAGTGTCTGCGCATCTACACATCAGCTTTAGCTAGCACCTGCGCATCTGTCAGCTACATGAAAACAAGAGGAGTCCTAATAGATACAGGCAAGCGCTACTTATGACAATAATGATTAATAAATATGTGGAAAATCCAAAATACCAGCTCAGCTCTTACCAGCTCTTTCTATCCAAATACCAGCATAGCTACCATACACAGTAAAGGGTACCATGAGGACAACAATAAAGCAGATATTCAAAATATAAATAACCACTGTTGTCCCCATACGCCATGCTATCAGAATTATTATCAGTTTCGTTAATGACCGCTTCAACCTGCCCCCCCTTTGTAAATAGAGACGTTTTAAGTGTCCCTGTAAAAAGGAAAGGCTTCTGACTCTCCCCATTCAGCTTGGCCCCCAGGTCCGATGGCCAGCCGTTCTCTGGCTGGTGATGGGCAGATCAAGCGGGCTGAGATATACAGCAGGCAGCCTTTGAAGGCAGCCGTCTGGGCCTCGGTCACAATGGCTCGGCCGAGCGATGACGTCCGTCCCCTTTTTGAAGGTCCCATTCACTGCTGAATGGCCAGGACCCTGCTTAATGTTATCTCAATTAGGCACGAGCAGCAGGCGGAAAGAGACTGGCCCAGAACCCAGCCCTAAGTCAGAGGCCGCAGTGGACGGAGATGAGAGCCTGTGACGGACACTCACACACAGTCTGGGTAAGCCCATTCTCTAACAGCATTCAGCATAAAACACCTTGCATCTGATGAAGACGCAGCGCCGTACTCGCTGGTCTTTCCTGCTGTGTATTGTGCACTCAGAGATGTGTCGTTTTCCACGAGTCTCACTCCACTGACCTCTTTGCAAGCAGTCAGGTAATTGCTTTGTTTTTTTCCCTCCAAATTCACTAGTTTAAAAAATTCCTCCCTAGGAACAATGACGTTCATCTTATCTTTCTTTTTTTTCTTATCTTTTTTTATATTATTATTTATCATTGAACATTGGAATATTGATTATTTGATTTTTATTTAATGCACTATGAATATAAAACAGTTATAATCAAATGATAGGTTCCAAAGTGAAATATGTTTCAGAGAAGGAATAAATGGAGGAGATGCTATGGGTACCATCATCATCATCATCGTCATCAGACACCAACACTGTCTTGGGAATAGAAGTTTTCCAAAATATTTATACCTTTAAGTCTAGAAAACTCATAAAGTAGAGAAATCCTTGGTAAAAATTACTCTATGACAATGGCCCAGAGGTGCAACAAAACAGCCATGTAGATGTCAATAGCCAGATGGTGCAGAGAAAGGAAAATATAGACCATGCGTGGAGAAGGTTCTGCTGACTGTGCACCTCTGTTATCTGTTAAAGTACTGCCAAGCGGTCCTGTGTTTCTGGGAGCCAAACTTTATTTTTAGCCAGCTTTTAAACAGGAGAGCATCCCCACGTCCAAGGACTCTCTCAGATGTATTGATTTTGACCAAAAAAAAAGCTTTTTACGGTGATGAGACTTTTATGATCTCCAAAGACAAAATGGCATCAATTTACATGGTGGTCCACTTTTCTCCACCTCCCCCCTTCTAGCAGGAAATTCTGCAAGAAATGTAATGTGGCACCTTCTTCACAAAGCGCAGCATGCCTTCAGCGCGTGGCCTGTCATTTTCCTGACATTCCGGTACTCGTTTGTGGGCAACTCCTTAAAATGTGCTCTGGATATTGGTGATTGTGTCATATGAGGCTGATGGTTAATCTCATTTTTCAGGTTCTGCATTTTATTCACTCCCCATGTTCTGATTTCCTCTTTCTTTGGGTTAATCTCATTAAATTCTCTGCATTGTCTTTCCTTTCCTTTCACCTGTTTCCTTTCTCTGTAATAGCATAATAGCCTTCATTTTCTGGTTTTATTTGCAGGTATTAACCTCATAATACAGGAGCCTCATAGCTGCGGAAAAAAAACAGCATTGGTTTATCTGTGCGTCGTGGTGACATCACAACCTGTTGTGAACTATCTGATGACTTCCTGACGTTTATAATGGTGCATATAGGATTTCAGATGAAAGCACACATGGGAACTCATATTATCTGTATTTAAATAACATAACAATCACTTGGAAGAATTTATAAAGATAATTGAATAAATATTCCTTAAAGTATTTCGTGAATGTTTAATTAAACAGAGATTGAAGACTATGTAAAATATTCTCATTACATGTTCTTTCACAAACATTTTCTATAGGATAATAAAAGCACTGAGATTCTTTTAAGGACATAGATTTTTTTTTGTCTCTAAAGCTCCATAATAATTTTCTGCTTGTATTCTGTAACTTTTTTCTACAACGTTGTCAGAACCATGGACACATAGGATATATGAGCAATAGAAGCTGCATTATTATGTCAAGAGACGGAAAACTGCTGTGACATTTGGCCAGACATAAAATAACCATTCTTTGGCTTTTAAAGGTCCCTTTTTGAAAGACCTGTTACATTTTAGTCAAAACAGTTTGACTAACCTTCCTTTAAACCAAAGTCATTCCTATGTTCAGCATATTATTGCTAAATAAAATGTTATTCTATATCATATTTTCCAGATATACAGCATCACTTTGACAACACTCAACTGCAACTGGTAAAATTATTTGCTAGGCATAAAATAATTAAGGAAACTTTATAATTGTTGATTGATTGATTGATTGATTAATGCACTGATTGATTGATTAACTGGAAACTTAATTCATACCTAGCAATACACACAGCACACATTTTGGAAGCAGACAACCAATGGATCCTAGATATTATGTTAATATTTTATATTATTATATTATATTAATTATATTATTATATCTACCTTAATGGGACTTCTGTGTTTCTGCTGAAGCATTATGGTTAGGGGTATAGGCTTACCCGGGGGGGGGGGGCTTACCCGGGGGGCTTACCTCCCACCAAAAAGGGGCCTTGGTCGGCAACTTTAACCTTTGGAGGGCTTCCGAAAATTCAATTGTCCCAGGAGCCTCTCATCATGTTAATGTGCCTCTCCCTGTGGTGTGGTGTGCGCGTATCTTAGATGGTATGTGGATTGAAATATGAGTGACAGGAGAGGTGCGCAACCAACAATCAGAAGCATGGCTCATTTAACCTACGTCCTGACAAGGAAACGCAGGAAAGGATGAAGCTTTCACGCAACTGCTACTGCAACCAGGCTAATGATAAGACTGTTTCCTCCGTATGAATTATGGCCCCTCTTATGCTCCCCTCCCCTTAAAAAATTGAAGAATTGCCCCTGAGAACGCGACCTCGAGTGGGAGGTGGACCCGAGTGTGTGGGACTGTTGTATGCTGTGAGCTGTAGAGATGGAACCAAGATGGCGGCTAAAGCAGCAGAGTACAGTATGACACTGGGAAGGCCCTAATTACCAGCAGTCGCTGTAAGGAATTAACACCTCCCGCACTATACAGGGCCACTCCAGCGGGGCAGGTGAGAACAGAGGGTGGGCTGGTGGAGAGACGATCAGAAGATACTGCCTTTTGGGCTACAGATCGAGGCCTAAATTGCTAGGAGGTGGTGGAAGTTATTATTTAAGACCAATCAGGAGCATCCATGAAATCCTCCAAGAACAGCTGCATTCTGTTTCAATATATCTTTTCATAAAAGATTATTATGTATAAAACGGTCAGGGACGCTGGCATACGAAGTTAACCAGAGTAAACTTAGCTTAAGTAGCTGACCTCTCTTTGCATTTTTTCAGGGCTTATTTATGTGTATAATCTTACCAATGGGTACACTCCAAGGGTTAGAACACTGTGCTTGTGATTTGAAGGTTGCTGGTTCAAATCCCAGGGTTGAAAGAGTAACCCCAAATTGTTCCAGAGACTGTTTGATCCTGCTTTCTCAAAAAAGTGTCTGCTAAGCAAATAAACAAAAGCAAAATATGAGGATGATGGCCCATCGCAGACGGACGTACCGCACCTTCAAGAGAAGGTGGGTCTAAACCACATCAGCCTTGCTCTCATTGGCTACCTGGGCTCCCCCAAACCCCACATATCTGGTAATGCCACTTTATCCTCTATTGACCTTGCAGGCTCAGTCATCAACACAGGTACACAGACTGAAAACAGCCGCCACCATTGACAGCAAAGGCCGAACAATGCTCTATGCGCATAGACACAGGCTATCTGTCAACAAACATGATTTTTTTACCATCTGTTACCAATGTCTGCATCTGGTTTCCTTTGTAGTCCATACTATGAGGTATTAAAAGGAGAAATACCCCTTGGCGGTTTCTGATACATAATAATAATAATAATGCCGTTCAGGAGACTGAAGGTCACCCCATAAATAACAAAAACAACAACAAACAGAATGACACCAATAAAATCAGACATGGCAAATCAATACTCATTTCAATCACAAATCATAAGCTTTCATGCAGATGGACTCAAACTGAATACGGCAGGCTAAAAAAAAGGAGTTTTTTGTGTTAAATTGTATTAAATTGAGAACATGGTGAATGTGACCCCAGCCCCTATCATGTTTGAATAAATGCTTAAATTAATAGCGTCCCTGCTGCTCCAAGTCGTTAGGACGAGCCGCGCCATAGCGATTAGCACTAGCGCCTGCCGGGAAGCTGGGACTCTGAGGAATGCCGTCGTCGTGGCGAGGCAGGGTCCTCTGTCCCATCCCCATGCCACCCCCCCGTGACCCCAACACACACAGAGACACACATACCACACACACATGCAGAACAGTGACGTTACCACACAAACATCCACACACCTGTCGTCCGGGGTGTGTGAGGAATGACGCAGCGATAAAAAAGCTTTAGCTGGTAAACTAACTAAAGACGGGGACTGAAAGTGAATGAACAATCTGCACTATTGTTTTATGGTTTTGCTTGCACTACTTTGTCACTGCTATCATGGGACTTATCTGTTTTTCACCCACATGCACTAACCAGTTGTCTAGTCATGTGACAAAAAAAGTGATTAGATTTCATACTTAACTAAAGTAAAATGCAAAAACCGAGACTGGGAAAAATGGAAATATCAGCACTGCAATCCCAGTTCATTGATTATGACCTTAGAATTTTCCAGTTATACACAACGCTGTGGTGAGATATCACGTACTAAAGGCAGAATAATATCGAGGTTTCCATCCATTTTCACAGAACTTGTATTTGTGGAGGGTGGCTCAGTGGGCAGCCCTATAGCCCCCAAAGCACCACAGCTGGGGGGTTTGCGTATTCTGCCTGTGTTTGCGTGGGTTTCCTCCCACAGCCCAATGCACTCTGAGATGTGCTCCAGCCTTATGGCGGTCCTGCACGGGATAGGCCTTTACGGAAGATGGATGTGTTCATTCTCTGCATCACAGGAAGTCGTGTCATAGAAACCATCCACCCAGTGCTCTACTGCATTCCACATCCAGTGGCAGTGAGCCTAGAGTCACGGAACCACATTCAGTGGCAGTGAGCCCATGCAGGGGGCACCCTGGACGGGGTGACAGTCAACTGTGAGGCACAAACCCACTCAGGGGTCCTTAGAGAAACAAATACACCTAACTTTACAAGCATGGAGACGGGGCAGGATTCAAAATCCTAAGCCAGGAAGTATACAGCCATACAGCTACCCACTGAATTTTTTACTAGCACACTTGCAATGTATTCAGCAAAAAAAACCGGACATGGCCTTGTAAGCAAAAAACATGGAGGGGCAGTAGAACATATCACCGTATGTACTGGACAACACCTGCTGTACCAGGATGCCCTACTGACAGCATGGCGCTAGACCCAAACAAGATTATGTCAAATGCTGGTATTCTGAAAAAAGAAAAAAACAAGAAATGTTTTTGCATTTCACTGGGGTCAGAGTAAGCGTGCAGAACAATAACAAGATCAGACATTTTATCCCGAGGACTTGGCCACGTAATGTGAAGTACAGACCAACTGTCACTGGTGTGGCGTGCAGGAGCGGGAGCGTGCCTGGAATCCCGGAAGGCTGCGTGCTTTTCCTTACGAACCAGTAACTCAAGAGCCTGTCGAGTGCATTGGATTTCCTGATGCAACATTCTAAACTGATTCGCATTAGCACAACATCAAGCGGTCATTCCAGCGGAGCAACATCCAAGCTCCAGATAATATTTTCTTCTATTGCTAGATATGCAGGAACACTTGATGGTGTTGATGGCGATGAGTGGCTCCCAATTTGTTCTCTTTTAGCTATTTTGATCAGAGCAGTAATCCAATCCTCGTACCGGGGATTAAGGGTCCAAGGCAATTGACCCCAGGGCCACTGTTTCTTTCCTTGAGCTGGAATTTAAGGTTCTCAATTCTTGTTAATTAAAATGCAACTTGCAAACTACCTCTGAAGCGATTTTTCCGAATGGAGAGGACATAATTCACATTTCTCACTATTAAAAGAGAAAGTGGCCTTTGTTGTGCAACTAGCAATCAATAGGTAATATATCTCTTTTGGTTTCCCTGCAGTGGCCTACATTCTCCAAGCCAACAATGCTCTCTAGCGCAGTAACAGCTGTCCATGTGGGGAGGGAGGTGGTGAGGAGGGTGGGGGTCCACCCTGACATCCCCTAAATACATAGCTACATTATGCTATTTCTGTGCACAATGTGTGTGCGTGAGAAGTGAGCGGAAGGGACCGTGTGACCAAGGTTTGCGGCAGCTGGCTTCCGACTAGACGCGCCGAACCTAGAAGGCACGTATTCCAGAAGGCCATCCAATTGGCCGAACAGGTTCCGGAACTTGGGATCAGAGGTCACGCAACTTTGGAGCGCCGGGTCATTAACAGCTTGGCAAGCCATAATGAATCAACGGGCAACAGGAAAAGGGCAAGGGTACGAAGGCAAATACTTCCTGGGGCCGCTACACCCCTTAACATGAATACGCAAACGCAATGCAAAACAGAATCTGGTTTTCATACCTGACAATTCACAATGCATTATATGAACTGGCTAGATCAATGTAGTGCAAGAGTCTTTTGAAGTTCAACTTGGCTGGAGGGGCAACATCTCATCTTCAAGGAACATCTGAGAGCCCCCCTGGGAGAGCTCCAACCATACTGCAGAGACCACTGAGCGGTCAATTTGGGAAGCCATACACAGATGCATGTGATAACTGTCTTCCTGTTACAAGAAAAAGTCACAGACGCCTTTGCCAAAACCTCAAACCATGGGAAAAATTAGAAGGATTGGCATGCTTGGGGGGGGACTTCCATGCAGCTGTAGAGATAATAGTTGAGGATGTTGACAGCGACACGGGCAGTATTTCGTGAAATCTGAGAGCGCATCGCGTTGACGTTGGCGAGGCACCCTTCAGAGCCTCTGACAGCCCAGTTAGGCGTCCGTCGCATGAACCTTCTGATGCGATCACATGTATGACACGCCTACAGGAGGAGATTTGCATTCATTACCAAAACTTAGCCTGTCAAAACATGGAAAGTTTGCTTTGCTTTAGAGTTTTGTCAGGGTAAGGCTAAGCGCTACTCTCCGTACTCACACTTCTCCTCCATGGGAAAATTACCATCGATTGCACGCATTTCCACTCAGCGTTTGCTTTTGAAAATTTCAGAACAGAGTATAAACAGGAATTTGGTATTTAAGCAGCTACGTGTCACAACATTCGCATTGCTCTGAAACTGCTTAGGTTTGGATTAGCAAAGACAATAGAGTTACAGATGCTCGGTATGCTTATTGCTGTAAGGATCTCCTGACCCACAAAGGAAACAATCATGTTGTTTCTCCCTGAATTCAATCTGTTCTTAGCCCACATTTTGTGCTTCCGGGCGGCTGAGTCTGCAGCAGATTACTGGCGTTCTGCAGCTCTGTGGAAATGATAGGTGAAGATCAGAAAATCTGACATAAGTTTGGTCTCACGGGTTTGGTAAAGTCATGCAGCAAAGCAACTCTGTCCAATCAATGCACATGAGCTTCAACCAACTCATGAGCCAGACAATATCACATATGAGCAAGATGAAATGATAAAAGGAGGCTTTATAACTCACTGGTGATGTTCCATTTGATGACAAAACCACAGCATGATTTCCATAGCCAGTTGTGCTGCTTTTACTGCAAGCATGAAGTAATGTACACACGTCTCAAATACTCCTGCCTTCGCAATGGCACTTAACAAGATCTGAGGTACTGATTTGAGCCAAAAAGTTCCAAAGCAGCAGACTAAAATAACTTTGTGATCATGTCATACTGAAGGGAATGAATGCAGATAATCTCGTTGGTATAGCTAGGTCATTCTGTATATGGGTCAAGCTATCAGTCGCACTAGGCCACATCACTCACCTAATATGTTCAGCTTCACAGGGAATTCCCAACCAGTGCTACAGACTTAGCATATTATGACGCCTGCTTCATTTAAAGAGATGGGCTACATACCAGCCAGACAAGGAAGCATGTTGAAAAAGGACTATTTTGCCATGTATATCATGAGAAATCATGGGAATTTCTCCATATGTAGCAGCTACATGTGAAACGATGTCTGGGAAACCACCAGCAAAGCGTAGCAACATAGTGCAAAGACTGAAAGATTGAACAGCTGTGTCAGTATGAACTTATAAAGAGGGTAAGCTGTCATATGGTCAAATCAACCATCAGGAGCATACAGTAGCAGCATTTGGATAACAAAGACTGAAAGGCTGGAGAGATGTATCAAAAATGGCTTACAAACAGGGTGTGGCTCATGAGTTCTCCAATGTCGGCCTGATAAAACTGAAGCCTTTGATTCATTTAAAGTGAAACTCACCACGAGATTCCCGATCACCATGACCAGCATGAAGACGAGGATGCAGAGGGGTTGGCCGGCCACCTCCATGCAGTCCCACATGGTCTCGATCCACTCGCCACACAGCACCCGGAAGACGATGAGGAAGGAGTGGAAAAAGTCCTTCATATGCCATCGCGGCAGCGTGCAGTCGCTGGAAATCTTGCAGACGCAGTCCTGGTAGTTCTTCCCAAACAGCTGCATCCCCACCACAGCGAAGATAAAGACGATGATGGCCAGCACCAGAGTCAGGTTCCCCAGTGCGCCCACCGAGTTGCCGATGATCTTGATCAGGGCGTTGAGCGTGGGCCAAGACTTTGCCAACTTAAAGACCCTCAACTGACGGAAACGGAAAAAATTAACATTCAGTACAGAAAAAATGCTCTGCTTTGCCAGCAATGTTGAGGTTAGCCTGCAGTACATATCTTAAAAATTAGCTTATCAAAGTAAGAAAGAACAGCTTCTGTTGTTTTTTTTTGCTTTTTCTTATTCATATTACTCTCACAAGGCCTTTTGTCGGCAATTCAGCAAATCTCAAGCTTTTAATGCTAAGACTGGTTTCAACCGTATCAATACTGTGAATTAAAAATATACTTTAAATACCCCCCTAAAAGAAAATGAGTGGTTTAGCCAAACAGGGTTTAATGGGTCTTCTCAGAAATTAAAAGAGATTCTACCAGCTATTGATTTTTATTGTGTGTTTTAGCTATTTAAGGGACAATAATTACGCTGCAGTCCAAACATTCCTCATCCAAGGCTGAGCATCTAATTACAGTAAAACAACATGCTTGCATTGTTTGTTTGGCAGAAGCGTTGCTCCAAAGCAGCATGCGGGAAAGTGTGAATAAAAAGGGCACTACCTAAAAACCAAGAGCTTGTATAATCCGGGGATGCAACAAATCAACGCCAAGTGGATTTTACATAAGCCAGATTCTATATCTATTTTTTAGCAGATGCTTTTATCCAAAGTGATGTTCATCTCTATAACAGCAGGGTCTGTCGGCCCCGGGAGCAATAGGGGGCTAACAGTCTTGCTAGGGGGCCTGGCGGGGAAGTAATTCAACCGATCCTGGGATTTGAACCTGTCACCTCCTGATTACTGGCACCCTCTGGGTCACACACCACCTCGTAAAACAACTTAAGGTGCAACGCAAGGTCTATAAAATAAAATAAATATGAAATATGTTTATATATAAATAGACAGGTGGCATGGTGGTTAGCACTGTTACCTACAGTACGTCCATCCACTCAGTCATACCACCCTGCTCTAACCCGAGCAGCCCGAGCAGGCCTGCCAGTCTGTGGGTTCAAGTCTCTGCCCAGGTTCCATGTGTGTGGAGTTTGTATGTTCTTCCCATGTTGTCATGGGGTTTCCTCTGCGGACTCATGTGCATGTGTGAGAGTGCCCTGTGATTGGCTGGCACCCCATCCACGGTTGTTCCCTGTCTTGTGCCCATAGACTTCGGACCCCCCATGACCCTAAATAGGACAAGTGGTTTGCAGAGAATAGATGGATATAACTAAATAGATAGACAAATATTTATGCTTTGTGTATGTGGTATACAGTGTATATATTAGATCTTTTGTTTGCATACTGTATAGTTCTGGGTTTTGCCCATCTGAAGGGGCCATTGTCAGTGCCAGTAAATCAATTAGACAACACTGACTGCTGCCTCGGCCCAACTTTGGATCACATGGACTCCGATCCATACTGGTTGTTGCGAAGAGTCATCTCCAAATGGCGGGCGCTTACCAGCCTAAAGGAGCGGAGCACAGAGAGCCCCTCCACGTTGGAGAGTCCCAACTCCATCAGGCTGAGGGTGACAATGAAGCTGTCGAAGATGTTCCAGCCCTGCTGGAAATAGTAGTAAAGGTCCAGGGCGATAATTTTGAAGACCATCTCAGCCGTGAAGATCCCCGTGAACACCTAGTCGACATGGAAGAAATTCATTTTATACAGAAGGAACACCCCTGGACACTAATGTGGAACGCTCCACTGAAAGCTATCTGAAGTGATATGCCATTGCTTAGACAGCCCTGGACAAACCAAAGGTGCCAGTTGGATTTTAAGTGGAAAGAAGGTAATGGAACTCCAAAAGCAGACTCAGGAATGCTGGGAATTTACTGCTACACTTCAGTGATAAGTGAGTCATAATAAAAGTGAAGCATTTCACTATGTGTACCCTATGTGCATCTGCAGTCTTATTTGAAAATTCAGAAGGAAGGAGAATGATAGCACAGATTTAAACCAAAAAGGTTAGGAAGCAGAATTATGACATACAGTTATAGCAATAACAAACTTAGGAAGCAGAATGAACACACGGATTTAAACCAATAACAGACTTAGCAATCAGAATGATGCCACAGATTTAAATCAATAAGAAACGTAGGATGGAAAGTGATGACAGATTTAAACCAATAGCTATGGAGGATAAGCTGTTGGTACCTGTACCTCATGTTCCTCAGTGATTTCTCCCCTGATACAACACTGAATACAGGATATATGGATGAGGATGGGAGGGGCCATCCCCTTGATGTCGTACAGACCAGAGGACCTAAACAATCTCACAGGGTGCTTGGTTTTGGGGAACATACCTAAGATTTATGTTTCATTCAACATTAAATGGTCCAGATGCCCCAGAAAGATAGATGAAGCCGACTTACTCAAGAACCACTAACCATTCTTATTATATTGTAAAGTGTTGTATAGCCTTTGCTACAATACTACTTATACGTATGACTGGTTATCCACTGGAAGCTCAGCCTAACTGCACCTATGCTTACTTGACTCCTTGACAGCATGTATGTTTGTCATGTGATATTGGCCTCACTTGTACGTCACTATGGACAAAAGTGTCTGCTAAACTAGTGTTTCTTAATGAAACCAGTCCCCACGGACCCTCAGATAGTCAACATTTTTGGTCTCTCCCAATTCCTTGAGAGTTGGGAGGGAGAAAAAATATGTACCGTCTCAAGGTCCCTGAGGACTGGTTTGAGTAACAATGTACTAAACAAAATGAATATAAATGAAAAGTTTTGTTTTCCTTTTAATTCAGCAAATGAAAGTAGAAAAATATGGCATGTATTGTGGTTTGTGCTTTTCTCAAGTTCAAATAACAGTGGCAGAGGAAACAAAACATTTTGAAAATAGAAACTGGGTTTCTCACTAGTACTGAAGTGACAGTAAATGCCTGTGTTTGCCTGAAGGCTTTCAAAATCACAGCGCTGTACTGGCATCCTGTCCAGGGAATACCCCTGCCTCGTGCCCTGTGCTGCCATGGGTAGGCTCTGGGCCCCTCCGCTGACCCTGACCACAATGAGTTGTTAGAAGATGGATTTAGAAATCAAAAGCAATTTTAGCCTGGCACTAAATTGGCAAACTGGTTAGTTGGTTGGTTATGCCTTCTATGTCATGCTCGGTCTTCTATGCATGTGAACTGAAGAACAGCTTCTCTCCAGGCCTTGCAGGGATGGCTGGGAAATGTTGTCACATCTAAGATTATGAGAAGATGCACGCACACCCAACCAGCCCATTGACTAGGTGTGGACAGGCAGGCGGTGTCCCAGGAAGACTCCTGCTAGCTTACAGAAAATCCTCCCATGAGTCACGAAATCATAAATATATTTCATGACCAAACTCATTAGCTGTCCTTTGCATTCAAACACTAATAATATAACCCACTGGAAAACCACTGAAGATAACAGAGGAAACAAAACAAGCAAAGAACTGAAATGCGGGAATGCGTGTCACCGATATGTTCTTACACGACTGTTACGTGTTTCGTGCCTTGCCTTTCCCCCTCACATATGTCCGGTGTTCTCTACACTTTGTGACCTGGACTGGTTGGTTTTTTCATACAGCTCCATCAGGTTTGTTAGGTGTAAGCAAAGACAGGGGTTTCTGGAAAAAACACTAGGATGTGTCCTTGGCCGCGGAAGCTGAAAACACTGTATCTTTGTGGCCGGCCACAGATGGGGAGGAGACTGAGATGAACGCGTCCACTTCTCACAGATCCAAACACCCACACCTTCTCGTTCTCTTTTGTTTCATACTTCTACTGTTTTATCAACTAGGCATTAATTTAAGTTAATCGCTATGAGACTCCGCCTTCTCATTGTCAGCAAAATCCAGCAGCAATATGCCAGCAAAGCTAATGTTTATTCAGGTTTTACCCTCTGAAAATTGACCACACCCTGGTCACACTTCAGTGATGCAGACACAGGTCCAGCTTAAAATCTCCAAACTCAAAGTACCAGGCAGGAACATATGAAGTGAGGGGTGTGTGATCCTCCAGGCTTGAGGGATGTCAGTGAGCCCAAGCCTGTGGACTATGACACAAGCCAACAGGGTGAGGACACTCATTCTCCCCACCGTTTCTCCGGGGCGAGGTGGGGACGGCTAAAAATACAGTGTTATATAATTTCTGCCAGCAGTGAAACTGGTCGCCCCTTTTCTGCCCAGCTGGCTCTCTGCTATCTTCCAGCTGCATCGTCACGGGGATTGTGAGCGTCACCCTGTGACGTGATAGAGAGGAGGACATGTCCTCATATTCGCCTCACTCCTTTCTACTGTGTGCCTTACATTTCTCACATTTGTCACCGGTGAGTTTTATACATCCATCCATTCTATCAACTTAACCAGTGCAGGGCTAAGGGGGGCAGCTTGGAGACTATCCCAGTTAACATAGGTGCAGTCGCAGTGTTTACCACCACTCAAACCATGTCATTGAAAGGGGCCCCCTGTGGGCCGCACGCAATTACTACACTAAGGGAGCAGGGGCAACAACAAACCTGCCCCTGTGTAGGGCAGGAGGTTGGGGTACAGTCTAGATGGGATGTCAGTCCATTGTAGGCCACACACCTATGCACATCATGGGTGATTTAAACACAAATGAAAGTCTTTGTAAAAAATTAACTCACGTATGGCGAGTTTCCTGAAGCATTCTTAACGCTACGTCGTTCATAAGTTCTATGTTAAAAGATAGAACTTATGAACGAAGTAGTGTAAAGAAAGCTTTGGGACACTCACCCATAGAGTAGAGTGAGGAACTAAACCTGCAAGGGAACCTGTTACTAGAAATGCCAAATTGACTAAGTGCATGTGTTTGGACCGCAGAAGGAAAGCAGAGAGGAAATCCACAGGCAGAACATGTAAACTCCACACACAGAGCGGGGCTGGAAATTGGGCCAGGTCCAACCCTGTGGTATAACTTACGAGGTTGCCGACGGTGAGCATGCTGTTGAACTCATCCGTCATGGGGTAATGCTCCAGGGCCATAAAGAGGGTGTTGAGGACGATGCACACCGTAATGAACAGGTCCAGGAAAGGGTCCATCACCAGGATTTTAAAGAACGCTTTCACCTTCAGCCACATGGGGCTGCAATCCCAAATTAGGTACTTCTTGGCAAATTTGGTCCAGCAGGGGTGGCACTTTCGATGGGGCTCCTCCAGTTCTGTAGGCGAATCAGAGATCAGACACAGTCAGGTCCCTGAACGCTCAATTATCACTTAAGAAACCTGACTTTCCATGCTGAGCCCCAGTGCTGAGGTTAAGTCTCCTTGAGTTTTTGTATAGCTGAAATGTGATTTATTCACCATTTTACCTACCTACTGTACATTGGCTGCTCCCATCCCAAAGAAATGCATATAGCTCATAGACTTACCAACACAATTAGCAGGCCAAAGGCAATTTGAAACCAACTGAAAATTTCACAAAAAAACACCCATGATTCAGAGGGTTTCATCTGTATCTCCAAAGTCGTGGGGGCGGGGCCATTCCCACTGCTTGTACAGAAGCAATATCCAAACAACTCAACAGCAAAGACTGTTTACTCATAAGACTCCTGGGAGTGGTCAATGTTGCACATCTTTCACCATGTAAATACAGTCTGAAATACAGTGTTATTTTAACAACTTTAAGCTATTAGTTGAGTTCTCCCCAAAGAGCTTGATGGGCTGAATGACCTCCTCTCATCTGTAAATTTCTTACGTTATGTCTTTGCTTTTTATTTTTTTGCAAGGATAGAAGTAGAATAGAATAGCTCTATAGTAGATGACATAACAGTAGGTAAGGTATACGGGTCCATCCATCCATTCCAGGAACTTATTTACGGTCACATGATGCATATCCCAGAATGCATGAGGCACATGGCAGGGGAACACCCTGAGTGGGGTGCCAGTCTATTGCAAGGCATACGCAGTCATACACTATAGACAATTTAGAGATGCCAGCTTATCTAACAGCATGACTTTGGACTCTGGGAGGAAACCTGAGTAAAACCCAGTAAAGACCTTGTGCAACACGGAACAAACAAGCAGGAACTGCATAAACACAGCTGAGGGCAGGAATCAAATCCACAACCTAGAGGCCACAGTGCTGCCCACTGTGTCACCATATCGCCTATAATTACTGTAAATTTGTGAAATTATAGCTTTAAACTTAAAGTGCACAATAAGAAAGAATCACTAACATTTTTCATTTCTTTTCAGGAGATGTTTGCCTAAAGGGCAGTTAATATTTCAGCGAAATGGACAAACGGCACCGTGGGCTTTCCGAGCAGCTGGAAGCTGACACAAAATACAGCCCAGCCAGCACCTCGTGTCAGCGCTCCCGCCCCCCCGGCCGTGATCCAGGGCACCGTTTATTGTGACGGCTGTAATCTCGTCAGCCTGCCCCCCCACCCACCCACTCTGAAATCAGTTGTTGTTGGAGCACCTTGATAAGACTGATTTTTTTGCCCTCAGTGGTTAGACCTCTGTTTGTGTGATCAGACAGTTGGTGGTTCAAATCCCATCCTCAACAAAAGAGTCACATATCTGTAAGGCCCTAGAGAAAGACCCATAACCCACCCAAAATGCCCCCGAGGTGCCAGATAAGTGGCCGACCCTCTGCTCAGACCACACCCTTCACTCTCAGCTGTGTGTGTTTCAGTAGATTGCATGATGAGGCGTGTAAAAAGAAGCATTCCAATGTATCTACAAAAAAAGCACATTTTTTTCATTTCACGTAGTGTTTTCATTAACTAAACAACACAAATTATTTCCTGAATGTCTGCTTCAACATTTTTAACCCTTTTACGTGATTTTTTTTTTAACAATTTAAACATATTAAGATTTCCCCCTTGAGCATTTTTTGGTTATTGTCTTCTTAGATTTTAATTTTGAATAATTTCAGCGTGCAGCAGTAAGCAATGCAATTTGGTCAAAATACGCAAAATGACAAAAGAAAAAAAATAAATAAACATATGCGGTAATGATTTTTGAATGGGTAGAGGATGTTATGAAGATGTGCTTCGGTGCAAATTACAGTGCATGGGTGAGCAGATAAAGCATTATCAGCAGTTATGTTAAATTAGGCGTAGCTAAGGTAGCATGACATTCTGTCGAAACAACAAAAACTGGGAGCCCAGGGGAGCGTCATCTATGGAGCTGAAGCAGTCCCAGGCATTTCTGGGACAGATACCCAGGGAATAGAGGACGCCTGCTGGACCCAGTTTGGTCATGTGACTGGGGTGCGTGGACCATACATGGTTACATAAGCCGAAAGATCCAAGGTTGTGATGTAATGGTGGCTGACATAGAGTTTCAGTTCAGTTTACGGCATTGAAATGGAGCTAATGTCCTCGGAGGCCCAAAGCAGGGGCACGATACAATTGTCATGACGATTTCATCACAGTCTATGCAAGCTTTGTGTAATATCAGCCATGACTTCAAGGTAAGTGGTGCTGAACAAGCAGTGTTGGGCAAATCAGGTCCAGAAGATACAAATCCAGGCCAAGATTTAGTTTCTACCAACCAGCTGAGCTTAAACAGTCGCAGTCACAGAGTACTCAACTCAACTGGGTGGTAGAAACAAAATCTTGGTCTGGATCTGTAGCTTCTGGACCTGAAATGCCCAACACTGTGTGAAGAGATGAGATACCTGGGAGAGGCTTTGAAATCAATACTGGGTGGGATCACCACACACTACCAGTCACTGACTGGTTTAACCTGCTTTCTGTTGGGTACTGCATTGCTTCAGGTTGAGTTAAAACAGAAAAAGCTCATGGTCCTGCCCTGTGATGGCCTCTGCCTCAAGCCCTGTGCTTTCTGGGATATGCTTTAGGGGCACCACAACCCGGGGCATATACAAGGGTGCTGCTACAGGGGCACTGGCCCTAGCTTAAAGCTGATTGACTCCTGGGGAGCCCCTTCCACTGTCAAAATATATCATCGGCTAATGATAAGTTTGGCCCCTCTGTAGGAATTATGTCCCCTCTTATGCCCCCTACCATAAAGAATCCGATAATCGCCCCTCCCTCAACCCTGTACTGGATAATCATGGAAGATGAATGGATTGATAGGATGAAGATGAACGTAATCCTATCCACCTTGAATTTCAAAGCCTCACTTATCGCATCAACAGAGAGCAAGAGAGGTACAGGAAACAAATCGGGAGGGGGGGGCAGCGCCTTCAGTACCTTCCACGTTGTCGCTGAGGTAGCTGGTAGCACTCAGCGCTCTCTCCCTCTTGGAGGTCTCCTCGAGGACGGTGTTCATGTCGTTAGCTCTGCTGTGCACCTGCAAAAGTCAGAAAGCAAGCTACCGTCATACGACGAAGTACTGCTAGCTCACCGCTAACGGCTAAGGTGCCGTCTCCGGTCGTTTAGCTACCACTTAACAATGGCTTCATCGTCACAGCTGACTATTCATGCCTTCTTGATCTACTGGCCAGCACCAAGTCCATGTGGCTGCCAAGGCAAGCTTCATCACTGGTGCCCACCCATTCAAGATAAAGTGAAATCAGCTTGCTAAGTTGGCACCCTCTTCCAAAAGATGGCGTCCTAGCAACCGCCTATGTCCCCTAATGGGCTGCACGTCCCTGCTTCTACCCTTGTGGCTTATCTGAGTGTCTATTATTGAGAACTAGACATGGAATTGGAACAGCACAAATTCTCAGTTTAATAACACCTTTCTCTACTGGGAGGGAAAAAAACACAAAAATAAAATTTTGTTTTGCATTTATATTTGATCACTTTGTCCAGAAAGGCCACTATGTCACACTTACATACACTCTTCAGTTGTTGGGAAACACCAGACCATTTATACAGGTACAATCTGACCCGTTACTGTGGTAATATGGCTGTGTTTCCAAGAAAGGGGAGACCAGAACCCTTCAGGGTCCACTCAGCAGAGGAGGGTAAAACCAAGCATCCATCTTCTAACTGCTTATCCTGTAGAGGGTCGCAGGAGGTCTGGAGCCTATCCCAGCAGCATGTGGGTAAAAACCATTACACAAAATATTTTTTGCCGGAGTTGGCAAATATAATGAGATGTAACTTCACCCAATGCCCTCTACCAGACAGATACAATATTTATATTTGGGTTTTGTTTTTTAGGATTATTTTCAGTAGCAGGGAACATCCATTAAAATCAGGCTTGCTCCCTGGCAGAGTATTTCACTGGTACATTAATAATATTCTAAACCAGGGGTTTTCAACTAGGGGTCTTCAGAAAGTTTTTGCAAAACAAATGCGCTGCTCCCATCATTGGTTACTCTATGTAATGTGTTTCATTGGCCACTTGTACTACCCTCAGAAGTAGGGCTGTAGGCTAGCCTTGTGCCCTGTAGCCCAGCCTCGTGCCCTGTAGCCCAGCCTCGTGCCCTGTGCTGCCTGCGACGGAATCCAGGTGACCATTATGACCCATATTGGTATACGTAGCTAGAAGACGGATGGATATACTATATACAGTTAAATTTTGTGGATATGTAATTTCTTAATTAATGACTGAACCAGATTACTATAGGTGACAAAAACAAGCCTTTTAAATCTTTACTATTCTACAAACAACAATTATGTTTTGCTTATTTAGCACATACATTTATCCAAACTGTTTGCAGATGTTATTTTTTGAGAAAGCAGGGTCAGACAGTCTCTGGAGCAAATAGGGGTTTACAGGCCTTGCTCAAGGGCCCAGTGGTGACATCACTCTGCTGACTCTGGGATTTGAACCACCGACCTTCTGCCCACAAGCACAGCAGCCTAAGCCGGAGAGACACACACTTCCCAGAAGAATTTGTCATTCATTTTAAAAACTTGTAGTTTGCAATATGTTTTTACATGATATAAATTATTCATATCCATTTATTTAGTGCTAGGTCATGACTAGCTTTGAGCCAGTCCCAGAGCAAGCTACACCCTGATCATCACACGGCACCCTTACCAAGGGCAACCTACAGACACCAACACGCTTAAGTGCATTTTTCTGGCCTGTGGGAGCAAAACCCACGCAGCCTCCACACGTCGGCACCCAGAGCCGGCACAGGGATCCAGTCCCGGAGGCGTGAGGCCACCGTGTTACCCACTGAGCTGTTACGCACCTCCCAGGGAACACGCTAGCTTGTCATTTCAGCTAAAAATACAGGAAAAGTGAAAAGTCATTCCTAGGCCTGTCTCATTGTAATGAGAGCAATTCAGGACCAGGAAACGGACAGGTTTAGCTGTAAGTGCGGTCTCTAGTCTGCAAATATAAATCAGGCAAACACACTCCAAATTACTAGAGCAGGTGAAGAAGCAGCATAGCCATATATCTAGTCCCTCTTTATACTAACCAGCTACACTCCTCACATTTCTAATCATTTTTTCCACATGTCATTTTTCATAAATCCTGGTTGCCGGCTCTATTTTTAATTTCTTACATTTAAGTTGTTCAGAAACAAATTGTCTTTATCCTTCTCAGTCTGTTGTTCGCCGTTGCAGAGATGCAAGTGTGATTGCATCAGTATCCATTGGATTGGGATTTTAATGCATGACTGTAGAGCATATGATTGCACAAGTTACTTTTTTTGGATAGCGGGAGGAAACGGGAACACCTTGCCGCAAGGACCCAGAACACAAGGAGAACATGCAAGGACCACATGCATCGTGAGTGTAGACATAGTACTGCCCAAATCTACAATAATAAATCTACAATAATTGACATGAGTTACACTAGCTAATAGAATACTAAAGCTAAGATAATGTACACTAGCTGTTGTGGTAACATTTGCTTGACTAAAAACTTGAAAAACACTGATACTCTGGCAACGGACACCGTTGTTAATTAGTACTCAAAAATTTACGTTAATGAACTTTGGTACTGTTAACATCCAACGGTCTGTGAAAACAGTGAGCACGTGCAGTGTCACAGTACCTCCGCTACATCAAAAGTAAACAGACACGTCTTATCTACACCTCCTCAAAGGAGAGGACCGCACTGAAAGCATGTTTTCCGCTATCAGTACAGTGCCGAGTGACTGGAAGCTACCAGGACTGATCAAAGCATCCCCCTCTCTCAGCTTAACAGCACGGCTAGCACTTAATAAACAGCGGTTGCACCTGCGTGGAAATATTGTCATAAATCAGGCATTACTGCTTTGCTAGTGCAATTTGCAGTTAAAATTATGTTTAAAGGGTCGTGTCCAGGTTATCTCAAATCTCACGGCAATTAGCTCATTAGTCTCAAACCGGTGTAAATATAACAACTCCCCCCTCCCCCAGGATGCTGGTCGAACACAAGAACAATGGGGTTAGGGTTAGGGTTAGAATAGGTCATCCAGATTCCGAAGCTAAAATGAACTTAACAGTGTGACTAAGACGTAGATTTTAAGGCGGTGATGTCATAATGCAAGTTAAGATAAGAACATCAGCAGATACTGTCTCCTTAGCCCCCTCTCAGGAGAGACCTATGTAGCATTCTGTGCATAGTGGACGCACTTCTCAATTCAATCTCTGAAGATTCCACATGTCGCTGATATAAAGCACCCCTCATGTCCAAGGGCCAGATCATTTAATAGTCACATTTGACATTCTTACAGAAATGCTTTATTTATTATCAATTAGTGTGTGAAGTTGGGGGGGGGGGGGGGTTACATAAGACGAGACTCTGGGAGAGAATCCGACACTCACTAGGGTCAGGCCTACTCACAATATCCTCGTCGAGGGTCTCCAGGGCACACGCAGGCAGCGGCAGAGAAGCACGAGGCCCCAGGTTGGAGATCCCATTCTGGTCGACGATGACGACGAGCCTGCCGTTGACGTTGAGCACCTGGGAGCAGCGGCTGTCCACGCTCTGGCAGCTTTGCCTCCTCTTCTGCCAGGGCAGGTTGTCGTTGTTGCCAGGAGAGTTGAAATCATAGTCGGGGAAGTCGGTCTCTGAATCCTTGCCGCGAGGACGGAAAGTGAAGATGCTGGCTTGGCTTCCTCTTTTGGTTTGGGGCGAGAGGGCTCGTGCAAGGATATGCTGGCATGAAAGACAACACAGCACAGGTCAAATGTCCCAAATTAAATCATATTTAAAGAGTTAAATAACAATTTTAAAAATAAGTTGTATGTAATCCTAACAGTGCTTGATGGTCATTTGATGCAAGGGGGCTATCATTCATAAAGCAAATAAAGTAGATAACAACATATCATTGCCAGTGGGACTCAACAATCTACTTAGTGTTTTGAAAAGAATTTTTTTTTTGTGATGAGGCCTCCAATGACCTGACATTCTGCATTATATGTTACGATTTTGGGATCCAAAGCTTACTTAGTTCTCATCCAACAAAAATCTTTTTGTTAAATTTCCAAACCTCACCAAGTTTGCAGAAAATTTCTCAAAAATGTATCCTGGAGTGTTGGAAATTTGCTCTTCATAATAAAAACAAAAAGCATAAATGATTCTAGTTCAGATCTTGCCGAGATTGGAGCCAATCCCCGGAACCACAGGGCACAGTGAGGGGGACACGCTGTTCTGGATGCCAGTCCATCACGGGGCACACCCAGACTATGGCGTTTTAATTTTCCAGAATCCGGATTGCACCTACATCCGGCCACGTAACTTGCAGAAAGCAAGCCTGAAATCCTAGTGCTGACCTCCCTGGTGTTCTACCAGGATGGCCAAGACCACCGCAGCTGGAACATGCAGCTGTCAGGTGGCTGGTAATTGGGGTTCTGAAGATTCCCTGCAGGCAGAACTTTTTCAAAGGGCCTCGACACCTTTTCTAAACATGAAATAAGGAACTTCTGACCTGTGTGACTACAGAGAGCCATGATCCATGTGACACCCTTTATACTGCTGTGCTTTTGAAGTGCATCTGCACAACCACCTCTTTTTTGTTGGGATCACGGGAGAATATCGACGGAAGTATACAAAGGACATCTAAGGGCATAATCCCAGTGTTGTGGAAACTCTTGGTAGCAGAGGAGCCCTTTAAATAAGATTGTCTACATACTGAGATATCATTTCAGCCAGCAATGGACTGGTGTGAAACATAGTCAGATTAAGCTGAATTTACATTACAGCAGGATGTAAAATAGGATAAGATGAACTTCATTGATCTCGGGGGAAATCCTGGGATCTGTTGAGTTTTTTTTATTATTCTATAACACTTGCTGTCGGATTTACTCTTCTTCGTTTCCAATTGCATCTCCATGTATTACATATAGACATTATTTCCACTCAGTTTGTCATTTGACCTCATTTTACCTTAGATCCCTCAAAGGAGTCAGGCTTTTGTGTCTTCTCGTCTAGATTGCCGTCTGCTTCCTCGGATGAGGTCATCTGGGGCTTTTTCCACTTCTTCCGCTCCTTGGCGTCCAGGGTCAAAGAGGGCTCCTCGGGTGAAGCGGCAGGGTCCCGATCCGGAGAGTTCTGTGACATTCCCTGCAAGTTGGAGGTACCTTACAGGAAACCCAAGAGGCATCCAGCCTACCAGAACGTTCCTACTGCCTACGAAAGCTGAGTTTTTGTAGAAGATGCTAAATACGTATTTTTACCCTGAGTCAAAGGTTCTTCAACAGAATTCATTACATTTTATTTGCCTTTATATTGTTGGCAATATAATGTTGGCAAGTGCATTTTGCCCTAATGACAAATGGCATTTTGAAATACCCAGTAGCTACAAAAGAAACAGGACTGTGCAAACGTCTTTGGTTGTCAAATAAAATTATGCTTAAATTATATTTATGTCGGTGTAAAATTAGATTTTATGTCTGTCGGAATGTGTCAGCTTAGCTATTGCAAAATCTCTCCTAAACTTACCTCAGTATTTGAAGTAACCCATGTATTTGTTGACTCATGCACTAGCACACCATGTTTGGCTAGCTAATATCCACCAAAATCTGTGATAAATATCGATTTATTTAACAAATTAATTAATTACGTGAGCTAACTCATCGCTAACGGCTAAGATGCCATCTCCGGTTGTTTAATCATCATGTAACAATGGTATTATTGTCCATGGAGACTTTTTATGCCTTTCTGATGTACTGGCCAGCACCAGTCATCAAAGTACTCTTTCTAATTATTCCTCCTCGGAATTTTAACAATGGCCAAGTTGCGTCAGGGGTGGTGAGTTTTTAATGTAAACATACATTAAATACATGTAATGGCTGGGGAAGGCCCGGACCCCTCGTCACCCTGAATAGGACGAGTGGTTGCAGAAAATGGAGGGATGGGAGAGATGGCTGGGGAGCCATTGAGGAGAGAATTTGGAACCAGAGCATTATTCTTTTAGGAATCCAACAAGATATCAGTAACTTGTTCACATGTAGTGTTTTATGAGCCAATGTACACTTACTGGCCAGACAAACAGCTTTAAAAAATAGTTTTCTTTTGTACAATCCTGCAGTACGATTCTATAGGTAAGTGAGTCCTTGTCGTGACCGTCGCTGTCTCCGAAGGGCTGCAGTGAAACCCAGCCCTCACACAGGATGCGGGCTCCCTGGCCTCGGCCAACGTTGCCGCACCTGTTGCGCCTTCCTGATGCGCTCCAGCTCCAGCTGATACTGCTCCTCCTTCTGGGCGGCCTCCGCCATGGTCGCCTGGTTCTGCTCCTCGTAGGCCATGGCTACCACGGCCAGGATCAAGTTCACCAGGTAGAAGGAACCAAGGAAGATCACCACCACGAAGAAGATCATGTAGGTCTTCCCTGCCGCCCGGAGCGTCTGACAGATACAGACAGGAGATGGTCAGGTAACACTCTGATACAGGTAACATTTTGATACAGGTAACACTCTGATACAGGTTTTATATTTTATTTTCACATTTTACATTTATGAGATTTGTTTTCCACATGAGATCGCCAGTGACCTAAAGTCAAGCTTCCTCATGACATGTTACAGTGTTGGGAACCGAAACTCACTCAGTCCTCATCTGATCCAACAATGAATTTTCTCAAATTTTCAGAGACGCGCTAAGTCTGCAGAAATTTACTCGAAAACATATCCCATGGACTGAGTGAGTTTCGGAAATTTGCTCTCTGATTGGAGTTAAGGGTCTTGTTTGAGGGACTATCAGTGATGTAATTACTCTGCCAGCCACAGGATTGGAACCCACAGCCTTCTGGACACAGACACAGATCTGTGACCCGCTGAGCTACACATTGCCCCAGTTCTGGTAGAGGCAGCCTCTACTAAACACTTAGAAGTATATCAGAAGCTGTGTTTATGTCAGTAATGGTTCAAAACAGTACAACAGGTGGTAAAGCCAGCTGGTCGATTTTTTGTACCTGCTGATAGAGGTTTTCCCAGAAGTCTTGGGTCATGAGCCGGAACAGCGAGAGGAAGGCCCACCCAAAAGTGTCGAAACTGGTGTATCCGTAATTAGGGTTTCTTCCCGCCTTCAAGCAGACGAACCCGTCGGGACACTTCCTGCAGTGCAGACAAGACAAAGCGGCGAAGATGTCACACATCCAAGCGCTGCTGTGTCACGCTACCGAGCGGACAATGGAGCAGAATAACAAGCTGATATTGTAACATGCGATGTACTGTGTAAAGAGACACGATGATCAAAGCTGGGGTTCCAAGTGCTTCAACACGAGAGAGAACAAGCAGAGAGAGCAGTCTTTTTCTGGGCCGCTCGCTACATGCTCTTTCATGCAAAAATAGTTGAGTTAGGCTGTGCTTTGTTTGAGGTCAGATATGATAGTAAGTTCACAGACCAACTAGAAACCCCTCTGTTCTGCCCTATTCTGCTGGCTGACAGAGCTTTTCTAAATCTACATATTACCCTATAATTTTGACTTTAAGCCAGGGGTGGCCAATCCTATCCGCAAAGGGCCGGTGTGTGTGCGGGTTTTCGCTGCAACTCCCTAATTAGGTCACTAATTAGAGGACTGATTGGCTGAAAAGTCCTCACACCTGGGTTTGCACAGCTGACCTAAAGGTTATCCCAAAAACCTGCATACACACCGGCCCTTTGCGGATAAGATTGGCCACCCCTGCTTTAAGTAAATACTGTAATGGAGGCAGTTAAACAATATTTTTTTAAACATTATCAGCTAAAGGTTAATTCATGGCTTGGAATAGATTACACTGTTTATACCACAGTTACTACACATTTGGCTTACACAATTAAAATAAATACATAATTTTCACGTTTACATGCTGAAACCTCATTTATTAGTAGAACTACTGTCAATGATTTAATATTTTTATAGTTTCTATAATTTTAAAATGGGTTCTATGCCTGGACTTTTAAGGAAAGTTAGTTATAATTAAAGATTAATTATATGATTTGCCTGGCTAATGATAGATAGATAGATAGATAGATAGATAGATAGATACTTTATCAATTGGCTATAGAAAATTTATCAACCTTTCTGACCAATCAGTTTGGAGCATTCACCAGTACCGTAGTATAAAGCAAGTTAATGTGGGTCAAGGGGAACCGAGTCTGTTGCTAACAGTGATTACAAGGCATCAGTATTGAGGGGGGTCAACCAGTGTCTGCCAGTGTCACAAGCTTACAGAGTTTCTGGGACGCAATGAAATAAACAACAGCGGGGAGCAAGGTGGCGTAAGACACCTGGACTGCGCTCAGCATTTTTCCCATGCGTCAAAGAAAAGCAAGACGCACGGCAAGAATGATGCCAGTGGACCAGACATCATCTCGCAAAGGAACACGTCAGCGGACATGCCAATCTATAACAGGCAGCCCCGACACCTCGGTGCTGCTCAATTGGGCATGTGCGGGGGGAAGGGGGGAGATGGGGGTTGGGGGGGCACTAAGTGTCTGGTGATGGGTGCCGTCAGCCCCGACAGCTCGCCGTGTCCACAGGAGACGTGCTAATCAACAGGCGCTCTTCCGTACAGTTTCTGTCACGGGGTTGAGGAGGTGATGTCATCGCATTTCTGTACCATGCATGTGTATTTACTGTTACTCTTGTATGACCCTCATGCAATAAGCAAAGTAAAGGCACCACATAATTGATTAGATAGATAGATAGATAGATGGATGGATGGATGGATGGATGGATGGATGGATGGATAGATAGATAGATAGATACTTTATCAATCCCAAAGAAATTTTATAGAGCACAACACAACAATCATCCAACAGCTTCCTTTCATTACCATGTTACATTCCCAACTTCTAGCATTAAGGTCTAAATATGAAATCACCAACTGCAGACACATTAGTATTTTATCAATGTGATAAATAATAAATCCTTTAATTGCAATCTGAAAATGTATGAGTACAGGTACATTGGAATGTTTCCTCTTTGCCTGCCCCATCATTCTCTCCGTAGCTTGGGGGTCACAGTGCAAGGTCAGCCAACATGCCGTGCCCTTGGAGCTGGGGCTTAAGGGCCTTGCTTAAGAGCCCACGCACAGGCCGGGGATTGAACCGATGACCTTCTGAATATGGGCACACATGGAGATACACAACAGTGGCACTGTATGAAAAAAACACTTAGAACCCACAACGAAGGGAGGACCTGAACCCAACAGAGATATTCATCGTACCAAAAAATGTATGTTCACATATCCATCAAATGTTATCCTTACTTAATTACATGCCGGCCTATTGGCATGCGCTTAATGAACCCTATGCATTAATGAGGCACTACTGTAGTATTGAGACTACTGTTACAGACTGTCAGCTCATTGTGAGGAATCTTACTATTTACATCACCACTCATTTCATCTCCTATTGAGAAGTAACTCCTTGAGTCCTTCAACATGCTTTTTGTTTTTGTGAAGGACTAGTGTACTAGTAGACGGACGAGCCTTGCTGTGTTTTCATTCAGAAATCAGCCATGCCGCAGGTATAGGCGCAGTGCTAGAACATCCTGCATAGATCCCTCAGCACCGACCCTGGACTTATAAATATACATTTAAATTTAAAAGCCCAGGAGTGTCCGACGCTGTCTCACAGAAACAACCTCTCTGATTGGCTGAGCTATTTTACCTTCCTATACACAGAAGGACAGAAATCCATGCTAACATATGACACGGCTGAGTTAAAAGCATTAAAGAAACTCAAGAAACTTCAGGGGTGGAACAGGGCTGCAGAAGAAGGGTGGCCCACCAAACTCATGTCTGGTACTTTGGGTCAGCAGGAAGCATCAGAGGAACCAACTTCATTTAGCAGTACGGCAGCTGATATCATAATGGGCCACATGTCCAAGATGGGGGCATTCAGAGGCTATTTTAGAAGCTGGCATCCCCCCCAAGGCCAGGAGCAAACGGTTTCAGAGCCGGGTTCGGCACCCCCACCACCTGAAAATCAACACAGTCCCCTTTGTTGTTTTTGATTAGCTGTCCGTTCACGAATGCACGCTATGTCATAAGGCAGGATTATTAAACACCGCGGATGGGCGGTATCCAGTGTACCAACTTCCGCTGGACGTCGGCCACAGACCTTTGAGGAAGCTCAAATTGCACATGGTCCCCATGCCGATCAGATTGTGAAACTGAAGACGCACTGTAAAATAAACTGCCTCTAATTAAGCTACCAGTCACTCGCGGTAGCACTTTATTTGGAAGCCTGGAAAAACACAAAGAGGTGAAAAGTTGTGCCAGCCTCTTTTTTTCATATGGCAATACCTTAATTGTATACAGAAAAGGACAAAGGTGTCCATAACCCCTTAGAGTCACACTTCTGCACTTATTCGTGCAACCCCAGCCCATGCAAGGGGTGAGGCTGATGGATTCACTTAGATTCAGCATGCAAGCAATTGTGCACAGGTCCTCGGGGACTGGGCAGTATGTGGTCCTTAGGGTTAGGACTACGTACTCATGATCATAAGGTCACCAGGTCACATTCCATTGAGCCCTTCAGCAAGGCCCTTAACCCCAATTGCTCCAGGGACTGGCTGACCCTACTGTCTCAATTTGTACGTTGCATTGGATGAAGGTGTCTGTTAAATAAATAAATGTAAATGTAACGGCAGCAGAATCCTGCAAGGCACATTAGGCTGGGTTACCTTTACGGGTGTTGTGATGAGAATGCACCAGGCCAGCGTCCGGACTCACTATTAAAATGGTGAAACCCAGTCTGGGATGATTAGGGAGTGCATGGTTTAAAGAAAGGCACAATAATAGGGAACCAGCAGGCTCTGGTCACAGCCTTGCGCTCCAGTGACCCGTTCCCCCAGCTCGGGTTCAGGGACTCGCCAGATCAAGGACCTACCTGCTGGCGGGCCTCACCTTTGCAAGGCAGGCAATATATCGGGATAATTAATTAACAACTCGTTAATCAACTCCAAAAAAACTAATAACATGATCACTCAAGGAAAAGAAACAGCATCAATGTGTAAGTGATAATTCTCTCTGATTAGATGGATGGATGGATGGATGGATGGATGGATGGATGGATGGATGGATGGATGGATGATATATTTTATTAATTCTGAATTTAATTGCAGATACTGAAAGATGTATATATATTGAGAGATACAGAGACAGAGTGGCATGCAGACAGATGATTAGACAGACAGACAGACAGATAGATAGATAGATAGATAGATAGATAGATAGATAGATAGATAGATCTAGATAGTACAGACAGAACAACCTAAAAACATTTAGACATTGACGAAAAAGTGGAGCTACAGTAACTGTGACGTGCTACTGTTGAACTTGTGTACTGTTCCGCGTGTTTGTTTCCCTGTGTGAAAAGAGCATGGCAGCTTAGTCATGGTACGGGAACACCGACGACATCCCACCACAAACAGGAAATGGAACAACAAAGCGAGCATGAGTTAATGCTACGTGGAGAGCTACTAGAAAAGAAAGATCACTATGAGGATAAAGCTACTTAAAGTTTCTATAGCAACAGTGTCTAGGAGGCTGTTGCCCAGGGAGATTGTTTCTTGTTACATCTCTCAGGTGCTTTTTTGCCCCTATAGTAATATTTCAGGCAGGGCAAGTAACATTTCCAAGAGGGCAGATGATAAAATTGTAATTTAATAATGAATATGTTGTGGTATTATATTTAATTTCTTTGGTGTTCAGTTCTTGTGGTGATATACAGTACTTAAGAATAAAACATGATAATACAGAATACAAGACATTCTTTAATGTGAATCATGACAAAACTGGGGAAGTTTTAAAGTTCACAAATGCATATAGTTCATGTTTAAACTTACATTATGCATTTTTTAATGCTGTAATGTTTGAGATAATTACACCTCTTACATCGTAATCCCAAATTAGGTGTTTAAAGTGAGAATTTTTCATTATTAGTAACGTGACAGATATTGGTTAGTAGTGTAAATATGATAAACATGGAAAAATACACAATTAAAAATGAAATTTATAATTTGCTACATAATTACTTCTATGATGTAATTCTCTCTCTGATTCTCTTTCAGATTATCAGACTGTGTTTTTTTCCAGTAATGGTAACAGTGGCTCCATTCATTCCTTTGGCGACTCATGAAATGCTTCCAGGAAATAAGAATGATTCCCTACGTGACTGCATCACATTTATTTTTCTGCCTGTGAGAATCGCTCCTTTGAAAAAGATCCACGGTAAAATTTCTCCTAAAATGTATGACGATCAGTACTGGGACTCAGAGACGCCCTGCAGAGTAGCCATGAGCTCTTTATCATTATATAGTACAAAGAAGAATAAAGAAAGAATGAAGCACAATGAAAAATTGTTTAGAGTATATAGACGCAGTTACTTTTAGCATGTCTGGCCCTCAAGGAGAAAAAAATCAACAGTATTTCAAAAGGCGTAAGATGGATTACGGTACTAAATGAACTGAAATAAAGTGTACAAGTTTGTAAAAAGGTCATGGTGTGGTAGCTTTGATTGTTTGATTAATGTCACTACCTAATATGCTTTAACATATACATAAAAGACGTCTTTGCTATATTCTGTGATTAATTTTAATCTGTACATGGAAATATATTTTTGAAATATAATTAATATAATTTGATTCTATCAGTATCCTTCAGTTAGGTAGCTGGTTTCACGTGATAACACCATTACAATGGCTTAGGCGTCATTAAATTTACAAAGCTTCACTCTAATGCTTTTCTGAACAAAGTGCTAAGCAAGCAAAGCAAAGCGAAATTCATTAAGAGATTCTGCGTGCAAAGCCAGATATTTACACAAATTTATGGTGAACATATGGCTGGGTTGAGTCGACTGCTTACGTTTTAATTTCTCCCATTCAGCAGATAATTGGCGGCATTAATTTTAGCGCCTGAATGTGAGGAGCCCAACCTACAGGAGCCCACCCTGAAATACTGTTACCCTCAGGGACAGGTTTGCTGTTGCAGGGCCCACAGGCAAAAAGTAACTTCAGGGCTCCCTACCCTCTTCATACGTTTTAAATGCTAAATAAATAGCTAATAATCAGAGTAAGAACATTGCAGCTAGCTAGCAGAACATGCTTCTTCAGCATCTCATAAATAAGGGATGCGTTTATTTAATATTTAGTGTCTTGACTGTGTGTGGCCAATAGAGGACTCAAACCTCAGGGGCCCCACACAAAGGCAAGATTTAAGTGGTTGTGAAACACCGCCAATGGTCACCCTGCTCAGGTAATGATGTTCCCAGGATCTGATGTTCTTGTTTAAAACTGTGACCCGTCTTTGACCTCCTGAGCACACACGCCTTTGACGATCAGGTCACCGTGAACTGAGGTCACCAACCAACAGTGAAAAGCATAGGGAGTGTGTACCGACTCCATGGCCCAAGCTGGCTTCGCAAACAAAGTACCATCCAAGTCCCGTCACGTCCGTACGCCATCTCTGAAGTCGTGCAATCCTTTGAACGCTCAAAGCGCATAATTACAGGTTATTTATAATCATGCATAGCTTAATTAAGACACACTAAACAGCCTTTAATCAAAGGTTTAATGCATCATGGCAGGGTTTTCTTTAATTGAAATGGTTGAAGTACCACAAAAATAACAATTAGGGGACATCAGAGAAGGGAGGATGCCATCATAACGTAATTGTACCTTTCCTTTCCGAAGCCGGGGATTACTTGTTGGCACATACTCAGAAGATTTAAAAATATCCAAGCAACAACCCCCCCCCATCCCCCAGTCCCCCAGCATTTGACCCAGCTAATACTTTGCCTCTGCTGAACAGCACACAAAATGTACAGCTGCTTTTAAGTCCCTATTCACCACAGCAGTGAACGATCAAGAACAATATATGTATACTATGTGTATATTTTTATTTCAAAGTGACAGTGGTGCATCACTGCGTTCCGTATGGGACAGTTTTTTTTATGGTGGCGGGGGGGGGGGACACAGAGAGGCAGCAGGGAGATGGGGGTCAGAACAGAAGCATTAATCTTCTCTTTGCTGCTAAGGTCAGAGCTGCCATTAACAAGCCCATTAGTGAGGCATAAATGGGCTTAAAGTGGGATGAAATGCACGTGGTGTGGAGAATTCCGTGAATCCTGCGAATCGGCATGCCGACTCTCTATGCGGAGCACCTTCTCTGGCGGGGCTGGGAAGACAGCGACGCGCATGTACCAGGGCTGTTATCGTTAACATAAGCTGAAACTGTAAGAAAACTTTTTTTTTAACTAAAATAAAATATGATATGAAAATAAACTGCAAACCTCAACTAAATAAAAACTATAAATATTGCTCCTGAAACCAAACAAATAAAAATAAAGATAAAAATAAACATCACATACCGTTATCATTTTCTAATAAAGCTAAAGAAATTATTTAATATATCTTTAATGACCATTAATAAAAACCTTATTAATAAAACATAATGTGCACTGTATTCATGTAAGATTCTCTAAAAATCAGACACTTAAAATAGTAACTTTCAGTCTATCCTAGAAATAAATTCACTAAAACCTAAAGTGAAACTAAAATATTTAAAAACTTAATAGAAATTCATCTTTAAAATAAAAAATAATAAAAGTGAATAAATCCAAACTAACTAAACTGTATTTTACATGTACATATAAAACAATATAAAAGAATGTAATTAATGTAATTAAAACTCAAGAGTGTAATAACACAGGCCTGAGCACAGGAACTGGCAACAGACACGAATATGGATACAGCACACACAGGCCAAGCTGACGGGCATCACAGGACACAGGTCAACGAAGGGAGTCCAGATCAGTCAGCGAAAAAAAACCCACCCCAATTATCTAGGCAGGATTGCAGTAGGGGGCAGTGTGTAACTTGCCTGATTAGGACTCTGTGCTTGTGATCAGTAGATCACTAGGGGGCAGTGTGTGACTCGGCTGATTAGGAGTCTGTGCTTGTGATCAGAAGGTCACTGATTTAATTGAGAGCACAGGGTCACTCAAGGTCCTCAGAGCAATTGGGGTTAAAGGCCTTTGCTCAAGGGCCCAACAGTGAAATCACTCTGCTGACCACTGGATTTGAACTGGTGACCTTCCAATCAGACATACGGCATCCTAACCGGCTGGGCCACACACTGCAAAAGATCCAAGCATTGTAAACATAGGTGCTTTCTTTTCACATAACATATTCTCGGGCAATCTCATTATAGGGTGTCTGTCAACTGAGAATTTAGGGTTTGTTTTATAGTTCCCAAATCAACCTGCATGAATTGTAGCCAAGACTGACAAATTAAGGTCCTTTTGTCAGAAAATTCAGACTAGGCTTAAAAAAATAACTATAGCTATAGGGGTGTTTATCACTACAAATATACAACTGTCCATAATCAGTAGTAAAGAGAATGGGATTTAGATGGGTAAAGTTCAACGTGATTGCCATAATGTTATATTTTTTATGTTTATTTTTATTGTTTCTGTTTATTTTTATATATATATATATTTATTTTTACAATGCAAATAAGTGTCTCTTAGATTTAGTTATTCATACATGTCAACAGACACATTGCTTTTGGTTTACTGTTTCTAAATATGTTTGCAGTTTTAATAATAAATATATATTTCTTTTTTGTCATGTCCAGCCCCGCCCTGCGTGTCCGATCCCTGTGTTTCCCTTGGCCTGGGCTCCAAACTAGCCACACCTGAGTCTTGTTAGTCTTACCGCTTGTTCCTGCCCTCTTGTTAACCAACCACAGCTGCCTTGTGTTTGCTCCTTTGTTTAGTCCTGTATTTTAGCGTCTCTTTGGCCTGTGCTTTCTTTTCAGTCATTGTGATCTGTCAGTGTCTACTACCTTGTCCCGTTAACCTCAATGAACACCCCTACATGGGTTTTGTCTGAAAGCAGCCCGCATTTGGCTCGTGCCTTGTTAAACATCATGAGACTTTTCTTAATTCTGCCGCTGCACCAAAATTGCACCGAATTGTGAGCCCCAAACCAGATTTGCACTGACCTGTGAATTTTGTGTACCATTACACCCCTAATGATGGTGGTTTGGCGGTTCATTCATTAATTTTTTTGCTTGCGATTCAAAATTGAAATCCACATATTTGTAGGTTGTACCAGCCTACTTCTATGGTTAGTTTCAGCATCATCTTTTGTATGCAATGAATAATTTTGGAGCAAGGTGCCAGCGGTTTGCCAACAGAGGCAGCCAGGCTTCCCTCATCCTACCCATAAAAAAACATTTTTACTTCACTGAAGTACAGCTTGTGTACCTGTCAAACCAGAACAAACCACAAAAATAGGCCAAACAGAATATTCTAGCAACAGAAAAAGTTCTGTTAAATAAAATTGGTTTATTTTTTTTTCCAAAATTGCCCAGCTGACCATTTTTGGGATGTATCGAGTGTTTTTCTCCTTTCCCCTGTAGCGGCATACAGGAAGTAGGTAAACAGAGAAATGTTCTGACATTTCGGTGCTTGTATGTCTCACACTGGACCTTTCACAGCAGACCTTTAGAGAGTTAAAAGGCCCACAGCGCTTCCTATTTGATAAATCCCAACTTTATAGTGAGAGTGAGCCAGACACCATGCTGCTAGCTGCGTTAGCGCCCCGTGAAATAAGCAGGTATGGCCTTTCGATAACACGCGCAGTGGACATGTGTTATATTCCACATGTACAGGCCGTAATTCAGCAATGGTGCACCGCTTGGTGAGATGACCATGGGCCACCATGGGCCGCCGGTTCAAAGGGACAGTTGGCGTTACTGTTGCACAGTTAACTTTAGGCCTGACTCTGTGGAGGGGCTTGCCCACCCAATTGCAAGCCTAGCCCACCGGCCCTGTCTACATTAAACTTATGACATCTGGTCCACTGATTGATCCGCCTGTGGCCCCGCCCCCCGGGGGCTGTCACCCGCCCGCCGCCCCCCCCCCAGTAGGTGTTCAACTTTTCCAGCGGAGTACCCAGTCCAGGACATCCGTGCCACACC
>JAODKC010000001.1:22660968-22705534 GCA_026777985.1 Mormyrops attenuatus
AAAACGTCTGTGTCCAGGGTGTGCGGGATCTGTGATGATTTTCCCTGCCTTTTTCCTGGATCTTGAGAGAGACAGGTTCTGGATGGAGGGCAGGGGGGCACCGATAATCTTTTCTGCTGCCCGTATGGTCCGCTGCAGTCTGTTCCTGTCCTGTTTAGTGGCTGCTCCATGCCAGACTGTGATGGAGGAGCAGAGGACAGACTCAACGACTGCAGTGTAGAACTGGATCAGCAGCTCCTGTGGAAGACTGTACTTCCTCAGTTGTCTCAGGAACTTCCTCAGTTGTCTCATTCTACCTCTAATGATCAGCCTAGTACACTGCTAATTCAGTTGACTACGTTATGCACCTACAATCGCTTCATATCCTGCTTAGCACCTGTGGCATCTGTTAAAGATTCTGTGCTGCCTGACAGAGTATTAAACTATTAGAAATTAAAATGGTTAAACCCATATTTTATTTGAGTGTTTTTTTCTGATTAGTTTAAAAATGCACACTTTTTCTACCCATCTCATACACTCAGTACAAAATCCAGGTGATTAAAGTGCCCAAGTCAGTATAAACCAGACTTTCAGTAATAATGGATCAGGCAATTACTCAGTTTATACGATATCATTTAAAGTCCATCCACCTCTATTCTAACCAATTATCCAGTAGAGGATGGAGGGATGTACTATAACTTCCATACGTAAATGTAAAACACTTCGACCCTCTAGCCTGAATACAATGCGATTTCAAAATGAGCAGTCAGGGATGCTGTGCCATCAGCCGCAGTCTCTCCTTAAAGATACACAGAGCAGACTTATTTCACACCATTCCTGTTCAATTTCAAAGGAGTCAAAGGGCTTGTTCCCAGAGTACCCTCACTCTCCATTATTTTACAAACACAGTGTAAAGGCCAGATAAGTCAAATACTGTTTTTTTTTGTCATTTTTTTAGCATGAAAGTGCACTTTGGTTGGGGATGTCCAGGAAGGTCTTTCAGCTGAGTTGATTTCTCTTGAAGGTGCTTTAACCACATAAGGTTGCACATTGGTCTGTTTGATGGGACAGTGGACCGTTCCTCTGGGTGCTCGCCGGCCAGCAAACAAAGAGCAGCTTTATTTCACCAAACCACGTCGAAACTCAGATGTATTTACCATATAAAAATATACTGCTGTGTTGAGCTTTTCGGCATCACTTGATGAAGACATGCTTGTGTCGTGGTGCTCTTAGAAGTTCAAACGGGAGGCAAATTAGGAAGGTTAACAGACACTTAAGTCTGTAGAGTGTTTGCTGAAGACTTTGAGAAAGCGGAAGAAGTCTGAGGTGTAGAACTTAAAAGTTCTTGGTTTTTTCCATCCATTGATCCACCCATATTCCAACCGCTTATTCCACACCAGTGGCCTGTACTACAAAGCAAGGTTACTGGTTTATCGGGGTAACTTGTCAGATTTAAGGTACCACAGTTTAAATGGACTTCATATTCATTCACTTACATTTTGCACAGACTACCTTAAATCCGACAAGTTACCCCAACAAGACAGTAACCCCGCTTCGTAGTACAGGCCACTGGTCTTACTAACAGTAGTCCGCTTTTAGGCTTCACATTTTCTGAAATCTGTGTTGAATGGCTAATAGAATATTGCACTCTTGAAATATACCATTTTAATTGGGAAATTAATGCAAAGTCGAATTAACTCACAAGACCACAATGCATCGGCCTAAATTTCTTACACACTAAGTGGAAAGTGGATGGGAAGGTGTGTCACATCATAACTGAAGCACAGTTTCCATTGGGCTCCTAGAAGGAAGGCTAGCATGCTGCTATTGCTAATCATAATCATACAGCACTCCATTGTCCTGACACACTTTAATGAGAATCCCCATTTTTACGGCTTCATGACTGCATTCAAGAACTCTATTCTCCTTGCACATGCATGAATGTCCTCCAGGTTTCCTCTGACCGCTTGCTCTGAAATTCTTTCCGTTTATGGATGTGTAAAGCAAGTGTCTTGTAATGGTTTTGCTATACATCCTACGTGACATCAGCTTGACCCGAGAAACTATAAGCTGTCACTGGATAATACATGAATGGGTGATTATGAATGAATGTACATTAAAATAAACTGTATATCACATCTTAGGACATAGACATGTATGATTCCTGCAAAAAGAATGCAAAAGTCACTTAATGGAAAGTCATAAGTTTGTGACTGTGCTGTAGACCAATCATCTTATTACATGGAAACCCAGTCACATGGATATCCTCAGAGGGTCTTCATAACACTAAAAAAAGCAAAAAGATGTACAAAATAAAAATACAAGAAAACATACTGCACTGTGAGAATGAAGCCATCATTCTAACAGAGAACCTTCAGCAAAAAGACCAGCCTTCATTTCAGACGTCTACCTAACAGAGTGTCTTGTGCTCTGATCACATCGAAGAGACTCAAAGGTACAACAGCTGGTCCTCGTAGGACCTGAGCATCTGCTGCTCTGGGACATGTATACTGCCACATTAAAGACTACACTGTTAAAACAGTTCAAAACTAGTTTTTGATCTGTCATCCACAACTGTAAGTACCGCAGCTTCCTTGAAGTGAGGGAAATCTCTGTACCCCGGCTGATGGTAGGTCATGAATCACCTTCAAAGAACATTAAAGAGAGCAACTTGTGCTCTTAAAAAAGGGGATTAAATCAGGGGCAATTACACTGAAATCATGTAATTGTTATAGCAATTATCACGATGCGCCACTGCGATCCATGGCAGTGCAGAGCAGCAGCATGGGCCGCAACACTCCCTTCAGGAACATCCTGGAAAATTCAGAGAAAAAAGGAGAATCTGTGCACATTTTTAGGATAAACTAGAAAATGGAGCTGAACTCATTCAGGCAAAAAAAGAGGGGAGGGGGTTTGCAGTTCTTTTGGTGGTCCTGTATGAACCAAGAAACCTCTTAAACCCTAGGTGTGAATCGTTCGAAGATACATTAATCCCGTGTTCCTTGGCAAAATCCATTTTTTTCCTAGATGCTGTCTTGACGGCCGTGTAGCTAACAAAGCAACCCCATCCACAGAGGACAGTCTGGACAGAACGTGAAGCCCTCGGGGGAATTAGGTACCTTTTTACCTTCCAGCTACAGGGACAATCAGTCAGCCTGCATTTATCAACATGGATAATGATGTATATGTATATACATATGGTACTGGAGTATTCTGGCTATAACTAGGGATGGGCCGGTCCACTTTTTTTCAGTTCTGATTCTATACACAACTACTGATACAGATTCCGATACAAGAGCAATTTTTCCTTTTTTAACATAATAAATATTATATATATACATATATATATATACATACATATATATATATATACATATATATATATATATACATACACACACACTTTATATATTATTAACATTTCTGAACTAGTAAAAACACTGAGTGGCAGTGTTAGCGTTCAGCTTGAATGCTGCAAAAGACACATGTAAAATGGGAAAGAGCTGTAGTGTGATTGATTGTTCAAATGGATTTCATACGAAATATGAGTTGTCTTTTTAGATACTGCCAAAAAATAAGTAAGTCTTGGACGTAGATCGGTCATGTATGTCTGATACCCGATCCGTCAAATAGGTATGGATCGGTGCCTGGATCGGTGCATATCTAGTTATGACCATAGTGGTTATGACCTGAAAGTTGCACTGTGGTTATGACCTGAAGGCTGTAGATTCAAATCCCAGAAAGACATTGGCTTACCGTGCAAGTGAGGTGATGTCATCCAAAAGATGCAGATTATAAAGTGTCTCTTGTTTTTTTTTATCCACACCAGTTGTACTTTTGCACTTTTATTTGTAACAGTTATGTTACTATCTAGATTTACTACTAACTATATTTGTGTATATAGTATATAGTGTCTATATGTGTGTGTGTGTATGTGTGACACTCGTTTTCAAGATATTTTGCTGGCATCCAAAAGAGACACGATGCGATGCACTGGTGGTTGTGTGAACAGCAATAAATACTCCTGGTCATGACAGACCACTGAGTTCTGCAGGTATACTTGTTTTCAGAAGTCTTTTTCACCAGTATACTCTGCACATTCTCTGTCAATGGACATTTCTATCATGACCAAGCTAGACTCTACAACTGGCTTGAAACAGCACATAGGTGTCAGTTCTGCAACATTTTCAAATAAAAACTAATTTTTTACATGCACATTGATATTTCAAGAAATATCTGAAACAGAATTTTGATCTCCTATCAGCTGTTCAAAAAAAGAAATTCCCTAGTAAAAATAAAGAAGCGTTCCTTACAAAAACTTCCTGAGTATACAATTTCAGTTCCTATTCATATGGTGGTTCAACATGTTACCAAATCAAATTAGCACTTGATTGACTCTCTCATTTTTAATCCTGTTGAATTTGTATTTTTATGTGGCTTTTATCAGAACATCAGCTTTTCTGTCTTCTGCTCTGTTTATCTCCACACTGCTGAAATAAGATGTGGCACCGTAATCATCCACCGAAGAAAAATCACTTGTAATCATCTCTGCCGAAAAAAGCGTTTCGGACATTGCTTGTTATTTCCCCAGTGTCGTTTTAAAGATTTTTTTAAAAATATATACCCAGGCGTGCGCGCGCGCACACACACACACACACACACACATATTTACATATACATCTATAAATATAGATACATATATAGATATGAATAAAAAACAACTACTGCTTTCAGTTTAACCCTAATCTTCAACTGTTTCCTGATCACCAAAAACAACATCTCAAAATACTCATCAGCCACCAGGAAGCGTGGGCTCACACACACACACACACACACACACACACACACACACACACACACACACACACACACACACACACACACACACACACTGCTAGAGAATTTGGACTGCCTGAATACTTATCATATTGGGCCACCAACCAATCCAATTGCGTCCCAAATTTTTGAGGGCCCCTGTCATCATCCTAACTTTATCGCCATTTAACGGTTCCCCTGCACATAAGCCACAGATGGTTTGATCTGCTCACCCTCTGGTTCTTGTAGTAAAACGGGTCGATGTCCTCCAGAGGTACGCCGACGAGCCCGGAAGGAATGTCGCCGAAGATCCGCGGCAGTTGCGTCCCGGCCTCAAAGTCGGCCCTGGGCTTGGATGGCTCCTCGTCTCCAAGATCCTCCTGGGACGCCTTGGGTTCCCCGGCCTCTGCCTTGGCAATCCGCCGCTCGATGTCGGCCAGGGACTCGCGAGTGAACCGGCGCAAGCTGTCAGGACCCGGTGGTAACAGCGTGGCTGCCATCTTTTCATCCTGATTCTCCTGTGCTCGTGTTTGCTTACAGCTAGGAGAGTGGAGATCACAGTGACACTGTTAACCTTCTGGTCACCGTGCAAAATCTTACAGAATCTATTCGTCAGCGGGTCTGGTGCCAACATAATGAGATGTTTGGTCTTGTGGGACACCTAAGCAAGTGTTTCTTCTCACGTTGAAGCACCTCCTTTGTTTACTGTTACTCTTATTTATTAAAAAGTGCTGAAAATGAATTTTATGATTCACATAAGATGAAAACCAGTGCATCTGATTTCTTGTTGGATTTTGAACAAAATCAGTATCAGATAATGTCACTTTGTTAGGTAAAACTGGCGTCCCATCTTGGGTCAACCCCAGCGTTGTGCTCTGTGCTGCCAGTGAAAGGCTCTGCTCTCCCCTGCCCGACCCTGACCAAGATGAATGGATAGATGAATAGAATGGTATATAAAAGTGTAACTGTTTCAAAGAAGTCTTAAATGATAATCATAGTCGAATGTGAATTGAAATTACTGTATTTATCTTAAGCTCAAATCTATGATGGTAACATGTGCTATAACCTAGCATTGTAACACTTTAGATTTTCAAACATATCAATCTGTTCATATTTTACCATGTATCAGAGTTCATAATTTGACCTTTACCGATTTCCAAAACAGAAGCCATGACCGGATTCGTTAGCAAAGTCGTCACTTCCTCCCATGACCTTTTCTTGGTACATTTCTTGGTGACATAACAAGATAACGCAACAAAATAAAAAGAAGAAAAATCACCTAGCTCCTCTTAAACTACTTACAGGTCATCGCGTGAGTTACTGAACATTCTGGCAGCTGACAAGAGGAGTGTACATGTGGACAGTTACAGACATTCTGTAAAGGATACACTGGCTGTTACCAGCAAAAATTCATTATTATACATTTTATTTAGCAGATACTTTCATCCAAAGTGACACATTTTTAAGAATGAAGGGTCAGCATGTCCCCGGAGGGTTTAGGAGGTGAGGACCTTGCTCAATGGCCCAACGGTGACATCGTTCTGCCAAACCCTGGACCTTCCAATAACAGACAGCCCTCCCTAAGCCACAAGGACCTAAAATGACTGACTGTAAAGTCGAGATGAAACTGAAGGCTCAGATGCCAGAAAGGACACCTTTGTTTCACCCAGGGGAGTTTCTAGCTATTGAAAAGATCAGGGGCTAAGTCAAGTTTTCCTGGGGCTGGACCTTTTTTTTTTTTTTTTTTTTTGCTGAAGGAAGCACTGGGCACTGGGGCTAAAATACTCGAGACCTGGCTTGCAGTACTCGGGCTATCGCCCCGAGTGATCGGATCTAAAGAAGCCCAAGGTATTACCATAGGAGAATATTTAATATTCAGCTGTTTATCATTTAATATTAGCCTCAAACTGAGCAACAGGTGTTTGTAATAGCAGCCCACAGCAACCTGCATGTGCCTGACTGTCCCCTAGGAGGTGCTGCTCAAATAGGTGGAGGATACAACCTGACATATTACGGGACACAGACTACAAGAACCAACTGGGGGACACTGTTTCAATGTTAAAACATAAGGCTTGACATTGTGAGCAAGTCAGGGGTTAATTTAGTGTGCGGCTCAGCGGGTTAGCATGTTGTGTCTATGAGCAGAAGGTTGCTGTTTCACATCCCACGTCTGACATGGGCTCTTTAGCAAGACCCTTAATGCAGATTCCTCTGCAGACTGACTGGTCCTCCTTCTCAATTGTATGTTGCTTTGAATATACAGTATGCATCTACTAAATAAACATTAATGAATATTTGATTACTGCCCTGAGAGAAGACACACTAAGATCTAAGATCCACCTGAAATGGAGAGATGCATGTGCACATAGTTTGAAGGGGGCATAAAACATATTTAAAGAAGCCCATAAACCCAACAAACACCGGAATCCACCCTGTCCTTTTTTTCTTGGAGGCCAGAGTTCCACAACTCCAATAAAGTCAGCATAAATGCACGCACCACATTGTGTGTGTGGGTCATGTATACGTTACACTGTTAGGACCAAATGTCCCCCCAGTGTGATAAAAGCCTTTAATTTTGACATTGTGGGGACCACCTTTTCAGTCCCCACAAGATGGAACTCCATCCATTTTCAGAAACCGCTTTCCCTATTCAGGCTTGTGAGGGTCTACAGCCGATCAGAGCTACAGGCACAAGGCAGGAATCAACCTAGGATGACGCCCAACCCATCGCAGAGCACACTCACACATACGGGCAATTTGGTAGCTTCAATTAATTAACTTCAGCATGTTTTTAGATTTGGGGGGGGGGGGGTGGAACTGGAGTATCCAGAGAACACCCCTCTATGACATGGGGACAAGCATGGGAACCTTGGCAGAGACTTGAACCCAGGTGACAGTGTGCAGTGCCAGTGCTAGCCAAGGAAAAACAAAAAATGCCAGAAGTGTTGCATTTCCTTTGGTTACTTATGGATAAGGTTAGGGCTGGGCAGGGGTTAATTTAGGGTTTTCCCCATATAAATGAATGGAGAGTCCCCACAAAGATATAATTACAAACCTGTCTGTGTGTGTGTGTGTGAGAGAGAGAGAGAGAGAGAGAGAGAGAGAGAAGGAGACATAGGGGAGGCACCAGAGGGTGGGTGTGTGTGTGTGTGTGTGTGTGTGAGACATCGTGGAGGCACCACAGGGTGTTTGTGTGTGTGTGAGTGTGTGTGAGACATCGTGGAGGCACGAGAGGGTGTGTGTGTGTGTGTGTGCGTGCGTGTGTGAGTGTGTGTGTATGCGTGTGTGTTTGTGCATGCGTATGTGTGTGTGCGTACGTACGTGCGTGTGTGTCTGTGTGCGTGCATGTGTATGTTTGTGTGTGTGCATGCGTGTGTGCGTGAGTGTGTGTGCGTGTGTGTGTGCATGCGTGTGTGCGTGAGTGTGTGTGCGTGTTCGTGTGTGCGTGTGTGTACGTGCATGTGTATGTTTGTGTGTGTGCGTGTGTGTATGTGCATGTGTGTGCGTGAGTGTGTGTGCGTGCGTGTGCGTGCGTGTGTGTGCGCGTGCATGGGTGCGCGTGCGTGTGTGTGTGTGCGCGTGCGTGCGTGTGTGCGTGTGTGTGTGTGTGTGCGCGCTTCCTCAGATGACAGCTGAGTTGTCACAGCTGGGTTTTCATTCTTCCCAGGATATTCCGAAATAAATCTGAATAGCAGCAAAAGCTTCATCTATCAATATACAGATGTTTATTTTTATGGTTAGAATTTAAAATTGTTTCTTTTTATATAATATTTATATATGACTAAAACAAAAATAAGCATAAACTTAAAATGAAGTATATGAATTTAAGAATTTTAGCAATTTGGGACCATTACTAATACAGGGTCTTATGTATATATACTTTAAATATATCACAAATGTCCAAGATAACAGTAACGCTTTATTTGGATAGTCAGCCTACAGAGGGTATACAATAAATAGGTTACATTTATATAGTGCCTTTCACAATCCCAAGGTCGCTTCAAAGAGGGAGAGGGAAAAAAATACTAATCAGAAATTTCTTTAGTTCAAATTTGAAGGAAGAGGAGAACATTTCAAAGACGTATTAGTTGAGATTCAACATTTAATATAACATCGGTTGAGTAAGTACTCAAATGTAACTAAATTATTCCAAGAATATGTAGGTATGTTCATGAATTGTAACATATACTACATATACTGTATATACTGTTAAATATCTAGAAACACAGTGAAACAGCTGAATTGTTGAATCTCAACTAAGTTGCTGAAATGCTACAAATACTCTGTAGGTGGACTATCCAAATAAAGTGTTACCAAAATAACTATCTACAAATGTTATAGAGCATGGATGACCGTGCTATCTCAATTTTTTTGGATAAAAACGTCTGATCAATAAGTAAAATGTAAATATATGATCTTTTGTATTAGATTGGGACAGTTTGGTAAGTCAACTTAAAATAACCTGTCCATCCCCAGAGTGGAGGTGGAGGCAGGTGGGGTCGCTATAATCGAACTGTCAGCTGACCAAATGATGCGAATGTCAAGTGCAGTTGGAGTCATTCTCTAGGTAAGGGTCACCCTGGGTCTTTAAGAGTCTGAAGTTTGGAAGGGGCAGGACTGGCTCTGTTTCCTAAGGAGGCTGGAATACTTCAGCATCTGTAGGAAGCTCTTCCTGATCTACCAGTCTGCTGTTGCCAGTGTTCTCTGACATGACTGGGCCAGCTGGTGAGGAGAGCTGGCCGTGTGGTTGGCATGAAGCTGGATCGCCTCATGTCAGTGACCGAGAGAACCACCCTGAACAAACTGCTTTCCATCATGGACAATGCCAGCTACCCTCTGCACAGCACACTCACCAAGCAGAGGAGTATCTTCAGTGGCAGACTGTTGTCCCAGCCCTGCACTGCTGACAGACTGAGGAAGGCTTTTGTCCCCCAGGCCATAAGACTGTTTAGCTCCTCCCAGTGATTAAACTGACTTATCATCTCACTGTTCACTGGTTATGTCAGCCCCAGACATCTGTATTCATTTCCAAGTGTATATTTAGCAAAAATTTATACTGATATAGTACTTATTGTATTTACAGTATCTATAGAATTATATCATCTATAGTATTTATAGTGTTATAGTATTTTAGTATTATTGTATTATAAGATTTACATTTTCAGTATGCAGTGATTTACAGTCTTTCTTACAAATTCCCTTGCACTTGCACTACCACTGTATCCACTAGCAAATACTGTACCACTTAATAGTTACTCTGTAGTGATTAGTATTCTTACTACCTTACCTTTCATCATTATTATTATCCATAATTATTACTATTGGTGGTTTTGTCAGTCTTATTATTATTATTATTCCTATTATGTTTTTGTATAGTGATCTTCTATATGTGAAATCTATCTATCTATCTATCTATCTATCAAGACCCATTCTCAGGGGTGCAAACAGGGGTGGGGTTACAGGTGCACTCAGAGCTGATTGGCCCCTGGAGTGCCCCCTCTCCTGTCACTCACCGATTCAAAACATATTATTGACTGTTAAGGTCCTTTCATTTAATTTACCACCCCACCTTAAAAAAAAACTCCTCTAGGCTCTCTTTAGGTTCAGGTCGGCTCACCCCCCCCTCAACCCCCACCCCAGCCACTTAGGTCATCCTCACAACAGAAATGTCCAATCTTTGCCTTGCCAACATTTACAAACCAAGTCAGCAATTCAGCAATAAATAATATACTCACCGGCTACCCTCACTGAGGAAAAATGCTGTCATGAGAATAACAAAGGAAAATGAAACAGGAAGTGTCCCGTCCTCAGAAATATCTTAGCTATTATTTTTTAGCTTATATTTTTGGTGTACCATCAGAATCAGAATGAAAATTCTTTTAACGTGGGTTGATTAAAACTTACATTTTGCTGAGCCAGACACCGCATTTCACAGGATGGAAAGGATGGAGTAAAAAATGATCCTCCAATGAGATTTCTCTAAGAAATCACCGGAGGTCAATTTTAACTCGGATAACAAGGGACAAAAGCATTTTTCTCCTAGGTAATCGGCTACGTCACCGTGCTCCAGGATTTATTTCCTAAGATTTTTAATGATGCAGGTCACAGTGTCCAAAAACATCACCTTGGCAATGATCTCAAGGACCATTTCAATAATAAAGAAACAGAAATTAAATTAGGAATTATAGGAATATATATATATATATATATATATATAATTTGTTGTAGTAATCAGCGAAGGATGAACATTTTTGGTTGAGTCAATTTAAATTAATTAACGCTGTGAAATACAAGACCTGAGGGACCTCACAGGTCCAATCCGTCCCCTACAGCTGTTCCTATGAAGCCCACCCTCAGTGCAATTGAGATTCAAGGTTCCTTCACTAATCAATACCTAGTAATAATAAACAAATCTGTTTGGTCAGTCTGAGTGATTGAGCAGAGCCGTTTTTTTTGTTTGTTTTTTTCAATCAGGCTTGATTAAATGTTTGACATTTACAGAGAACGATTAACACTCTTGATTACTGTCACTGTCTTTCCTGGACATCCTCATTTTTGCCTGGGTGTATACAAGGATATCCCACTCTGATGAAAGACCAGAGACTTCACTGATTGGCTGACAAGCTTGTGAATATGATCGGCTCCCACTAGACTGGTTTGGCTAGAAATTACATCCTTAGATAGGGGAGTAATGAGCTTTGAGTGAAAACTGATTTAAACTGACTTGGAAATATGAATCTGCTGTTCTACTGCTTTTTAAACCTGCAGCGGTTTGATGGTGATATACACACATGCCTCAGTTTACAGACCTCTCTCCTTAAAATAACTTCTGCGAAAGGTGAAAATTCATAAATCGGAGCGCTCTTCAAACAGAGGCGAAGTGGTGATAGGAAGAGGATCAGATGGTTTCTGTTCCAGATTCGGACCGCAGAGTTCACATAACCAGAAAGGATCGGAATTGTAAAGGTTAGCTACTAATTTTTAGGTTGAGATGTGAAAATTCAAACAACAAAGCTTTCTAAACCCTAGGGTGGCTGCACACAAGGTCATTACCTGAAAGAACCTCTTATGTAAGTTCAGACTGAAGCTGCCTGCTAACGGCAGCTCTGTCAGTAAACAGTGTATCTTCTGGGGTCCAGAGCATGTTAGTGTGCTCCGTTAGCATAAACTAAGGTAGTTCACAAAAAAAAACAAGACAGCGTGGGTGGTTCACTTCCTGCTCACCTGTCGACGCAGTGTGCTTCCAAACACACCACCTGCAGGCTCGCCATCCCCCCCCCCCCCCTCCGTCCGGCCCCATCTCGCAGACTTTGATGGGTTAGGGTGGCATTATTGTCACTGAAACCACACCTCGGAGTCACGACATTTGCAGGCCAGTTTCACGTATAATCTAAAGGGAAAAAAAGAATCCTGCAAGACAGCTTCTGCTTGAAAAGGTCTAACACGCGAGTGCCGATATCGTGCGGTGTATGAAATGTCAGCGTCTATTACATCTGTTTATACCTATATATACCTCAGCTCTGAGCAAGAGCTCTCAAATGTTATATACACATAACAAATGCATTGTACGCTAAACATAATCATGACGTACTATGAGTGCTCGACGTACAATGGGCTATCTTCAGTCGTGTTGACAAAGTGCACTCGGTCAACATAGCTAAAGATGGCCGGTTTTATTATTATTTTTGAAAACAGACGCATTCAATGAGTTCCTGCCAACGCTTTGTTATTCTCTTTGTACGGTACCCTTCTCTCTGTCTACACATGTGTATATTTTCATATATAACTAGCTAGAGTTTTTTTCATGATACTTAATTTGACTGCACAGCAAATCAAATCATACTGTGATTAAAACGGAATAATTGAATTCCATGTCCTTTTCACGTCTGTAAAAATCTCTTGCTCCTTTTGGTTACATGGAATCGGGCTGGATTTTTACCTAAAAGCTGAGTGAACTGAAAAAAATTTAAATGTCAAGTCACAGTTTTGTGCTGAAATAGAAGTCTTAGCATCATGGGTATTGGAGCCACTGCAGTGTAACAAACATGCAGAAAACGGCAAAAACTGAGTGTGATGTCGGCGACAGATGCTGCTGTTTTAATGCCTCGGCACTCCCGTAGGAATGAAAAGGTCAGATTCAGGCCCGGGGGGTCTGAGAGTTAACATGCAAACTACATCTTGGGAAATGTTGCATACAACAGGCATCTTCTACGGTACTGCGGCTGCTCTCACACATTATAATTAATGGAAAATGACACAATTTTTTAATGTTTTTTTTTCAGATAGCATTACCTCACCGTTAGAACAGCACGCCCCCCAAAGACCAAACTGCAGAGATGCACTTCGTAATGCACCTCAGAAAACTGAATAATCACAATCAGAAGCATTCAGCAGAAAACAGCTTTTGGGGGGTGGCGGGGGGGGGGTGGGAAAATGCTGTGCTTGCAGCACATCTGCCATGGGGGCTAATTTTTTTCAGCCTGTGTCTAATTGCCCTTGGGTTTCATGCTACATGTTACCTTGAACAGATTAAGGGTATGAGCACACGAGTAAGACACCAGCAGCATTTGTCTGTCGTTTATTAGCAAAATCATTCAAACATTAGTTTTGGATGTCTGACCACTCTACGCCAATTTGCATGTTTTCAAGTTATGCTAAATAAAGCATTAAATCATTTTGACCACTGATGAAACGGACTCCCCTTTGGCCGGTTCAGACAGAATGTGACCCTTCATTTCCATACAGTTGTCAACCCAGAAATGCTATATTTCTGAATGCAAAGAAATGCTAAGCTCTCACAGATTTACTACGAAAGGAAGAGCTGGAATAAAATTTCTCTCTACTGCAACGTGATTTTCTGCGATAAAATGTCAGTTTGTTTGCCCGGTAATAATGCCTCACACAATGTACATTCCAGACATCCAGACCACTCTACACAATAGTTCCAGTACGATTTTTACATATTTCTGCAGGCATATACATAAAAAGTATATGAGATATATAAAACATTTTGGACATAGTATTACAAAACTTTACAATATGTAATGTTTCTTAGCAAATTGATATTGTCATAACAATCATATCTGAAGAATTAACACCATAAGGCAAGTAACCTTAAACTGCATAGAAGTGCAAAGCGGCCTTCTGTGAGGCATTCATACAGGAGCACGCTCATTCACTTATAGCCACATAATTAGGGGCAGTACAGAGTCAGCGATTCAACAGAACTTAATTTTATAGCAAAGGAGAATCCTGTGCTGCTGGGGGGCGCGGGAGGGGGGCTAGATCAACCAGCAGTGTAGCACCAGTCACTCTGATGATGATCCATTTGGTCAGGCAGAAGTAAAAATACATAGAAATTCTCTGTAGATTAACCATCTACAGACTGGAAGCAAGCGACTGCACCTACGAAAACTACCCTCTGTGCATCATCCTCTCTGCTTATTTCATTCTATGAACCTGTACATACAGTATAGTGCAGATCAGCCTCCTATGGTAAAATCTGAAAGAACTGTAGAGTACTTGGAAGGCTTCTCTTTGGCTCCCCCATCGTGCTATGGGGGGAGGGGCATCAGCTAACCTGCATCAATCCCGGAGCTGTGAGTTAAGGGCTTTGCTTTATGGCCCACAGACATGCGACTGTTCTGCCGCGGCCGGGGCTCAAACCGCCGATCTTTTGGTCACATGTGTAGAGACTTATCCCGCTGAGCCACTCACCGCAGCCCTTTTAATCTCACTCTTTAAATTATTTTTTTTTACTTTACTTGTACCTACTTGCGGTTCAAGAATTAGCAGAAAACACGAAGATTTCATACCTGCCAAAAATTCTTGCTATGTTTGCAAAAATTCTATTTTAATGATTAATCACGTGCAATATAGAAAAAAATACAGCGTCGGCGCATCTCCCACATTACAGTGTAATGCCTTATCGGAGAACGGAACTAACATGAGAGGTAGCTCCCTCGTAAGCTGTTCTTGCTTTACATCACTTCATATCAGATGAAACCTTATAATAGAGTTTCTGTAATGTGATAATGCTGTTATAGTGAAACAACAGCACAGTCATAATACGGCTTGCCAGCTGCGTATACTGTCTATCACAGTGTAGAGGCTCCCAGTGCCCCCAGTGACGCCGCCTCCCCCCATATGCATGGCAGACGCTTCAGTCCCCAAAGTAGTTTGTGACGTCAGCATTTAATTATGACCGAAAAATGCTCTTCCACTTATAGTAAAATCTGTATTCCGGCTAGCCGCTCCGAACCGGAATCACAACGTGTAAAAAAAAAATAAAAATGAAAAACAAAACACGCATTACGTTAAAATTTACATGAAGGCAGATGATAAATGAAGGCTTGTCTGCACGGCGAAATGCCTGGGTGCTTAACTAGAGCTTGAGGGGCGGAGGATATATCGCCAGGTGTATTATAAAGGAAAACACATTCAGCAAATAAGTTTTCTGTAAATTGCTTAGACAGGCAAATCACACAGGCGGGTGGGAAATCCACAGGGGTTAGCAGCCCCGCGCTCGCGTTTATGCTGGAGTTCTACAATTAAAAGCGCCGCTGCGCTTCATCCCGGTTCACCGCCCGGCGTGACTCGAGTTCCTCCACGCCTGTGTCAGCTCTCAGTCATGCAGCCAGCCACTTTTTTAAAGTGGGTGCAACAGCAGCGCCCTGCTGGAAGATTATCAAACCGGCGGCTCTAGCGCCGACCCCCTCGCCGCACCGCCTTGTCGACAATGCGCGACAGGCGCGCTAGCGAGCGCCGATCATGTGGTATCTGAATCCCTTTTACTGCATGAGGCAAACCCTGTTATTCTTAGATCCCCGCTAAGGTCCCGCATAACACAGATATGACGCTCTCTCTAGCTTGCTACATCTGTTTTTTGTGTATGAATGTTTGTCACACGAGTCTCACATTCCTGAAATCCTTAATTTGGTGGCTCTCGTTTCATTGACATCCCCACACTCATTGAGTGCGGGCTATAAAACTCCGAGCAAACATTTAATTAACTGCTAACTTTATTGCACGACAATACACCACAAGACATCCAGAACTCTTTCACTCAGAATTTAAAAGTATGTTACCCTGTATATTGCCTGAGTCGCCTCGCTCAACATTTCAAAATAAAAGTTTTTGTTACAATTAAACAGAACGTTACACTCCACCCTGTTATCATGCCATTTTACCCATCATTTCCCTTTCCTGTACGGGGGGGGGGGGGGCATCTGTTGTGAATTCAACCAAAAGTAATGTTAACTGAAATTTACAAGACATTTGAAATTTACCCTCCTTGTTTACTGTTAAGTGTTTATATGATGGTGGTGCATGCATGTATCATTTGGCCATGATATGCAAGTAAACAAAAGAGATAAATTATTTTTATGATCATTTTAAGCCAGGCACAATACATGTAATAATAATAACAATAATAATTACACGTGAAAATATGGTTTTAGATTCCATACCAGGGGAGTTTCTAGCTATTGAAAAGATCAGGGGCCAAGTCATGTTTACCTGGGGCTTGACTTTTTTGTTTTTGAAGGAGGATAATTGGCATCGGGACTAAAATACTCGGGACTTGGCTTAAAATACTCAGGGCTACAGCCCCGAGTGATCGGACCTAAGGATGGCCGTGTTCCATACCCATACTTAGCATTCTTTTAGTGTAACAGTTCATTTGCCCTCTTCACCACTAATGCATTGGACAGGTCATCTGCACTTACTGATGAGCTGAAGGATCCCTATCAAAAGCAGTGCCGTCACTGATGCCACGCGGGTCCCCTCTAACCGCCCACTGGCAGCTGACTCGGCCCAGGGCACATTCTGACTGATGCAGTCCCAGTGCTGAACTGTTGTTTGAGAATAAAACATAAACTTTTCCCAACGCAATGGGAAGAAATGTGTGACCAAAACTGTATTCTGCAGATTTAATGAAAACGACGGGATAAAGTACACAGCAGAGCATAACTAGCGGTGCGTCTGCCTCCCAATCAGAGTTAGGGAAGCGCACTTGGAATGGAAAGATTGCAGGTTCAAATCCCCGACCAGCAAGGTACCACTGAGGTACCCTGAGCAAGGTACCGCCCCCAAGCACTGCTCCCCGGGCACTGAATTAGCTGCACCCTGCTATGTCACATTGTCACATATGGGTTAAATGCAAAGAACACATTTCATTGTTGTGTGTCAACAATGACAATTAATCACTAAATTCCAAAAATTTCCCACCTGTCGTAAAACTCAGTTCGATGTTGTATGTCACCATTTAATATTACAATATTAGAAGTTTAAAAAGCAGTTTAAAATAAAAATTTTGATACAATACCTAGAGGGACCAATCAACTCCCCATAGTTTGCTATATTTTGCTGTTAAAATACAAAATTATGCATTGAAAATTTTTTCTTCGCTCTAATCTACATGACCTGCTCAACAGTTTGACGGCTTGCTGGCTAAATAAATAAAATGTCTTTGCTAGATGAGTATGAGACCCCCTGACTCGATATGCAATAAAAAACATCTTTAAGCAGTGACACCACCCAAGATACTATTGTATGGAAACCACTCACAAGCTCAACGGGACCTACATGGCCACTGGAGACTCTGAATTCATCTAGATCTTTCTATGAACTTCTGAAAAGCCACTTAAACTTCAAATGAAACCAAATTAAATCAGACTCCAACTTATTTTAATTTGGGGATAATTTTACAACACTTCAGCTATGGTCTCTAGTTGGTTATTCCAATTACTCCCATACTGTACCTAAATAGCTTTTAACTAAACTCACCCATCTCACACTGTTATGTTGCTTTTGGCCGATTGAGCAATATCAGCTCAGGGACTGTAGGACAGACACAAGCTAGCACACAATATCAGCTCGTTTGGTCAATCTAGGCCGGGGTGCACTTTAATTTCGGTATACCTCATCGATTCAGCTCAGAGGCTACAAGGTTACTGTCAACACATTTGATCGACTCAGCTCAGGGACTGATACAATTTCGGTATGTCTGATAGACCCAACTCAGAGGCTAAAAAGTTTATCCCTCACCTGCAAGTGAATAGTCAGAAAGCTAGAGCCCTTGGATTGCAATGTGCAATATCCTGTTGTGTACTAATCCTGGTCAGGAATTGCAGGAAAACCACTACTTATGAATTTCGTAGATCTTGCAATTTTAGACAACCATGAAGTAATCAAAATATGATTCATTTGTTGGGTAGGAATGACACAGATCAGTTCCAATTCAATCAAAAATGACCAATCAATTCATGTAGCCACCAAGCTTTATATTATGACTGTACAATGCAATACAAAACAATACAACGAGTCAAAGGAATGCATACCAGAAGACAGGCACAGCAACAAATCTGATTGCTAATCATGTATGTGGGCGTGTTCTCCCAGCTAATTTATGTACCCTTCCTTAAATCTCAGACCAAGTCATAGGTATTCCCATTGAAATAACCATATGTTATTTTCCCAAGGCAATGATCAATAAACAAGCAGGCACGAAGACTAATAGTCAGCTGGAATTTTAACTTTCAACGTCTTTATAAATATACTGGTCTAAGACAGCGACCAATCAAATAAGAACAAACATGATTAACTTCCAAGTTGTCTTACATATAAGGATTCAATGTGGACCTAGATCAGGATGGATTTATGAGTCGAAGGTATGTGTGAGCCTGTTGGTGGGGCTCTCCTTGCTTTATGGGGGCTGGTATGGGTCCTACAAGTATGCCAGAGTGAATGTGTGAGCTCAGTTTCATCAGGGCCAATTTGTCCCCCGGGACAAAAAGGCATTGCCGACCCAACGGAGTCCAGGATCGTAGATTCCTATGGTGTCAGTAGCCTTACACTAAACTGTTGACCAAAAAGAACCAAATACAACAGATTTACTGCATCACCTACAACTGGTGTCTACAAAAGACCGCCAAACCAAATTGTTAGTTCAAGGCCACCGCAAGGTCTATTTCCAAACAAGAATGATAACTATTGTTTTAAATGAACTGGTTAATGTTAAGTTCTATGAAATGATTAAGATGTCAGAGCACAAGGTTCCAGGAAGCGTAAACATGATTATTCTTTCTTAATTTCTTAAGAATCATGTTCAAATTTCAATTCAGATTTTGTTATTCTTTCAAAAGAAAGAGTTAAAGATGGATTTGTAAATAAAATACACATCGGCAGTATACAGCTGTTGCATTTTTAGAGCTATACGCTGCCCTTTACTGTATATGTTGTGGGGGAAATGGGGGATTATACCTGGGAACTCCTGAACTCCTGGGGACCCCCCAGAGAGAGATTGAGGGTCTGACCTGGGCTGCATGCTGCTACAGCAATCCTCACCCAGGATGGATGTAGGGTCGACTTAGCTATAGGCAAAATAGGAAGTGGCCTAGGGGCCCCAAATGACCTGTGTTGCGGTGGAAGTGAAATGGTCATCAGTTAACTCGGTGCTGGGGGGGGCACTCAAGCTTTGCCTGGGGACCCTGAAGAGGTAAAATTGACCCTGGATGGATGGATGGACAGACTGAGGGATGGATGAATGAATGTACACTAGTGGTCAAAATTATGGAAACACTTAACATTTTTGGCATCACACTTTCTGAATTGCCACACAAGTATTGTTAGTGTTTATTAACATTTAAAAAATGTTAGAAGTATCATACACTGGACAATTAAATAAGGAACGGCAGTTGACTGAAGTTCTGCAATCTCTAAAAATCACTAGTGTAGTGAAGATGCGGCAAGAATCATAGTTGTCCTTGTTAGAACTAAGCCATGAGACTACTATTTAAGAGAAAGCCTTCTAAAGGTTACCAAGGAAATGATGAATTCCAACTGAAGCTGTCAAAGCTTGGAACTGAAGCTTAAGATATGGTGTCGAGTTTCACAGAAACAAATGGCGATGGTTTCAGTAAAAGTTTGGGATCTTTAATTTCATGATGGATGGAGAAATGTATTATGTTATTGAAATGTTATTATATTTCTGATAGTTATTGCATTATTGGCTGCTACAAGTAAAAAAATTAAAATAAGAGATTTGTTTGCCTAAGCTCAATCCGTATGCGCCAAGTATAAAAACAATCCAGATCCAATTGTGCTGATTCTACACAAAAAGTGAAATAGGTACACTATATCTCCACACTATAACAACTGAAACAGGTTACGGTCATGTAATAATTATTACGCTTATTATAGAGTAGTGCTACTTCTCACTGGGACACGGTGACAAATGTCACAAACGCAAAGCAGGAAATGCACACCATGTTCACAGCTACTGATTAGGACCATTTTGCTGGCAGGGCTGAGGGACCCCAAAAAGAAAAAAGCAAGGAGTAACTTCTACAGAAAAAGTCTGAATTAAAATTGCCACACAGATTTTCTCCCATGGCTGATGAGTCACCGGCTTTGGAAATCCATGGACGAGCTTACGATTACCCACAGTTCCCGGCCTCACATGTTTTAACTTTCAGGGAGCTCATATTAATAGACACGGCGGTCACTGTTAAAGTGCCTAGCTTTTATCATCACTTATCTGAAATAAGGAAGGTGGGGGGCGTCAAAAACACGCTGAAAGTAGCATTTAAAGCTTACACAGAAAGATATAAATAATCCGGATAACACAACATCTTGAAAGCATAGCTGTTAGTGATTCTCCTTCAACACGTGGCAAAGGATGGTGAGAGCAACAACTACAGACGATTCGGCTTAAATTATCATGGCTTTTTGGCATGAAGGGGACAGGCAATCACTACAAAATACCAGGATACTGTATGATGCAACATAAGAAACTGGAGCCCTTTTAATAACAGACACCTGTAGGTAATTCTGTAAGTAAACAGCACTTAATATTACTTTTATCCAAATTTTGTCATACATCATGCAATCCCCATTTACTCTCTGCCATTTATTTAGTCAAAAACCTGCATTTATTCATTTGTAATTGATCACTTTCTCCTTCTCATTTAATAAATCAGAACAGTGCAAGTTTAGAAAAAAAAACCTATTTAAAACAGGAATGCAGAATTCGGACCACATCTTTGTTTTTTCAGCAGTATTTTTGCTTTAAAGCCAGTACTTTTCATACACTTATTCAGACAAACCAAATGGTCAAACTCAGCCTACAGTCCCAGGTTCATCCTTACGGGCTGCCTGACAGCAACAAAACACTGGGCTTTAATAAGCTGCACTGAAGGGCAAAACCTGCAGTAGGCAGGGAGATTGGCCTCTTTTGGGAACCAACACTATGCCGTCCTGGGGGAGAATGTGTTTTTCTTTCCACTGTCCCTTAAGGGCTTTTGGTTTCAAACTATGATCCGGTCCTCATCTCTGTTACACTCATACATCAGTACACTTCATAATTCCACTTCGCACTGTTCTGTCTGTTAGTACTATTTCAATGCACTGTATCTGCATACAATCACTTTTCTTAATCATAAGCAATTCATGAAATGATATGCAGATTTTAGCATTATCATTTACAACATTTCACATCAGCTTGCATCTGCACTAGTGCGTCCTTTTGCATTTAAGATTTTTAAGCAAATCACAAACCATAATATACCCAAAATAACAAAAATTAGTCCAGTAGTGCCTTTATTTTTCTAAACATATTTTCCTATCATCATTGTGTGGTGTCCTATTTGTACAAAATTAACATCCCGAGTTAATTTCAAAAGCAAGCAGTTTAATATTACAGAATATTAAGCACTTAAAACATGCCTGTCTGTTCACAATGATAGTATACCTGGTTACTGGAAGATCGCTATGCTGAACTTAAGCAAAGCATTCAGTGTGAGACTGTGATGACCAAGGCAGACACCCCCGATGGTTCTTACAGTTAAAAAAGCCTCCGAGTTGAAGGAGCATCTCCGAAATGGGTAACTGCACGTTCGGTACTGGCTTCGGTGACGGGCACCATGGCATTATCGATGCATCAGCAATCCAAGGTTCAAAGGAGCCAGGATAGAGTGCCAGCCAAGAAGCAACAAAAGGCAAACCTGCTACCATCCAAAGATATAACGAGATGCCCAACTTGGCTTTGCCTGTAAGCTGAAAGAAGAGAACTTTAAAAGAGGGATGCTTGGCAGTGATGAGCCTGGGTTGTATCCTGTATCCCAGATAACAATCAGAAGAGGACTTTTAAAGCGCAGGAAGCTGTTAGTGGCTTGCCATGTGAAGACCACGAGTACAATGGTCTGTGGAATGCATCCACAGACTGATGGATCAACAAAAACACAGAGTAATAATGCATGCTTCTCTGTACCATGCTCACAGAAAGGACCCATGCCTCTTGGTAACTTTCATCCTAAGACGGCCATTGCAATCTCCCCCCCCCCCCCCGTGCCCATAGCAATCCACATTGTGGGGGCCATGCCAAATTTTTTATACTACTGGAGTAGCAATTCACATAGCAACTGGACATGAGGTCAAATGTTCGTATTAAATTGAATATTATAGGGTGAAGGTGCAGAGCTACACTGGAGTTACGTACTTAATCTACTTATTTTATATTACATACAATATCAGTGTCACTGAATACCAAATTTTTAAGGAGACTGTATTGCACTGCTCTGCGATGGGCTGGCCCCCCATCCTGGGTTGTTCCCCGCCTCGTACCCATAGTTTCCAGGATAGGCTCCGGACTCCCCACGACCCAATGGGATAAGCGGTTTGGAAAATGGATGGATGGATGGATGTATTGCACTACTGTCTATTTTGTTGTTAATACTCTTTAACCCATAATGCCGCTGCTGTCTCTTTTGATGGTAATTCTCTTGTACCCATAATGCCCTGAGCATTTCCTGTAGATGCAGCCACTTACAGGTATTTTCTACTCTGAGCGTGCAGGTGTTTGTGGCTGTTTGTGTCAGGACTCTCGGTCACTTTCCGCTCAGAGGCTTCCTGTTTTCCATGCCGTTCTATGGTCCCACACAGCGTGTCAGGGGTTCCCCTGATAACTTGCAGAAGCTGGCTGCTCGTCTGGCCTCTTGTTCCCAAACACCCGCAAGAGATTCTGCAGGTGTCAAAACAAGTCCATTTGGGGTACTTCAGCGTGACTGAGTGGTGCAACCCGGAAACTAAAACCTTTACTGTGATTAAATCTCTAAAAATGAAGCTCTTTGTATAACTTGGAGTCTAACTATACCACTTCTCAATCTCCTGAATCCAGTACAGCTGTTTCAAGCTAGCTATTTGCCCTGCCAATGCATGCATGTCAGACGACCAACTCTTGCGGTTCCATCTGGTTTCTGTTACTAACGCTACACTTTCTCTTAAACTCTTAGCATCTCCTTACTGCTTCTTTATAGGATGTGATGTCAGGCAACATAGTTGACCTCAAGAGTCATCAGAGCACAGGATGACCCCTTAGGTGTAAATGCCCCATTAGGTTCACCTTGGAAAAAGCATGCATGTTTAAGCAAACTTGCAGAGATGCTAATCCTTAAAACCGCAATGGCACTGAAATCACTCCATGGAGGTCTCAGCAGCTTCCATACCCAGAGACACCAGGACTTGCTGAGATGGAGGTAGCATTACCATGAGAATGCCACAGGCCTGTCTCATCTTAACCTCACCTAGTGCCTTTTTACACTGGACCTCAGCTGGTCCGTAGTGGCCTGAAGAGCGGCTTAAAACCGTCTGTGAGCATTTGCTGTCTAACCCTTCCCAACAGCGCTGGCATTTTTATTCACGGTCTTTCCCAAAATGCTATTGGCACTGTTTCTTGGAACAGGCACCGAGACCGGAACATTCTGCGGGACTGGAGAGGTGAGTAACGAAGGGGATGCCAGGCATTATTATTATTCTAGGTCATCTCCGTGACTAATAGGTATCATCGCAGCTTATGGGCAAGCGAGTATGAATCAGTCTCTGTCTTAGACAGGATACGAGGGGGATGCCATACGCAAGAGGTATGCAGATTGGTCAGTGCTGTGGCAAAGATGGAGTCATGAAAAGTATCCAAAAATCTGCTTCAAATGCAAAATAAGCACTTTTTTCTCTATACAATAGCTCAGCAATCCAAGTGTAAATCAAATGTCTTATTTGCAAAATGTATTATGAACAGATCTTTTGCTTGTGTTAAAATATTAATAATTGCACTTCTAATGATGCTAACAATGTAAATCAAGCTACATTAAAATCCACATTTGAAGTGAAATATATTCTATATAATCTAAAAATATTCTATTTTATTTCATAGTAGCTGTTCTTTTTGCATTTGTGATTTTCCTTTCAAACAACAAAATGAAATAAATTACTAGTTAGTCATACTTTACATAGAAAAGCTACCACAACGGATAAATAAAATAACTGCTGGGAGGGCAAGCTCGCAAATATAAGGAGGTCCATGTGTTTTATGAAGTTTCTTTGAACCAACACAAGATACGGGGACAAAAGTTGTGTGCGCCTCTTTAATAAGCAGTGAAGAATATGTGTCCTTTGAACGGGAGCTTCAGGTCAGACAACTGCATGTCCAAGCTATAAAAAGCAACAGCGAAGCGCACAGGAAACAAACACGTTTCTTAAATCCTGGACAGCCTTCAGTGAAAACTTTACCACTTCTCTGTAATGTCACTGTCCCAGTATAGGGAGAACATGCGACAAAAACACTGGGAAAGTAGTGGGAATCACAATGGCTCAGGTGCAGCCGCTGCAGGGGTGTTTACTTTCGGTACATTCCCATACCTAGAGTGCTTGTGTGCATACAGAAGAAATGGTATTTACAGTAACTGAACAAAGAAGACGACAAAATAAAACATATGCATGTCTACCATAGAGAGAAACCTTCAGATTTCACCCAAACACTCCCCTGCACTTCTTTATGGAGAAGCTATATATAGATCTATACCCAAGCCCAACCCCCTGGAACATACCAAATTTCGCTATGATATCTAGGCATATTACCAAACCAAAGAAAATAAACTATTAGCATATACATATTTAAACCAAAATTAATACACTTTACAAAAAGTTATTTCATTTATGCTCATCTCATATAATCATTTCTCCCTTGATACTCCCCTGGCAAAAATGGACTGCCCCAACCAGTATGAGGCTGCACTTGCATGGCTCAAAACTGGCACTACAAAGCCAGCCCAAACAAGGGAACTCAGATTTGGGTCCTCCACTCAAGTTACATGCAGAAACAGCCGGCTCTGTAAACAAGTATTTAATTCCGCCTTCTTACATAAAAGGAAATATTGAAAAAAATAAGTATTCTAAAATAATCAATAATCTGCTACATGTGTACTTTAAAAATGACATGCTTGTGAAGGACTTTGAATGTGAATTTACAAAGTATATAAATATTGGCTATATGGCGTGTGTGTTTGAATTATGTTGGTTCAGATAGCATTCACAGGATTAGTGGTAGCTTGTGAGATTACAACCTAGCCGTCTACAATCAGCTACAGGGCCCTCTGCCATAGCACCTCGATCAACTTCATGACTGGACTTATGACATGCAGTGCCATTCTTTTTGCCAGACCAGTGTCTGTTAATCAACTGGTAAGGTTTCACAGCCAGATACCACCAATATTGTGTGGTCTGACATGTAACAACCCTGTGATCAGTCTGTGATGTTCACTTTATGGCATAGCATTCATTTTCTACTGCATACTTGGTTTTCAATGGAATCAGTTTACAGCTCACAGTATGAACAGAACAAGATTCTCTGGTCCTATGTCCCCTTCTGCTAACACTATTCCGATGCCCAAGGTAGAGGTATACACCTGGTCCAGGAACCTTCTGCTAATGTCCAGTCTCCACAGAATGGGGAATCAGCAATGAGCACAGTTTCAAAGGTCTCATCACATACATTAGTCCACACCATTGGGTTTTGACCAGTATTTGTGGTCAGTTCCATTAATGATACTGTAATCGTGGCAATGTCTGGGATAAATCTCCTATACCATCCCACAAGTCTTAGGCAAGTTTCTTGGTCCTTGTTGGGCCTCACTTTTCCTGATCCCAGATACAATGCTTTTCCTTTAGCCCATTGACACTTTGAAGTATTGAGGGTCAACCCCCAGCTTGCTGACTTTTTCCAGGACTTTTCTCAGGTTGTGTTCCCAAGAATACTATAGCTCACCACTTCACCTAGCTACACTGCTGAACTCTCCTCACAGTCATATCGCACCTGAGGTACTCCAGTGTTGTCAGTGTCACATGCAACCCAAAAGGCATTACAGTGAATTTGCATAACACAATTTGGGGTAATAAAAGCAGCAAAGGCTCTGGAATTTTCATCTAAAGGGAACTGCCAATACCCCTAATAGAGAGCTAGGTTGGTGATCAAACCCAGGCTAAATCTTTTCCAACAGGACGTCAAAAGTCAACATGGGATAGACATCAATCTAAGAAACAGCCTTTAGCTTGCCGAAATCCATCCAGGTACGAAGAAAGCCATCTTTCTTAGGAACGATGGCTAGAAGACTGTTCCACTCGACAGAAGAAGGCTCTATACTTCAAAGCTTTTCATGGTTCTATTTTCCGCCTTCAAGAGTTCAAGCAAGAACTCTGGGACTCTATATGGATGTTGTGAATGGCTGCGGTAGCAAAAAGAGAAACCATTTAGGGTAATGTGTTGCTCTGTGGCTTAAGACTCTGTCCCAGTGATTGCAAGGTCACTGGTTCAAATCCCCTAGCTGGTAGAGTGATGTGAGTTTGCAGAGACTTGTGAGATTAATACTTGGCTATCCACAGTCAGTTACAGAGCCCTCTACCACATTACCTCCCTCTTCTTCCCTATTACCCCTGTGTGGTGATTTGGACAGATAATCTGCAGCCATATTTTTTTAATCAGCCCTGTATCTGAAAATGGACCAGTAAGGATGCAGATCCAGGTGTTCTGGGAATTATGATCTTCCATGGTCTGAATCCATGTGTGGGACCTGTGTTGAGTCTCTCGATTGAACCTTCTACTCAAGAGATTATGACACGCCTTTCCTTATCTATTGCTCCATTAGGCAATGCTGCTGGTGCCCCATGCAGCCCAAAAGGCATTGCAGTGAACTGGAAAAACCTGAATGGGCTATTGAGAGCAGGAAAGGCTCTGAAATGCACATCTAACAGAACCAGCTAATACCTCATACGCAGGTCTAGGGCCTGATCCTTTTCAGCAAGATGTCATTAGCCAACATCATTAGATGATCCCCTTTTCTTCTGTAATGAACACAGAGGAATACAAGCTCTTCTTAACATTGTTCAGTAGTCTCCTTACAGGCCAACCATACCAGAGCTCAGAAAAACCCCACCGATGTTTGTGGAACTTTCCAAAGGACAAAAAGAAGGGAACCATCTATTCCAGTCCTTACCCTTGTCCTTGAAAAATTTCCTCAATGTGTTTTTCAGGGTTTGATGGAACCTCTCAACTAGATCATCCTTCTGAGGATGGTAAGGGCTGGTTTTAACTGCTGTGAGTCCTAGCTGCTGATGCAGCTGTCCCATCAACTGTGAGGTGAATTTGGCATCCTATTCTGTCAGGATCTCCTCTGCAAAGCCTATTCTGACAAATAGTTGGACTAATGCCCTTATAATACTATGTGATAATACTACATAACAGGAAACCCTCTGGATATTTGGTTACATAATCACAAATCACCAAGATACACTGAAATCCTCCAGTGCTGTTCTCCAATGGACCCTCAATATAAATCGCAATATGTTGCAGGGCTGTGCAGATCACTGGTAATGACTGCAGAAGGAACTTTTCAGACTTGCAGACAGCACTATTTTTTGGCAGACGGGGCAGGAGGCAGAACATGTTTGAACATCCTTTTGTATAACTGGGAACGAATGCGCATGTGCTCTATATTTTCTTTTCACCCTAAATGTCCTGTCCATGGAATGGTATGCAGTACAGATGTATGGATGATCTACAACAGTGGTCTCAACTTACATTACATAAACACTGGCTCCACGTGGTAGGCCTTTTAATTATCATTTCTGTTGGAGTTTGTGGGGTTACTGATTCGTGAGATTAGTACACGGCCATCCACAGACAGCTACCACACCTCTGCCACATATCTCATATTTTAAATTATAAATTGGGATATTTAACAATGCATTGTCTGCTGTTTTCATATTTATATTTATTTCCAGTCAACTGTTGGTGGAAAAAAAAAACCTAACTGCTCTGTGTCTCTAGGCTGACGTGAAGATGTAAACACGTACAGTAATGCTTCATAATGTTTTGTGGTTCTTTTAAACATGACTTTGTCCGCATTGTTGGTAAATCTATTTGTTTAGTTTAATTACCACAGCAGGTTCCTTCAAACAAAAACCAACCAATCAGAAGTTAAAGCAAGTGACCACAAAGGTAGGACAAGTAAAGGAAAATGACATACAAGGTACAAGTAGGATAGCTAAGGTATCAGTTACTGCAGCCCCTTTACTCTGCCCTCCTTGGCATGCTGTTGTTAGCCAGAGTGACATGGAGTCAAAAACACCTGGAGTTCTCAGGAGGGGTGAACATCAGGGGAACCATGTTAAAGGGATTCACGGCGTGAGAACAAACTGGGAATATAAAAGAGACACGTTGGGTGATGGTGGAACAGAAGCGAGCGCACGTCAGCGTAGAGACACACTGGGACGACGGCGGGGAGCAAAGCGGAGAGTGAAGCCCCGTGAGATGAGCTGTCTCCTGAAGCCAGCAGACTGACACGGGGATTAACACGTAACGCATAGGGGAGCGTAAAGTCAACATGGAGAAATACAGGAAGTGAAATCTTGCCGGGTGGAGCGTATGCACTGTGGAGGAGGAGTAAAAAGATGAAGAAGTAAGAGGGAAAAAGGAAAAGCAAAGGTAAAAAGTCAGTCTAGAGAAGTTATTCCTCTCTACATAGAATTCATGCAAATGGGGGAAGGGAAAGAAGCCTGCATGTCCCAGTGATGAACTGGCAACCCATCCATAGTGTGTGCACCCCTGTCCGTGCCCCGTGCTTCCTTAGATAGGCCGCCCCCACAACTCTGTCCAGGATAGAAGACAAAGTATACACATCAAAGATTATACTCCTTCGCAGTTAAGAAAAATGTATCACTATAATCGAAAGCAATTTGAAAGGAAATGATGACTTGTGAATGAATGGGTTCTTCCTCTCTGGACACACTGATAACCAGCATTAAAATTCATATTGACCATTAAACTTTACTGAAGTCATTTTATTTTTACAGAGACCAAAGAGTATGACAATTAATTTTGACAAGACATAATGAAATATGTACATTACAATAAAATGAGTGAAGAGAAATTATGCCTTCTCAGTTGTTTTGCTGGCTGTTGGGGGATGTTTGACAACAGAATAAGTACAATCAGGGTTTAAATATATACAGAGCCCAGTACAGCCCATCTCCACCTCCTTATGTCCAAATTGCTACTTGCCAGAGTGCAGCTCCACTTCATTCAAGGATTGCCTTTTTTTCTTAATGCCCCAAAATGTAGTAAAAGATTCAAAGTGAATGGTTTAATAAAAATTCAGTTTTGCGCTAAAAATATTTTACATGTTAATTTTCATTAGTAGTTCTGATCAAACATTTATGTCTCAAGTGGATGAGATATTCCTACATGACGCCTTGATTTCTGTCCAGTGTTTCTGTAGTTTGACTTATTTCTCTTACTGTACTGCTGCCAAAACTTCGCTCACTAGCTAGACTCTGCTAGAGGTAAGATGTGTGTAAGAAGCTATCCATGAATAACTTGAAATTTTAATGCATTTTCATGATGACATTACAAATGAACAAGCAAGACTATTACTTACTATGATAGGCCATTTTGATGGATTTTTAAGTTTCACGTACATGTTACGCTTGAAAAAAATCCAAGTATCGTTTAACAAGGCATGTTAAATAACCACATAAAATAAAAATTTTCTGATCACATTTTTAGTTTTGCATTGCTGTAAAGTTGTAACAGAATATCCTTCAAATGAATATACAGCATCTTTAAGATGATAACTAATAAACGAATATGCAGAGCAGCTCATTCAGCGCCGCCCACATGCATTCTGTACCTGACAGGACTGTCCCATTTCTCTCATTCTGATTTCACCCTGAGTACAAGTTGTCCGCAGGTCTGACATGACTTGTCAATAAACTAATCAATTATTATTATTATTTATATAATACAATATGACATGCTAACAATTATTTTATTTCAATTGTATTGAACGCTTCTCTGATTTGTGAAGAAACCAGCACAACCAGAATCTAAAGTTAGACCAGAAACAAATCCTTTGACATTAATCATTTTTAGTAAGATCAATAAATAGAGGTAGGGTTCATTCTTCATGAACTATTTGCACCGTTATTATAGGGCTAAGTGTCCCGATGCAGAAGGGCTCATCATAGCTACCTGCACTTTCCAAATAAAGAAATGGGACAGGACAGTGCCCTGGAAATGCATGGGCATGAGACTGCAAGAAGAGATATACGTACCATCTGGAACAAGGCCACTGGCTGCACTGGCAGGCTCCAAAGTATTATTATGATAATTGCAATATTAACTAGTAGAGGATTGCTAGGACCATTTCACTTTGTTTCCTTTTTAAAAACATACATATAAAAAAGAATTATTGTTTGGTATCTAACTACTGTTCCACAACTGGGAAGAATACAAAGAAAACATGAAATATTCTGAGTGATCCCAAACTTCTGAACTACAGTGTACGTAGTACTTTTATTATGACATATTATTTTAATTTCATTTGGGGAAGCACACATATGGTGACATCCCGGATAACCTAGAAGAGGAACAAAAGCTCAGAACTGTTCATGAACTAGACTATGCTGGCTACATCTGACAGCAAAACACCAGACTCTAGGTATACACATTTTCACATCTGCTCTGGCACCAACATAGATCTACACCTTTCTAGCCAAACCATTTAATCCCTAGAAAAAAGTGAAAAGCTTTTATAAGAATAACTAACCCATTGCATTATATTCAAGAATTCTTACACAAGGCTACACATGCGGCGCAGCGCAGTAGTGCAGTGGTTAGCACTGTTGCCTCACACCTCTGGGAACAGGATTTGAGTCTCCGCCAGAGTTCTGTGTATGTGGTGTTTGCTTGTTCTTCCCGTGTCATCATGGGGTTTCCTCCAGGTACTCCAGTTTCCCCCACAGTCCAAAAACGTGCTGATGTTAATTGGAGTTACCAAATTCCCCTTAGATGTGAATGGTGTGTGTGGGTGCCCTGTGATGGGCTGGTGCCCCATCCTGGGTTGTTCCCTGCCTTGCGCATGTAGCATCCGTGATAGGCTCCAGACCCCCCGCGACCCTGAATAGGACAAGCGAGTTGCACACTCATTAAAAAAAGAACAAATCGGAAGTTTCTAACTGCCTTAGACGCCTGCTTTGCAACAGAACCGTCACACGTAACTCGTTTTAAAGGTGCCCCCCCCCCGAGAAGACAGAAGATGTAAAGTGGATTAAAGGTGTGCCCCTTTAACAGCAAGGGAAATCCGTCTGAGAGGCGCGCTAACTGAGGGATGGGTTTTCAGATCGGAGCCGCGGCGTGGAGATGACGCCAGAAGGTCTGAGCTTAAAAGGCGGCTGGAGCGGGGGAGGCGTGGCCTCGTCCAGTGCGTGTCACCCATGTATTATATGCAGCAAACAAATAAGTCCAAGGTCATCCCGCTCCGTCACCCGTGACCTGCTTCAGCTATGCGGCAGCCGGTCGGGCCCAAATCGCGCTGGCCCTATGCCTATGGAACAGAACCAGGAAGTGGATTCTCGCACTATTACTCGGAATTACGGCAACCCTAAATCCAGTCAATCCTAAATCCCTGCTAAGAAAATCCGGGCAAAGCACCCTTCAGTGCGTGGGCTTGATCTACATAGTGCCAAAAGATTAACTTCGGTTTACATTGCAAAGACATTAATCAGATAAATGTATCTCTTGAATATTTAATGAAACATAATAAATTTATAAAATATAATGAATTGTAACAAAGACAGAGAGAGAGAGAGCAGAGTATGCATGGGCAAACGTTACCCACGCAGAGACACACGCGTATCTGTTTTTCTGGATATATGTATGGATATATGTATATCCAGAGGTCGAGTTGAAAAGTATTTCTGGGGGATGGTGGGGGTGCACGGCGGGGGTACCCGACGCTAAAACTTGCTGCAGCGGTTGGGGAGGACGATCGCGCGGGGTTTGGATTAAGTTGTGCTTCGTTCTGGAGTCCGCCGACTGAGTAACCCGGTAGATTTCCCCATGACAACTCGAGGCCTGTCCATATCTAATGGATATTAAGGTGGTTCAGTGGGTGGTACTTTGCCTGTTGTTGCACTATTAGGAGAAAGTCCTCTTGAAGCCTTTCGCCGTCGTATAGGTTCGCTCTGTGTGCTCGGGTTTCCTCCCGCAGTCCAAAGACAAGCAGTTACGCTAACTGGCGTCTCTAAATTGGGATAAGCTCCACCCCTCACGCCCACCTCACCAGGATTAGCAGTCAGAAAATGAATGGGTGGATGTATATTTATATACACACGCCACTTCCAGTGACAGTTTTATTAAACAAACTTACACTGCTGCCAAATATAAGGTCATCAGTTATGGTTCTGCCTATAAATACAACCAAGAAAATGTTTTGTTTGTTTCTATCATTGTAATGAAGTCAATCAAACCAACAAAATCTTTAATACACTCTTACAGATCTTAAAATTATGTTTACAAGGTAGTAAACTGCAAAGTGGATCTGTAGGCTATACTTGCTATAGGCTATCTGTGATGTATTTTCTTTTTAATTACTTTTTTAAAATGAATGCAGCTGCATAGATGCCTATTATGTAAACATTACACAGCGAACAAACTAGCTTTAATCAAAGGCACTTCTTAATTCGTGTTAAGGAAACGCAATTATGTCCGGAGCTATAAATCCTTTCCAAATAACTTCATCACCAGCTTGAGGTTTTGACAGTTTTATTCCAACGCAAAAGGTCTTTAATCAAGCCGTGACATGTGGCATGGAGAAGTCTGCCAAGCCATTTGGTAAAGCGTATTTAAAAGCGGATCGTTTAAGGAAATCTACGTAACACGTCCACTATTTACTCCCTACTGTTGGCTGAGACATGCAAGCAGATGACCCACACCCGTGAGCAACACCAAAAACACACCAAGCAGAACAGCGTGCACGATCTGCTCCTGTACTCCACATTTTTCATGTCGGCGTGAATCTCTTATTATACCAAGTCCCCATCCCCCGGGTCGTGCAAGACGTCTTTTTAGAAACATTATTTTTAACGGACCCTAGTGATATGCATAACGTAACAGCGTAACCTCTGATGGATTGAAGGATTTGGGTTACAGCGCAATACATTCGCTGATTCACTTCTTAATAACTGCAATTCCAAGTTCCATTTGAAGTTTTACGGATCCGTTTATATTCATTTGCTGGTGAGATATAATTTGACTTAATAGCTTCCAAACATCATCACCATCACCATTATTATTATTATTATTATTATTATTAGTAATATTATTATTATTATTATTATTATTAGTAATATTATTGTTGTTGTTGTTGTTGTTGTCGTCATCAAGGTTGTTGTTGAATTTTACTATGTTATTCATATCTTTGTTACAAATTATTATTAGGGTACTTATTGTTAATGAACGTGGTTTATGCGATGCCTGAACTTAGCTGAGATTTTCCTAATTATGATAATATACGAAGTAGGCTGCATTAACAACGCGGGTCATGATTTGATTAAAAATGTGCTCAGAACAAAATTTTACTCGCAACCCTACAACTTTCAGCACCTTAGACTAAAGGACAGCGATCCGTAACTCCTTAAAGGCAGATTTCTGTAAACGGGGGGTTTTTTGCTTCCGCTCTGGGTTTGCCCTGCATTCGCTGTTCGCCCAGTCAGTCCCTAACCCTGCTGTCAGCTTATGCACACCGTTTCTGGACTCTGAAGTCCAAATGCAATGCAGTCAGAAGACACCTGTTGTTGTTTGTTTAAGCGCAACGTGATGTAAACTACACGGCATTCCACACGATGTCGTTTTATATTTCGGTATTTCAACAGATGTGGCCTTTGTTTTCAGGGCATTTGACTCTGTGATGTCTATTAATACGGACAAATACCGTGCATTTAATGTAAAAACGAAGTGGCAGCACGCATGCAAGTATGCACACGCGCACGCGAGCTCACGCAACCAGGTGAGCTGTTTCCCCCCATCACACTTATACCGGGGCAATATTTGCATGCGACACTAAAATCGTCTCATTATGTTTTACACCGAGGAAAGACCAGCGTTTCCAAATCGGACAGACACGACTGTTCGAATCGAGCATAAATAAGGTTTTAAATCATGAAACTTCTATAGCAAACGTAATCAAGAAAATCGCGGCACTAAGCATAATTACAGAAAGGAGTGAACACAACTGTGATTTCCACGCTACGTATAAGGTGGGGGGTAGTATGAGGGGCATCAGCGTAGGGTTGAATTACATTTTCGAGACCCTTATCCAAATTAATATCATTAATTAAATAATTTCATATCCAGAAATATATTAATATATCAATAATGCAAAATAATACGTAGGCATATCGCGTAAAAATGCGCATCTAAAAACTAAATGAATTAACTTGACTTAGTTTGGAGTTACAATTTACCCATTATAAACATATTATATAATCAATAGTCTTCCTTGCTGGAGAAAATTCATTTATGAAGCTAATCTGATATTTTATATCCAGTGTCTATAATATTCATGGATTAAAGGCAGTACGCTTTGATTCTATAAAATCGCACACAGAAAAACCTATAAGTGTTTTAAATTTAAATCCAGAAATAGAAACGTCTTCCATCAAACTCCAGTTGATGTTGCCCAAATGACGTTTTCGAAAGTACTAATGTAACAAAACTTTAAAAACCAATAGATTAAAAAGCATTGAAGTTGTAAAGAGCACACAAGCGCAGCGCTATAGACGTAAGAAAATATCGCACTTACATGTGAAACTCCTGTTTTTACAGCGTTGCATCCAGAGTGAACGTCGAATTGAAATTTATTTTTAAATGTCCATTAAGAGACATGGAACACCCACGTTAATGCCATGACCAGTTATTATTTCTTCATTCTTCATTCTGAAAACTTTCCCGACAAAAAATATCATTAAAAACGTTCTCTTTTCTGTCAGTTACATCGAGCAGCGGATCTGTTAAAACGCAGCAGCAGTTATTAAATCCCGTTTTCTTGGGAACATAGGAAAATGGGTCTCTTCCAACGAGGACTTATGTTGATATTCTGTCACCAGTTTCCTATACATGTGTCTAAGTATATTATTTCGCAAAACACGCGTCTTCTGCACAGATTTCTCCCAGTTTTCTTTTATTTCTTAAGGTAGTCCGAGGGGAAACGCATTTAGCGCCCTGCTCTATTGCATACGCGCCTTGGAAAGTGCGTCTGAAAGCCTATATGAAAATGCATCCAAACATTTTGATTGCCCTTGAGCCACCAAAGTGAGGAAGTCAGATGTCCCGGGGTGACGCCTACTCAGCATGGGAGAACCGACGATCGCATGTGTGTGTGTGTGCGTGTGTGTGTGTGTGTGTGTGTTTCATCCCAAGACCGAACAACAATGACTTAAGTCACACCTCTGGAAATACACAGTCTGAGCATAGCGTTTCTAAGTGATTATCATATTCTTATCATTGTTACATATAATAGTAGCCTATTAGTAACGCGTAAAAAGCGCAAAGCACTCGCTCGTTCTGATCCACTTAGTATTTAAAAGATCTTTTATTATGAAAGCTCTCTAATCCGCGCAGTCTTTCGGTGATTGTCACAGTGACAGCTGCTTTTCGGAGATGTGCTGTTACAATCAGCCGTCGTGTTTCATTTAGTTAAAATACACAGTAGGGTTATGAAAAGCTGGTATCTAAATGCAGGTCATCGTTATGACACGTTTTAGCATTTAGTGGTAAGCAGACTGCTATACTTTAAGGCTGATTAATGTCTTTGAAATGTAAACTGTAGGAAATTTTAAACATTGAAATTTTTAATATTTATGTGAAATTATTTGCTTAAAGTAGTACACGTAATCTGTTAATGTGGCAGGTATCTATTTCCTGTTTATTGATGTTTATTTATACCAAGCCATGGCAGTAATTATGGATCTCTTTCCGATTTGTGTCCGCCTTTTAAAAACACAAGCCACAAGTTTAAATAAGCGGAGGGGATACCTTGACTCCAAATTAAAGGTCGGACAAACCTGAGCTTACGTTGCCCTCTAGCGGCGGACATAATTCATTGTTACGTTAATCAGTTAGATGGACAATAAACACGCTGACATCGAGTTCATGCCACCCCTAAGCATTGTTAACATAACTCAGAGTCCTTCAGTATGGGAACAATAACTAAAATAGCATAAAAGATCGAAATATATTTGGACTTAACTAAGTGTTTAATATGTGCGTGTGCGTGTGTGTGTGCGTGCGTGCGTGCGTGTGTGTGTGCGTGCGTGTGGGTGATACTTTACGTACTGCTAGGTAGTCTATTCACGGAGACACACAGGAACAAACAAATAATTTTTGAATCAATCAATTAATTTTTAAACAGAACAATTTTGAGTTGTCCTTTTTACCAACGTTTCAGACATTTAATGGTCCCTTAAGATAATTTAAGGACTGCTCCTTGTAACTTCCTTTTATGTCATATTTATTATAATTTTTAAAAATTAAATGTATGTTGAAGGTATATAGGCACATATATAGCTATAGTAACTATAGTAGTTGTGTGATATGACTCTCTTTATCTTACATGAGTCAGAACCAGTGAGAGGAATCAGACATGGCCTGCAGCAGATGGCAGACACACACATGTAAAGGAGAGCATCCTGCGGGGGGTCTGCAGGGCTCTGCACACTCTGGCACGCCTGCAGCAGACGGCAGACACACACACATATAAAGGAGAGGATGCTACGGGGGGTCTGCAGGGCTCTGCACACTCTGGCACGCCTGCAGCAGACAGCAGACGCAGACACGTAAAGGAGAGCATCCTGCGGGGGGTCTGCAGGGCTCTGCACACTCTGGCACGCCTGCAGCAGATGGCAAACACACACACATGTAAAGGAGAGGATGCTACAGGGGGTCTGCAGGGCTCTGCACACTCTGGCACGCCTGCAGCAGACAGCAGACACAGACACGTAAAGGAGAGGATGCTACGGGGGGTCTGCAGGGCTCTGCACACTCTGGCATGCCTGCAGCAGACGGCAGACACACACACACGTAAAGGTGAGCATGCTACGCGGGGTCTGCAGAGCTCTGCACACTCTGGCACGCCTGCAGGATCATTTCTGCATTCCCCTTCAGTGCTGGAGCTGCTTAAAGTGCCGTTAAAGTGCTAAACTGTTAAATAGGTTGGCGGCCGCTACAAGTCTTTCAGTATTGAAGACATATCCTGGGATTTTTTATAGAGGCCCCTAGAGGAGGATGGTCCAGATGGTTCAGGTCCAGAGAGTAAAAATCCAAACCAAGATTTTGTTTCAACCAACTAGTTGCGTACTCTGTAACTGTGATTATTACAGTACTCGATTGGTTGGTTGAAAGAAAATCATGGTCTGGAATTATACTCTCTGGACCTGACCTATACACTTCTGGAGGTCCCCCGGAGCTGGATGGTGTGGTGTGTAGCACTGTTGCTCTCTACCTCCAGTACTAGGGGTTGAAATCCCACCACTGGCGTTTGTGTAGCTTGCCACAGTGCACTGGTATGCCATCTTGGGCATGTACTGTTGTTTGTTGGACTTTGCATTGCATTTAGTTTTTCCTGGGACTGGCTCTGTCCTCAACTCGACTCAGTACTGGATAAGTCTGCAGGCATCGGAGGGTGACTTGCGGTCATGCAGAGATGCCGGCTGAGTTGTCGCGGCGCCGGGTTATCGCTCCTTCTGGAACATTCTCAACAACTGCAAAATTAATCAGCATAATGGCTAAAGCTCACTGCATCATTATAAAGATACTTTTATAATTTCAATTTAAAACATTATAGTTTTGATAGTTAGTATATTTAACAAAACCAAAATTAGCATGAATTTAAAAGTAAGTAGCCTATATGAATTTAAGCATTTTGTCATTTTGGGAATGTATGGACTATATACAAACATTTATAATATCTAATGTTCATACAAACTTGTTAAATCACCTTTTCCGTTATTGTGCATCTCTGATCCTGTTAGTGAAGACAGGGGCAACCAGAAGGTATTGTTTTTTCGTTCTGTGGGGTCGACAGGCAATAACACAGAAGAGCCACGATCAGCGCCATGGGATTCGGCCGGCGTGGTCTGAAGCTCCCGGCGCTACAACTGATTGTCTCTGAGGTGAAACAGTACAAAGGAGGACAGGTTTTCTCCTCTGGCTCTCATTGCCGGCACTCGTAAACCCCATGGGGCGAGCCCATCCATTTCCTGTCCGCTCCACCCCCTTTCAGAGACTCGCGGTCACGACGGCGGTGTTCCCAACAATTATTATTGAACTACAGCAGCAGGACGACAGGAAATCATTTTTAGCTTTTCACTCTTTGGTTTTATTCTTGGCCATTTGTGCTAAAAATAAAATTAATCTCTCCGATTTTTCTTTCCGGTACAACATGCCTTCATATATTTGTGGCCATTAGTTGGGCATTAGCACACTAAGTTGAAGGGCACATGAAGAGCACATGAGCACAGAACCAAAGTACAAAACAAGAAAAACAGCCAGTGCTGAGATGGCTGAAGTCAGCTTCTCTGAGGTTCTCACAGACATTACAAATGGAACATCTGGTTACTATATGGAACATCAGCTAACCCCAAAGGATGTGTTGAGCATCCCGAGGTGCTTTTAGCTCCCAGTAAAACCAAAGTGTACTACCAGGTGGGGTTTCTGCTGACTTAGAGAAAACCTATTCATTCATTCTCTAATTCTTCTGGACTAATATTCCCATGAACAGGAACACTGAGCCCATTATTCATTAAAAAGTGAAAATATAAAAATGTACAACACAAAGCAGGAAACTGTAATTTTCAGGAAAATAACATGACAGAGATGCCTGGTTTTTATTTCTCTGTTTATCCTACCAACAAGGATGGAGTAGGCCCTCCACTGAGATGGCCAGGATAGGGTTGGCAAGAAGCTCATCCCAGTTTCTCCATCTTACAGAGGGTCTGAATGGATTTGAGTAGATCAGTTATTGTCTACATATAATATCAGAGCATCAGTGCACCACACAACACTAACCACTATGTGGCTCGCAGTTTTGACAACGTTCTACAATACTTTATAAATCATCCATCTCACCATTTTCAATGCGGCTCGGTTAACATGTATGAAGTACAGCAACAAAGGTGTAGTGCTGTCGCTGCCTACTCCGTAACTCAGATCTTTAACTGCTGCAGAATTAATGGAATTGATTCACTTGCAGCTGTTATCCGGTGGGTCAGACCCCCCCTCTGACTTGGTCACTCCCCTCACTGTGCTGCTTAAATCACGGATGGCTCTTCTGTACTCCATTTCTCCCCCATCTTGCGCTGAATGACACAGCCCCTCCCCTTCAGGCCCATCCTCCAGCCCCTCAGCAAATGACACTCCTGAGGCATCGTCCGACTCGGGTCCTCGGTGAGACAGCTTGCCCGGTCTGCTGTGACAGCTTCCCAGCTCGGTGCTGACAACATGGTCAGGATTCTGGAGAGGAGAACCAGCAAATGATGTATGATGGGTCTAGGGAATTGACAGAAGTAAACCATTTTGATAACTGGACTGTGCCAAATGGACTTGGTATGGAATTGGACGGTCCTCCTTATCCTGCAGTTAAGCCAGATCTTTCCTCTAAAACCTCATTCAGAACATTAAGTTAAATACAGCAAAAGGGCAACAAGCCAGGTTCTAGGTGGGAGTTTCCTCATGTTTGCCTCATGTTACCTTATTTTCTGTATAGCTCTTATCCAAACCAGAAATGCTTCAGGAAGAGGCAGAGTGGAATTCCAGCATAAATCGATGGTGGTGTCAGGATGAAGTCAAGAAGGACCCCATCTGGTGAGGGCTTATTTTAAATCATATTTATCTTGAGTATTTTGTGGGATTTTGTGGGTCTGTCGTCACACTGGATTCTATTTTGATTTGCTGATAATTGAGTTGATTATGTGCTTCTGTCTGTGACTGAACCATTCATGGTAACTTTGTGGAGCCAGAGGAAAGGAGAGTGGGGTCTCACCTTCTGGACCAAAAGCATGACTCTCAGCTCTCCTGAAATATGGAACATCTCTCACTCTGATTGGCAAGTCGTTTCCTCCCTCTGGTCCGTGGTATTCCCTTAGCAGGCAGCAGTCTGTGCTTCCTGGCATCCAGGACAGTCCAGCTGTGTAGAGAGGCACCTAAAGTTACCTTGTAATTGCAGTTCACTCCTATCTTATCTTATCTTATCTTATCTACCTCAGAAGTGGCTGACAGGCTTCATACTCCAGAGGCTTAAAAGCCTTGCTCAAGAGCCCAGTCATGAAATCACTCTGCCATCCATGGGATTTCAACCCATGAACTTCCAGTCCTAATATACAGAGCCACATACCAAACCCCCCGTCTTCATCACTAAGCTCTTGAATCGGAGGCCAACCTGCACACTACCGTGATGACATTCTCCCAGTGCGACACAGCTGTGACCTTTCTGTTACCAGTCCTCACGGAGAAGATCGATGCTGGTGTGGCGTCCTCTTCTTTGGATAACAACATGTTCCCTGAGCCTTACGGGTCGTGCTCTGGCTCAGGAACCTGGCATTGATGACCAACTTCATCAAGATCATGGTGTGGATGGGGATTCGGAGATGCTTGTCAATAACCATCAGGTTAAGCCAGTCTTTCTCAGTCTGGTCCTTGGGGACCCACAGTCAGTCCTCGTTTTTGCTCAAAATGTGGACTTTCTGGCAGGGAGCTCTGAGGGAACAAAAACATGGACTGACTGTGGGTCCCCCGTGGATCAGAACAGGTGAATGGCCCTCAATGAATGCAATGAGCTCCTTAAAAAAATCTCATCCACCCAAAAGGAAAGAAAAATGAAAGACTCAGCAGGCTAAGCCTCTGTGCCTGATCGGAAGGTTACCAGTTCAAGCCCTGGCCTCCGCCGAATAGCCACATGTGCGTGGGCCCTTGATCAAAGCCCTTAACCCCCTGTGCTGTGACCCCCATGCTTGTTCTCACATGTATGTGTGTCTGTGTGTCTCATGGAGAGCAAAATGGGGTAGGCGAAGAGAGAATTTCCCCATGGGGATTAATAAACTATCACTAATCTACTATTCAGTTCTATAAACTGCTTGTTGCATCACTTAGGATTAGAGGTCAGGCCTCTATAAAGGTAGAAATATTCCTTTGACATTCGGTTGAAGTCTGAGAACAATGCACTGGGCTGCTGTATTGTATTGTTCTAATGACCCACTCAGGACTCTGCTCTCTGCTTTCCATGACCTTTACGCTGCTGCTGGCTCTATAGGTTAACAGCATAAAACATTTGGGACAGTTCCTGGTGCTGAATTCCCCGCTCGCTCCACTGTGGAGACGGTGTACAGGTGACTGATTTCCTCCATCATGTACACTTACCCTCAACATTGTCTCTATCCTGTGCTGAATTAATTTGTCTATTTTTTTGTTGCTTGTATATTTATATGTATTAAGGGCATCGTTTAATGACCATCCTTAACAGGGTTTCATCTAGAGGTGGGCAATCTTATCCGCAAAGGGCCAGTGTGGATGTGGATTTTTGGGGTAACCTTTAGGTCAGCTGTTCAAACCCAAGTGTGAGGACTCTTCAGCTAATCAGTCCTCTAATTAGTAAATTAATTAGGGTGTCGGAGTGAATACCCACATACATAGCTGCCCTTTCTGAATACGATTGTGGCCCCTGGTTAATTGCCATCAGTCCTATTTTTTTCTTTTTTCCCCAACAATTGAATTTTCAGTCTGTAAGGCACCAGGGCAAGACTCCAACCCATTAGAAAGGTGAGTAAAAAAATTACTTCAATAGAGCATGACATTTTACATTTTTTTATCAGACCCTTTTTCCAAGGCAATGTACAATTGAGAAGGCAGGGTCAGACAGTCCCTGAAGCAACTGGGGAGGGGTTTCTCAAAGGTTCATCAGCAAAACCACTCTATCAACCCTGGGATTCAAATCTCTGACCTTTTGGTCACTGGCACAGTGCCCAAACCAGCTGAGTCACACACCACTCCCAAAAACATTTATGGAGTAAAACAACCTCTCTTTTTATTTATGTTCAGGTCTTAATCAAAAGCATAAAGCATTTTCCTTGTAGAGTGACTAGCGAAGCACATTAACATTAGCACTATTAGCTATTTAAGATAGGCACATGTTTAAACTGATTAAGCTTATTGCCACCCCACAGATTTAGAGGATGCCATATAGGATTAGGTGGCCTGGATAGAAGACCCAGTTTTGTCAGCCTTTCTATAGCACATCTATTATATCAGGAAATGTTTGAGATATATTTTAGAGGATTTAATACATGGATAAAAATAGATCTGCTTATTTGTTTAAAAAGGCCATTGAAATTGTGTCCTGCAGCATCTGTGTTCATCCTACTTATTCCAGCCTTAATTATTTGAGAAAGGAGTCATTTAGTGTGATGTCTAAGGCAAACTGAAATGAGACTGAGGATGAACTCCATTGTTACCGTGACAATGTCATTCTTCTCTGTTTCAGTGGTGTTTGCCTCACCAGTGCGAAGGATTTGAAGAATTAAAAAAAATCTAAGTAACTAAAAGATATATACATGCAGTTATAAATTTCTGTATCACCGTAAGTGATATAAAAATGTCAGGGAAACCAAAATGTACTGCATCCAGACTGCCATTTTTAAAAAAATTAAGCTATAATTAAAATCCATCCGTCCGTCCGTCCATCCATCCATCCGTCCATCCATCCATCAATCCAATAATCCATCCATCAATCCATCGGAGATGGGATCCATAGAGATTTTGGGCCCCATGAAAGTGTATCAAACTGGGCCCCCAACCCAGACCAATCCAATTATGTTCTAAGATTTTTAGGGCTCCTGTCACTGAGGGGCCTTTTGAATTTTCATAATTTCCCCCCCTTTACAGCACCTTTGCATCCATCCATCCCCACTTATCCAGTAATGGTGGAGTCTAGAGTCTGTTCCAAGAAGTTTAAGGCAAAAGGCAGGAGCTCACCCTGAACGGGATGCCAGTCCATCGCAGCTTGGGTCAAAAGTTACACCAAAATTTACAATGAGTCAATAAATGCAGGCTTAAGGAGCCACTTGTTCCCTACCTGATCTGCTCTCATTCTCTGCCCAAAATGTCCCCTTTGAATTCAAAACTACACTGTAAAAAAGATGTGTTTTTACAGCCAAAGTATTGTAAAAATTAACAGACAATTTCTGTTTTTTAAAAAGACATTTATAGGCCTGTAAATTATCTATTTACTCGGGTATTTTAACAGTAGTATTTTTAATTTACAGAAATTGTCTGTAAATTTGTTACTGTTATTTCACAGAGATACCCTTTATTTTAATGAAGTGACCATTGTTAACACAGGTCAAATCCTGTAAATCAGTTCTTTAATAATATATCATTACTCATCATTAGAAAACTAACACAAACTATTAATCTGTGTTGATTGTATAATATACATTAGACCTGTAATATGACTGCTTTTGAAAAAGAAAAAAAAAACACAAAACATTAATAACATACCCGCATCATAAACTGCACTTCAATTTCTGTTGTCATAAGAACAGGCAGAACATGCGTCATTCCCTTCGCGCCGTTTCGTGCTGCTGGGGGTCCTTCTGGTTTAAAATTAGGTAAGTCCATCAATCTTCATTAGTTCTGTTATATTAAATGACTGATTTTTAAATGCAAAATGATGTGGTTTGAGATATGTTGCTTAGTGAAAGAAAAAATGCGCCAGAGTTTGTCTTTTAAACTTTTATAATTAAACATTTAAACTAAGTATTTCAAAAGAACCTATTTAACATAGTTATGTGGCTAGTCAACTCTTATGTTTAACACGAAGCCATGTAGCTTTATAAGAAATGCTGGGTTAGGGCTGGATTGTTTTGTAAAGTAATAAATGAATACATTTCAGTTGGTACTTAATTTACTTTAAATGTTCCAAAGTTAAAGCTTTGATATTATGACCAGTACTGGAGATTCCATTTTATAATATGCTAGTGGAAATAAGGTGTGCTTCTCTATAGATGATAGTATGTACCAACAAGCATGGTGTTTTGCTCCTTAATTGCCGCTCAGAGCTATAATACTAAATGAGACTTGTTAACGTTTTTGTATGTATGTATGTGTTACTTTTAAGTTTGGAGCGATGAGTCTATCAACAGTGAGGCCACCATGAGCAATCTTGCCAGTAGGACTTCAACTCAGGGTCCAGTCAGATGTGAGTATTTATCAGCAATGTCAACATAGTTCCTTTCAGTCATGCAAGGTTAGAAACAGTTTACATGACTTGGAATTAAATATTGTCACGTGTTTAACCTAATGACATCTCTTCTTGTGATGTCAAAACATTACATAAAACAATTGAATATTGAATATTGTATAACGGCATACAAATAGTTCACACATGTATTTTGGCTATACACACAGTCTAGTGATGTACTTACAAGACATTGTCATATTTAAAAAATATATTTTACAGACATTACAAGCTGTCACTCTACACTCTCAGAAAAAAGGGTACAAATTTGTACCTTTGCTTGTCACTGGGGTTGTACCCTCAAGGGTCTGCCAATTGTA
>JAODKC010000001.1:22705634-22724817 GCA_026777985.1 Mormyrops attenuatus
TCTGGGTTTCCCTGCTTAGACTGCTGCCCCCGCGACCCGACCTCGGATTAAGCGGGAGATAATGGATGGATGGATGGTTATTGAAAAAGAATAGGAAATAATTTTATTTATTATTTTTGCCTTATTATCTTTGCTTTTCCCTTTTCCCATTTTTGCTGTTTGTAATTCCTTAGAGGACCAAGATGTTAATGAACTGGCTTTGGGTTGGCCTTCCTGCTTAGGCCCATCACTCAGTTCCAGCACATGTATGCAGGAACTGAAAACTCCTTCCTGCCTGGGCAGGAAGGCCCACAACACACCAATTCTACTGGACATATTACTAGGTACATTGGGTAAATTAAGAGATAAATTATTACTTAGGATGCATTTCTATTTTCTTGTTGTAACTTTACTTTGTTTCTTTCTTCATGAAATAATGCCATGACAGCAGACTTGTTTATGGTGTCGGTCGACAAACTCATCGTCAACAAATGTCTGTCATCATTTCCTGATGCCCTGGTGCTGTGGTTTACCTCCTACTACGCACTGAACATCAACTATCCAGTGGAAGTCTGTGTCACTTTGGAGTTTCTTCAAAAGTAAGTCTTTTTTTCAAAAGGTCCAACTGAATTCTGTGCATTTTTTGGAAGCTATGCAGCTGTTTATTATCTTGATATCTAAGGTTATTAAGGTTATTTGTCCCAAGTTGGAGACCACTTTGATTACTGTATTTTTTCCAACCAAAGTTGACAGAAAAGAGTCAAAGAAGCAGTATGCGGTAAACCCAAGGGTCCTCTCACTCATTACAAACATTGCTGACTTTGAATGGAGGGAGTAAGTTTATCTTGTGATTCCTCACCTAGAATTAGGTGTGTTAAAGCTTACAACTTTTCCTTGTTTATGTAACACTACGTTTTGATTATACATCGTTTGTACATTTCACAAATTTTGTACCTTTTTATTTTAAGTTATTGTAAAAACAATTAAACATGACGTTTCATGTTCACCAACGCAGGTGCTTCTTTTAGTGTTTATGTACATATTTAAAATGCATCACTTATGGTGGCTATTCTTATAGTGCATTTTCATATACATGCAAAGTGAATACAGTATTTCTGTTAACATTATAATGTGCCGAAATAATGAAAAAGCAAAATAAACTTTCTTGCCGCCTGGTCTTTTTGTATTTTCACATGGTACATATAGATAACTGGTCCTTCCAAAACCAGACAAGCCTTATGTTCAGTTATAGCTTAAAAACCTTCAAATTACAGGTTAAATTAAATGTTTTGCAGGTTATTTAAATAAAATTGACAGTTTTCCTTTTTTTTTACAAAAATATTTATAAATACTTTTTTTTTTTTAATTTTTACACGAATAATCATTCATTTAACCTTGAAAAATATGTTATTAAACTTATTAAAAGTGTTAGAAAACTTACGAAACCTGTTAAAGTATGGTATACATTTGTATTTCTATCAGTTAAAATGACTTTATTTTAACAGATTTTAGCCATCTTTTCTGAAAATATTTTTCACCGTTAACAGGTTTTGTCTGGCACCCTTGCTGCCAGACTTTTGACTGTTATTTTACAGTAGATTTTTTTTACAGTGCATCTAGAGTTTTTTAATCACTTTCTGAAGCACCAAGCCCACAACCGAGAAAGTATCAGTGCCACAGCCTGTCTGCCTTGAGCTGCCCCCAACACATTCCTGTCAGCTGAAATCACCCCTTCTGTGTCCAGCAGCTGAGCCCTGGGTACAGGAAGCTTTCACCGGTCCGGGCTGGAGACACGAAGAAGTCTGAAAAGACCCACGTGTCTGACCCTCATCTCCTTCCATGCCCCTGGCCCAGATAGAGCCAGACCGGTCGGCCATAACCCCCAGAGTGATCTAGACCCCCACCACCGAGACAGTTCGGAGAGGCTGCCCACCCCCACCATGTCACCACAGCGACATGATCGGAGGTGCCACCTGCCTGGAGCCTTTATGACACGGGGACTTAAGGAGGACCGGCCTCCCGCCAGCTCTCTCATCAGCCTGGCTGTGTGGGTGGGTGCTGGGCTTTCCCTGAATCAGCAGGTGCCCCATCATCAGAGTAAGGAGCAGCCTTACAATAAACACCCACCCATCTTCCAGAAGCCTGCGGTACGCCCTGGACAGGATGCCAGGCCATTATCTCAGTACAAAGGCACACTCACCGACACACTATGGGCTATTTAGAGATGCTAATCAGCCAGCCTGTGTTAGATTAACCTGGAAGTGCAGAACCGTGCGAAAGCACTAGCAACAGCTGTGCAATATAAACATATGTTAAGTAAAAGTGAAAATGTACATCTTTACAGGGGTATAAATAGTGTGTATTTATAGCACCTGTGATGGCAGTAAAAGAATGAGAGTGTGTGTGTGAGTTCTGTATGTCTCTTTATTGTGGGAGAACCAGTGAAAAGCCCCCAAAAAGGATTCAAGCCTCCACCCTGGGGGGCACGTGACAGTAGTGCTACCTACTGATCCAGCCCATATGACAAGTTTTCAGTAATGTAGTATGCCCAGGGGGGGTTGGGTAGCCAGTTGACCTTGGACCCCCAGAGGTTATTTTTCTCCTTACTTGGGAGTTTTTGGTTCCTCTCCTCCGTTGTCATCTTGCTTTCTTTATTTAATTTCTTTCCTTCCTTTTTCCTGTTCTGTATTACTTTCTTTAATGATGTTTAATGTATCACAACACATCCATGTAAACAGCATTGGGACGGCGCTATATAAGCTGAATTGAATTTATAAGTAACTGCTTATGAATAATCTGTGTATTTCCACTAGTTATTGCAGCAATATAAGGTGACCACACACAGGTATGTGTTGGGAACTAGGTGGAGGTTGGAGTTGTGGGTTACTGTGGTGACTATTCTGTAACTACAGGTTACCTCGTTAATAAAACCTACCTGATTCAAAAGGTTGGGTAAGTGGGTAATACGCGTACCTAATATAGTTTAAAATTTTCGACTTCTTATGCTGGATTGAAAAAGAACCTTGATTGGATCAGTAGTTTTTTTTCAGTAAGTTACTTCCAACCACGTTCCTTGCATCCCTCTTGACGCGCCTCTTGATGCCCTTAATATTCTGTCTCGCCGCTGTGATTTATGGCCGGGTTTGAAACGCGCCGCCGATCTCGGGGCCACCTGCTGGTCGCGATAAGAGCGGCGGCCACTCGCCTGACAACAGCAGAACTGAACAAATCATCAATGGCGAGCCGCCTCTAATCGATTCTGACGAGGGACGGGGGCATCTGTAGTTGCGCCTTTCACGGGACGGGGGCACTCTGACTGAACATCAGGTACCATTAGTGCATCAGGGAAGAGAAGATGTTCGCAACAGATGTGTGAGACTTCTCGGGGCTGGCTGTTGAGGTTGGGATCTCCGAAGAGGACCGGGAGGGGGTTTCGGGGAGGGTCCCCGTGTCACAGATTGTCGGCGATCTTGACGCTTAACGATGTGGCACCTGACCTTGCTGTGATAACAGAAATGCATAATGATTATTAAAAAGCTACTTAATCAGAATTTAAAGGGGATTTCTTTTAATTCTGTTTTTAAATTCGTCTATCTCTTTTGTAAATATAATATGGGAAAAGCATCTATTTTAAAGGTTTATCCGTTAATCATCGAGCTAAACATGTAGCCTGAACAATAATGCCGAAGCAGGACACTGATTGTATTGCACATTTCCTGTATAAACCAATCGTATACGAGGCATGAAACTAGAGGCAAGAAAACGACAGAATAAGGCGCACAGAGTATATTAAACTACCCGTTTTTAACTCTGTATTTCCGTCGATTTCTGACTCTTCTCTAAATACAAACTTATTTTTGAAAATGAATAGTAAGCTTTGTAAGTCAGCGACGGAGTCGTGGCACTGCTGTGGCTCAAAGCGCAGCATGTGTCCATCAGCTGCAGTGATTGGGCTACCGGAGGTCCCGACAGTGTCCCCCGCAGTAATCAGGGAGCCCATGGGGGCTGAGCTGCAGCCAGCCTGCTCAGCTTTGGGTCGGTGTTGCGTTCATGCCGACTTCCGCTCCTTAACAGTGTGTTCAGTTGCAGCCACATGATTTGCCTTTTGCTTGAGCTGGTCTACATATATACTGTAGGGGTGGCTTTCCCGAAACGAGAGGGAGATACGTCCCCGAGCGTTTCCCCAAACCCTTCGTTATTCTAGAATTATAGAACGAACTTTCAATAGTGTTTTGTTGGTTCCTCCCCAGCCTCAGCGCAAGAAAAGCACAGACTGACGATAATAGGATAAATACATGCGCCTTTCATCCGCGTCCCGCATTTCTTCAAAATGGGACACATCATTTTAATTTATCAACCCGCCCCCTGTAACGAGCAGCGAGGCAGAAAGAGAAAAAAAGCAGTAAACCGTACTGTCGGCGTACCACTGGTGTTACACCCATATACTGTATTCATGTATATATGTATGATTTATTTATTACAATTAGAATTAAGTCTCCCCCCAAGAGAATTTAAACATAAATGGAGCCTAAAAGTAAAGACCTAATGAATTATTATTGAAAATAATTATTCATGAACCATATCATGATAATTATCAATGTCGTGATAATTTGTTTTGGCATGTCGCCCAGCACTAATGTAAAATTCCAGTCTAAGATTTGAAAAAACGTCGAGATGCTGTACACACAATCTTTGATATGTATTACTTCATTGTATTTCACTTCATTTGCCTTTAACTATAAGCTGCACAACATTGCCGTTGACTGGTACTACATCATTTATTTAGCACTTTTATCCAAAGTGTATTTTCAGAGAAAGCTGCAGCATTTTGGGGTTAAGGCTTTACCCAAGGTACCACCTGTGAAATCACTGTGCTGAGTCTGGAATTTGAACTGGGGACCATCTGACCACAGAGTCATAAGTTGCTGAGCTACACTCCACCCCATTTTTTATGGTGTACAGAATTATGTAATGCTTCTCTTCACTTGGACCCACAATGTTCAGGCTTTTGGACTCACCTGTAAAGGAGCTTAACAAAAAATAGACTTAAATCATCTGCAACTGCATGCTTCTTTAATAATATTTGTAATTAAGGCTGCATGATATCACATTGCAATATGTGATAATATATTGCAATATTTACGAAACAAAAAAGGAGATAAAATTACTATAAACAAACTATAGCCAAATAGAACGTATTAGCTACGAATAGACTGTGTCAAATAAGCTGGTGGTGTTGCAGTGAGATGTGTCAACAGACATATTGGAGTGACGACAAATGTGACGTGATTATCATGCATATGCACATCACAATGGAGTGGCCACAAATGTGACATGATGATCGTGCATGTACACATGACAATGACGATGCTGAAACAATATTTCGTGCAGCCAGGTCTGAACCTTGGTAATTTTTTAAGAGCTAAAAATAAAATTTAAAGTTAAATATTCACCTGAATAAAAAAATATAGTTAACATTTCATAAAACTAATTTCTTTAAAAGGGGATGGCATCGAAAATGTGATTGGCGAGACCTACACCCCACCCCCGGGTCCCTGGCCTAACTATATTTCAAACCCTGGCCACAGCCCTGCGTGCAGCCCTGTTTGTAATGCAAAATGTGTCAGATTTGTATTCATTCTTGGTGTTCAGATTTTTCCTAGGGACACGTGGGCGGGCACCCTGAGCTACTTGGCCCGTAACTGGTCCAGGGCAGCCATGATTTGCCAGAGCACCACTGGAAAATAGAGCTGTAGGATCACAAGACAATGGGTCACATCTAACAGATGCACCAGACAACACCAGGAGACCCTTTATTGCTTCCTCAGAGAAACAGAGAAGGTTTAAGCAGAAATGGACGTGGATTGGTACCCTGTGGTAAAGGAAGGTCATTTTAGCACCTGTCCATATTGAGTGAAACCATCTCGGAAAAACTGTAAAACACAGCAAAAAGTAAATATCAGCAGCTATGGAAATGGATTATGTCTATTCCCATCTCCTTAACGTTTATTCACACCATTAGTATAAGAAAAGCTTCTAATAACACCACCGTCTAATAACATCTCTGAAAACATTAACATAATCAAGTGCCTGAACCCTAGCTCATTCCCTACTGAGGACTTTGAGGTACTCCGCTGCTTTCAAAATACACTCAAACAGAATGCATGCTAATGTGTTAATATTTGACCACGCTTGTTTTCAAGCTGGGTGCTGTGAGACGGTCATTTGCCTCGATGTGGTCCGAAACCGATAAGGCAGCACGTCACGTTTTTGGGGAGTTATGCACTGGCATAAAGGGTCAGCCTCACCTCGTTGCCTGCACCTCCTCCTTCTCTCTGCCTTGTCAAAGACTCCTTAAATAACACTTTAATTAGCCACGGCCCGGTTTGATGGGGCTAATAAGTCCACATGTTCAGAATCGCGCACCTGGAGGGGGCCAAGGCTCCGCTGACCGGCTGCCAGAGCCTTTTACCATGAAAAGTCCATAAATTATGCAGTGAATATTAATTAATGACATTGTTGCTAGCCCTATACAAATGTGCCATCCACTTGCAAAATCACACAAATTTGTAAAGCTGTTGCAATGCTAACGATATATCATTGTTGGGAAATGTGTTATTTATGTAAGACCTGAAATTGATTTTTTAAGCAGTACAAAATTATGTACTGGATTAGTTAATCTTCTTTTTCTCCAAAGAGCACTTACTTTGAATTCTCCAGGACCATTAAAAGTTTTTCATTAAAAGATCACAGTAGAGCTGATCTGAATTCAGAAGCAATGTTATGTGAAGGAACCAGAATTATTTTTCTTGGACCCTAAGCACTTGAAGCCTCAGGGACCCTGTTTGGCATGTTTGTGTGGACGTTATACCGCAGTTCCTTGGGCTAGTAGCAGGACACCACCTTCATGCTTCGCTATTGCAGCAACCGCATTGTCAATAAAAAAATATTGATACATTTTTCCTTCATAAAAAAACAATCACCCAGTACAGCGACTGTTTTTATTATTTCAATTCAAAAACATTTAACTGCGTTATAAGCAGAAAAGTTAGAAACGGTTCAAAATTACTCTATCTGTCTGGTTAATGTTTATTACTAAAGGCGGTGTCGCTCTTATAAAATTTGTCCTGCTCGTTTTTTTTTTTTTTGGGGGGACCTTTCAGTTCACACTCTGCTGGTGAGAGGTTACAGTGAACAATGTTATTTACACCTGTGTGAGCACAGGACCTGACAGCCACCCGAAACACGGTCATGCCATGGTCATTCCGAATAACCTGGGGAAACCTTAAGTGTCCATGGCAGGCTGTCTGCACAGAGTAATTTCTCTGTTTGTTAAGTATTTTACAAGCTGATACACTTCAGGGGTGTGAAAGTACAAGGCTGGGGTGTCCTGTCGAGGAATTCTTTTTATATAAGCCTAATAATGTCAGTAACACACAAAAGGAGGATAGGACTACTGTACAGACTACTCCCTCCTTCCGGTTTACCGGTCTTGCAGATAATCCTGTACTGTATATAAGCCTGTGTGTAACACTTTATGCTCATTACAGTTATATTAATTTGGATACTTACTGTAATGAACTGAATTAATACCTAAGCATAACAAGAACATTAACAGATGTATATTTAGGAAATCGGGTTGCTTATTTACACATAATATATGTGCCGGGAGTAGTTAGGCAATATAAGACCCGATATAACATCAACAATATTAATAAACAGCAACACCAACAACGATACGTAATATAGAATAATGTTATAATATTTTACACAGCAATAGATAAACATGCAATTGTCACATCGTCTAACGATGCAATGTAAAAAAAGATTTTGAAATAGGCCGACTAAAGATCTCATCATTTAAAAGACTAACGCTGTTTAGGGAGCAGTTTCACCACTAAACATAACTTCACAAAACAACTGTGATTTCACTGAACCATAAAATGATTTTGTCTGATATAGCACTACAATCCTCGTTAGGAGGGCCTATATACTCGCTCTCAGTAATGAGCGGGTTCATCATGACAGAAGGAACGCGCTCTCGTCTGCTTTATCCGTATCATAATAGAATCACGTTAAATAACAAAAGAGAAGCGAAGGGGGTGAAGTCTTCTGATACTAGGGGGACGTTTCCTTTGATTCCCCTATTGCCGACCCTCCAGGCAGTAGCAGTAGTAGTATTTTAATTAATGATATAATATGTCTAATAATAATAATAGGCAGGACGCCCAAATGCGATTTGTCATTCCCACTGGCTGTGTATCTTCAAACCGTAATTTGCAAGCAAATCAAGATTATCTCCGCAGCCTTTCATTCAAGTTTAAGATTGTCATGTTTACAAAGTACGTTACTGCGCAGCGCCGCTGTAAGGTGGAAAGGGAGCCAAATGTCTCTTTGTTTTTTCAGACTTTGTTGCCATGTCTTGCTGAAACGCCTTCTCACTCTCTCCTTCGCTGATCATTCCAGGCATCAATTGCGTACTATTCCGAGAAAAAATGCCACTGCCACCCTACACATGCTAGTCTTGGGTATAAAAAAATACAGCAATGATGTTGTGCTCCAGTTCTGCAAAGCTTCTGGCATCTTACTTGACGGTAATCCCCTTACTCTATCCAACTAGAGCTTATTCATTATAGCCTATACTGTAATTTAGCCTACTTTTTTTGGTAGCTGGTAGTACTTAAAACAGTAGCAGTGTTTTAGTAATAGCGGTGGAAGTATTCACTGTAATAGAGTGGTTATAGCTAGAAAAACACACTAATGTAATATTCATAACCAGAATAATGGAGTGGCGACATATGTGATATGATTATGGAGGGCCACTGTTCTTGACATGACCTCTCAACCAGCCAGTAATAAAGCAGTAGTTCTCAACTCAAGTCTGTGGAACCCACTCTTATTGGCTGATTGAGAGGCCATCCCAAAAAACCTGCACCCACAGGATCAGGATCCCCATTTCTGGTGTAGAACCAACAGGACACTGTCCATGTCCCGTCATTACAGGCTGGATCCAAGAAGCAGTTTGGGAACTGGGAAGTGTCATAGACCAGCAGTGTGTGTCCCTGTGTGCTGTATTGGCTCTTATTTATGCACACAGACAAAGCGAAACGGTTGGTGAGCTAGGCTTGTATCATTTTTTATGTTCCAGTTAAACAATTTGTGGCATGTCAGCACAAATATTTTAGAGTAAATATATTTTTAAGTGATATGATGGATGTGAAAGAAACTTTGCCTTGCAAAGATTGATCGTGAGTTTCATTGTGGTTAAAATGCTAGCGGAACACTTTGACAGATGTAACACGTAAACAGAGTTAAAGTCACCATAAATGTCTGATGTCAAGGCTATGGACACACGAGTGTGGTTTCAAGAGAAACACGGATGCTAACATGTTAATACATTTCCCCCTGATTACAAGATCAGGAAGCTGTGACAGAACTGGACTCCCACCTGAGGTACAGAGGAGGACAGTGTGCTTTACTGTGCCGCGGTGTCCCCGTGTTGTTTATGGATATCCTGACGAGGTGCAGACCTACATAGACAGTATTCTCAAAACACATCGTACCTCCAGAAAGGTGCATAATATTAACTTTCAGAAAAACAGTAAATCAGTAAATATGTTGGGGCCCCATCCTGGGTTATTCCCTTCCTTGCACTGGTTGCCCCTGGGATAGGTTCGAGCCCCCTCTGACCCTGCAGATGTTAAGTGGGTGTGGAAAAGTAGGTATTGGACAGATGGATAAATAAACCAATAAACAGATAAATAGAGATGTTGGGTTGGAGATCAGTTACTACCCTTGGCTCTAGGTGGCATCTCTTAATTGCCTTGTCTGAATGTGTGTGCTCTGAGCCTGCCATCACATCCAGGGTGTTCCCCTGCTTGTGCCCAGGGGCTATTCTAGGATTTTTTTTAATGTAGTAGTAATAAAGGGCTAGCCTTATCATTAGCCAATGCTAAGTTTTGATTCGGTGAGTGAGAGGGGAAGAGCACTATGGCGGCCAATCAGCTTTCATCTATGGCCCATGTCCCTGTGGCTCCACCCCTGTATACAGCCATGTTTTTGCCGTAGCCCCCCACACAGCTCACATCCTTGTACTAGATAAGATGGGTGGATGGATGGATGATAAAATTTTGCTATGACTTTGGATATAGAATTAAGAGGAATCAAGGTATGAAATATTATGTGTTGAAGGGCGTGTGCATTTCCTAACAGGGCCTCATACTAAAAGGCTGGATTGCTGCCTTGATGACACCAAGGGACACACAGCGGTCCATTTCTTTGGCCACGGGCTGCAGGGCTCCAAAGATGCCTTGAGATTGATGGGGAAGGTAGTCTTATACGTCATTTTTTCAATCTCTCCCTATTTTTCATCATTCAAAGATGGCTGACACCCAAATGAAATTACTTCCAACTGAAAAGCAATCTCAGTCCATTTTTTGTCCTTGTTGAGGTGAGACCCCCAGTGACCAAAAGTCAGGCACATGTTACCATATCAGGAACCAAAACTCTCAGTCCTCATGTAATCCAATGGAGGATCTTTGTTGAACTTGTTTCCAAAACACACAGAAAATAAACAGAAATCTTCTCAAAAATGTATCCCATGGACTGTGTGACTTTTGGAGATTTACTCTTCAGTTGTTACCAGGACTCATTGTTCAAGTCTGGCTTTAGGATGCAGATAATGGCACAAATTCAGCAGGATGGCATCTACATTCACCCCTGTCTGAATATTCTTCTGCTTTGTATGGGATGTAACACTTTCTTATAATAATACACCACCGATGTCAGTCACAGATATTTTTCTACAGAGTGTTGCTGGTGGCACAAATTTAATTCAGATTCCTGACAGAATGAATTTCATGTAGTTATTCTGGGAAATAAAACTAAAAATTGCAAAACTGCTCCACCCTGTGATGAGGCACTGGCGCCCCATGCAGGGTGTACCCCTGCCTGGTGCCCCGTGCTTCCTGGGATAGGATCCGGGCCCACGGTGGCCCGGTAGGGAACACGTACTTATAGAGAATGGATGAATGAAGAGCAAAAATGCACATATTTCCCAAAACAAAATTTAAGTTAATTTTGCTTATTTATTTTGAGTACTTGTTTTTTGTGCAAAATCTAATAATTTCTGATGTTTATGTAAAAATGCATAATTATTCCAAATGCTGCCTAATACACATATAATTATACGCACATGTTGTCTTTGATTTGATCTTTCATATAAGCCGTCACCCTCATTAGCCGTGCAAATCGGAAGAGAAAAAAACAAGGTGCAAGAGCAGGAAACATCTAATTTGATTATATTTAGTTTCCTCCTCTATGCAGTGAAGTACACAAATGTAAAATGTATTGGAATGTTACTTTGTTAATTTCAGTTGTTACATTTAAATCTCATTTAATTATTTATTAGACTGATGCCACCCTTACCTTCTAGGTCTCTCTGAATAAAATTACATTGCATCACATTATTTGCATGAAAATATATTGACATTAAAATTACTAAACCTAACATGACCAAATTATGGTTTTCTGCAGGCAATGTGTTTCATGGCCCAGCATAACTTCTCTGTAGCAATGAATGTGAACCAAATTATCACCATGCATTCAGAGCTGCTTCCAGCTCTGGTCTGGTCCTGAAGATGAAACTTTTTCTCACCCAAAGAGACAGTTAAGGTTTGCTCAGTTACTTGAATACTGTATAATGCGACAATTTTTTGCCAATTTTTTTTTCAGAATTTTGCAGCAGGATGGAAGCAACCATAAAGCTATCCAGATGATGGTGATCCATTGGCTAAGGATGGACATGTGATGAAGGTAAAGATACAAAGAGATGCAATATTTTAATTGTTGCACCTGCTCATTAAATCACCTGGCAGTTTTGTTCAGCATGTGCTCTCAGGTAATATATTGAGGATCTCACCAAGTACATAAAACGGGAGAAGATATTGCTGTTAATTGCTGCTAAATTTCCAGGCCAAAGAGCATCTTCAGCTACTGCTCAGTGCAGCAGAGCTGACTGATCCTTGCAGACTTGTAGTCCTCCTATGGTACTGTAATTTACAAAGATTTAAATTTGACAAGGTGCAAAGATTCAGAATTGACAAAGTAATATCCCTATACATTTTACTCAAACCCTAGCAACTAATCAAACCTAGTTATATTAAAGGAACATTTATATAGGATACATATCCCAAAAACATTTGCAGTTCTCAATTTCTGTTACCCTGTTATCAGTGAACAGAGCATGCAAGAAGATGTGCATTCATCACCTTTCATGTTGGAAATTAGAACGACATTCGGTGTCACACTTTTGTTCCCTCAGACCTGATCGACTTGGCAGCCGAAACTGGGATATGAATAATCTGACTTCTGTTAATCTTGAAATAGCTAGCCATATGTCAGAGTGTAGCCCGATTGCAAACCGTACTGCATATTTACCTCATTAACAAAAGTAATAAAACACACACACAATGTTTTTTTCTGGCTACAGTGTGGGAATGACCCTCAGCTGCTGCAGATTGTGAGCCAGTTTGTAGAGCGAGCCTTTGCCAAATCTTCCAGCCAGGTCGAAACGGCGGTTGAAGCCCCTTACCTGCTTGTCCAGCAGAGAAGATATGAAGAGGTTCCCGGCTGCTACTTTAGAGTCCTAAGTGTGGATGGGACAAGTGTCCAAGCCCTGCAGGTATGCTATGCCAATGGTACTTGGATCTTTTTCAATACCACAACTTTGTCATCTTTGCATGGTCAAAACCTGGGCACTAAAAGTTTTATCTTTCTAGAGTTTGTGTGTATATGTATCTATGCACAATGTGTGCAATAGCGTGTATATACAGAATTAATATTGCAATGCATTGCATCTGGCTTTTCTTAACAGTCAAATTCTTACAGACAGATTTGACTTCATGAACTGAGCTGATTTTATTTCTTAACTCTCTAGCACCTCCAGAGGTAGTGTGACCATCCCTTTGAATAATGCCGTAGGTATAATCTGGTGCCAGCTGTTGCATGTGCTAGTGGAGCAGGCTGAGTAGCAGCTGGAGTTTTTCATTGAAATGCTGAATTATATTGGCCCATACGTGGTAACGCCCCACCTCCGTCTTGCAGATGTGGAAAATTTTACCAACAGTGGTTGCAAAGTTTTGCTTTAACTCTCTACTTGTTTCATTGCATAATTAATTGGCACAATTAATTCTGCTGCATTACCCCCACCTGGCGCACCACATGTAGATCAATACCAAACTGGATGGTAACAAAAAAAAAAGATCCAGTGTTGCTCTTGCTATAAATGAGGGACTCTACTCCTAGTCTTTTAAGTCCTGTAAGTAAAAGTCAAGTCATCCATATTAAAGTGAGCCTTAAAATCTCTCTCACTTCCTATTGGCCAGGAGATCCAAGCCTTGCTAGCCAGTAAGAAAGCAGCCGATAAGGGCATTGTGATTCACCTGCAGAAACAGTCCAGGAAGCTTCACTTCCCCGCTCTTCACGGCCTGCCCATAGCTGGAGTATTTTCAGAAATTCAACCCCACCTTCCTCTTAGAAGTGGTTAAGATGCACTTGTCCCTCTGCCAGGTAAAACAGTGATTCTACTACCTTATATAAAACTTCTAAGTTGTATTATTTATGGACAGTATCAATGGAAAATTCAATGATAAAAGGGGATTTCTCAGTTTCAAGTAAATACCAACCATAATTCAGTCTGCCGTGATGTGTCTATTATAACATCCATCTTTTATGTAATACGGTTTAAAGTTAAAACACATTGCTGTAAAAATCTGTAATATATGATGGCATATCTGCAGGCTCACTGCTAAGGGACCTACCTGATTCTGACTGATTCTGATTTAAATACATTGCTTGTTTACCAAAATAATAATCATGTGACCAAGGTCATTTCAAGCTCATGCTGGGATAGATTCAGGAGTATCCCTGACAGCTCACACAGTCTCATCACTCAGATTCCTTGTGGCTCATGCCCTCTGCCACCATCTTAGATTCCTTGGTAAGAGCTTCCCGCAGTATGATAGCAGCTGCCTTCCACATGGCCAAGGTGAAGTTCCTCTCAGGTTAGATCTGAGAAGATGCTGAGATGGTTTAAATGCTGGATTGGGCAGGTGTTTAGAGCTATCTGGTAAGTACCACTTGATTTCACGTCAAGGATGACTTACTCGTCATATAAATAAAGAGTAATCATGATGAAGTTATTGAGGCACATCTTGGTATCACATACTAAAACTCTCTCTCTAATATGTGCCTGTAGAGAATATTTGGGAAACTTTTTCATGAATCACTTCTCAACCCCTTTTCTGCATGAAGGTGACTTCCTCTCAGCCCAGAGCTTCCTAACACGATGCCTGGAGCAGGATCCAGCTGTGGTAGAGCTTCACATTCTGCAAGCCCAAATGTACCGCTGAACAATAGCCCTGATTTCTAAAGATGCCTCAAGTCCCAGGAGACTGGCGTCAGCCACAACTTCCAGGTAGGGATTAACTTTAGTTCTAAAGAATTCCACTGCTATCTATAAAACAATTAGTATTTATAGATCAAACACTTTACTCATGTTCTTACTAATTTGCCTTATTAGGTTAGGTGTCTGCCCCAGTAACGCCTGATCAAAGCCAGAGCCCTGAAGGGGACAGGGTGCATTACAGAGGCCAAACAGACCCTGAAACCAATCATGAGAAGGTCAGGGTTGACAAAAGACCTGAAGAGGAAGCAGAACTCAATGACCAGTGATGAGCATGTGTCTCTGTACCTGGAGTTGGACGGAGCTCTGCTTTTGAATGGAGAGCAGGTGTGCAGACAGTCATCTAATCTCCACTTTGATTTGACAATTGCATATTTGAGTAACACAGTATTAGTGTCGAAAAAACTTGGCTGAAACAGATGTATAAACAGGTGTTACTGCAGGATACACATTTTTTTTTAAACAAGATAATATTTGGATCTCATTAGGTTGGTTTGGCTGTATTTGATGGTATTGTCAGGTCTAGACCACTGTTTCTCAACCCAGTTCTTCGGGACCCGCAGCTAGTTCACATTTTTGCTCCCTCCCAGCTCACAACACACCAGTACCAAGGATTCAATGTTCTTTATTGTTTGGTTCGTTCTTGATTGCTTGGTTCATTTGTGCTGGGAGCTGGGAGGGAACAAAAAAGTGAACTGTCTGGGCGGGCCAAACAAACATAAATCTAAGAGACGGAGCTCCTATAGAAGAGAGTTGACTAAAATAGCCAGGAACAATCCATGGGTGCGGCATTAATGTCAAATTATTCTGGGATCTACTGCTGGATACTTAACCTCATAAATTATTTTTTGTCCAACAGCACAAGACCACAAAGGTAATTCAGGATGCAATCCACATTTTTGCCAGGACTCCTGAGGAGATGCGAGTCACAATTGCCAACATTGATCTTTTGCTGGCTAAAAATGACATCAGCACAGCTCTAACTGCCTTATAGAGCATCACCCCTAACCAGCAGTACTATAGAGAGGCCAAAGTATCGATGGCACTAATTTACCTGCAGAAGCTGAGAGACGAGCCTGCTATAGGTGGGGAGTGGCCACATCAACTAGAAACCGCATTTCAGTTTAACTGCTTTACATTTCATGCACTTCAGCCACTGAAGAAAATAGTGAATCTTCTCCAGCTTTCTGACTCTTTGAAAGTATATCTTTAGTGTTGATGTCATTCTAGTAAAGACCTACAGACTGCAGCATGTTGATTCTGTATTCACTACAAATGATGCTTGATCTCTCCACCATAGGGAAGTATGTGAAGATATACCAGGCCCCACTCCAGCGTCCTCCTACGAGATGCTTACATGAGAACACATGAGGTATAACTACAGAACTACACTATACAAGTCGACTTCTGGCCAATAACTCTGCATTCCTGTGTTCAATCACAGTTTGAGATTCATGTCCCTATTTCAAATGCCCGAGAGGGCCATTGAAGCCTACCAGTGGGGAATGAAGAAGACAGCTGGGCAAGCACATTTGAGGAGGAAAATAGGGCAAGCTTTAGTGAAGATTCATGAGCATAACAAGGTATTTGATTGGAAAACAGTATCGAAACTAAGGCTGTCACTATCAATTATATTAATAATCAAGTAATCTGCTGATTAATTTGATGAATAATTGAGTAATTGGTTATATAAAAATGAGATACATAAATATAATATTTGTACATTGGCATGAGACAGGAACTACTCCTGGATGGGGTGCCAGCCCATGGCAGGGCACACACTGGCTCACTCACTCATACATGTGGTCTATTGAGGCACTCCAGTTCACTAAGGTTGTATGTTTTTGGAGGATCAGGAATAAACCCAAGCACACACAGGGTGAACATACAAACTCCACATACACAAAGTGTACCTGTGCGACAACAGGGCTACCCACTGCGTCGCAGTGCCACCCTCGATACTAGGCCGGCACGCTGATCGATCTTAACACTGACATTGCACATTATGCACATGAAGTTTAAACATCACAAGGACAGTGACAGCTGTTACAGTGGTTACATTGAAACATATTTACTCTGTCATAGGAAACAAAACTTAGTAAGCTATGCTGTTTTACCGATGGTTCCTTTCATGGGCATCGTTAGGTCCAATCATTCGTGGCTATATCCCTGAGTATTTTAAGCCTATAGCCCCGAGTATTTTGGCCCCTATGCCAGTTACCCTCCTTCAAAGAAAACATTTGCCCCAGATAAACTTGACTTAACCCCTGATCTAGCATACAGCATATGGACACCTGGCCATTACACCCGCAGGAACTTTTTATTTGTAGGGGCCCCAGATGCATTTTCCCAGCCAATCATAATCATTCTCATCCAAGCGCTTTTACTCCCTCACAGGAAATTTAGCACATTTGTGAGAAATATAACAAAAATGAGTGAAGAGGAAAAAAGCTACAAGAAGAAGTCACGAAAAGATATTTGTCCTCCCATTAGGGGGTGAGTCCCTCAAACCTTAAAGTCTTCTGAATGTCTGCATTTTCTTTCACTTTTAATGTGAAATGTTTCCACACAACTGAGGCTTTTACTCTTTTTTTGGACCCTCATCTTCTATGCTGTCTTCCGCCATATTGCTGAGTAATTGAGAAGGCAAATTTTAATCTATGCTTTAAAAAAAAGAGTAAATTAGACTAATCAAGGAATCGTGACAGATCTAATTCAAACAAAATAAATGCTCTCACGATTTCATTTTCTCTTTGCCTCCTTGTATCTGCCATCTATCAGTTATATCCAAGTAAATGCCTTTTCAGCTTCCTTTGGCTTGTTCTTAATAGATAATCTGCTGCTGTCATGAGTGTGGAACCAATTACTGTCGGGGTGTTAGCTACTACGAAGCCGCCCTAGACAGTGGAGGACATGACTCCCTATGCAAAGACCTGGTTGAACTTCTCCTGAAGCTGAAGCAATACAAGAACGCCCAGATCATCATAAACCGGGTCTTGAACCATGAAACGGATACATTCTGCCTTTCATTATAATATCTTCTTGAGACAAACTCCGGAGATTAGGGATATTTAGCCTCTGTGATAATTGCTGCTTATTGGATCCAGATCCCTCCCAGTGTGTCATGTCCCGCTCGTCCGATCCTCCTGTGTGCCATGCCCCCCTCTCTACCTCGTGTGGAATCCCCGTGTTCCCAGCGGTTCCTCGTCATGTTAATTACTGTTGTTACGTATTTAAGTCTGTGTGTCTTGAGTAGTTCAGTCATTGACGTCGTAAAGTTCTAATGTCGAGCGCTCTTTTGTTCCTATGTCTCTTGCCTCCAATAAATCCTGTGTTTACCCCAACCTGTGAACTCTCGCTCTTGTTTCCCTGCCCTGCGCACCACCATTCATGACATAATGGTTTCCAGATTGTTCTGAAGGTCTGTTATGCTATAAGCCCTCTGCTCAAAGCTCTAAAGTCATTGGCATGTATAGATATTTAAAAATATACCTGTTGTGATTGAATTAGTTGCTCATTCATTGCAGACTTACATAGCCAATTGGGAAGCCTTCAGTGCTGGCAAATAGCAGCTCACCCATATTACCAAGCTGGACTATCCCCACAGCCGGAACAGACATTCTTGTATATTCTTAATAACTGATGGGTACTTTTTTGTTCCATCCGTTAAGCTGACACTTGAGTACGGTGAATGGCCCTCATCAACTAGGCTAAATAATTGCAGCTCAGCTCACACCTGTGATTTATCCGAGCTGTGACCTGCCACACTTTTGCACTGCGCCATATCCTATGACATCTCTTAAATCGTTGTGTTAACAGGTGTTGGCCAAGGTTTCCTTTTTATTCGTTCACAATAATTGGACAATTAAAGCACAATAACTTTCGCTGGCAAGGTGGCAAGCACATGAGATATACGTTGTGCCAAAATACTGGATTTTGCCATGCCTAGGTGCTCGCAGAACATTTCAGGGCCTTGAGAGAAGACAGCCCTCCACAAGCCATTTTTATGTCTCCAACAGAACAGCGGATGCGATCTGTCACCTACAGCCATGGGAGCATGCATAGAATGAAAATAGCCTTGGAATTTTCCCTTGGCATGATTTTATCTGGAACTTCTGGTAGATGCCTTCTCTGCTAAACAGCTGAGGTTTTATTGTTTCCGTAGCTACTATACATTGTAAGGATGTCTTCATCAGCCACATTCTTGGGCATTGTCAACTAGTGTGAAAATATATCATTATGTACAGTGAACTGAAGATTTCAGCTTTCATTAGGAACCATTGTGTGCTGCATATGTTTCTGAGTCACTTTGGATAAAAGCAGCTTCAAGGAAACTCAGTGACTAACTGATGGAGGCTGGAGTTGTCATGGGACGCACATGGAGGCCATTCCCGTGGGAAAAAAATTTAATTCACATCTTAAGAACATAAGAGCATAAGAAATTTACAAACAAGAGGAGGCCATTCAGCCCATAAAGCTTGTTTGGGGAGAACTCATCTAATAGCTCAGAGTTGTTAAAATCTTATCTAGCTCTGATTTAGCTTGCACTACACTAACAGGAAGACTATTCCATACTCTAACTACACGCTGTATAAAGAAGTGCTTTCTCAAATTCATTTCAAAATGTTCTCCTGCTAATTTCCACCTATGGCCACAAGTTCTAATATTTAAACTAATATTGAAGTAGCCATTTGGCTGAACAGCATCCAGACCTGTTAGAATCTTATATACCTGGATCAT
>JAODKC010000001.1:22745097-22761008 GCA_026777985.1 Mormyrops attenuatus
AGCCACACCTTTTCCTGGTATTTACCTGAGAAATGGTGTGGCTCATCAGAAGCCAGGTAGTATAGAAAACCTGGACAGTAGCTCTCCAGGACCGGAGTTGGAGACCCCTGTTCTATACTATAGGACATGTAGGCATGCAAATATGAATATTTTTCAAAATATTTGACTAATGCCAATGCATCTCATTTAATAGCTGTACAGCAATTACTCCAGTTCCATTTCAATTTACAGCTTTTGATTTTGATGTTGGAGACTATTATAGGCTAGTGTATGTACCAAATAAAAATATAAACACGCACTTAGCAAACATCATTTGGGTCGTGGTTACGATAGATTCTACACACACAGCTGAGTAAAAATTATTTTACAAACATTTCCCAAAATCTATCCAAACATCAGCATTCACACCTGGAAAAGTCCTTTAAAATATTAAAAATTTCAATATGAAACCCGACTAATGAACACTGGCAGTGTTATTGTAGTACCGCAGTAAGACTACACATACAGGCTTCAAAAGCTTTAAAGACATTTAGACCGTCTCCACCTAGTACAATTGAAAATTAGAAAATTAGGTTAGCGCCAGAAACTGCAACTCGACCGCAAGATTACAGATGCGACTGAGAAATGTGTCTTTCATTCAGGAGAGCACAATTAAGATAATGAAAATGGATACTGACAATAATTTAATCACATTTAAAAAAATGCACAGGAGTTCCTGCATTTAACAAAGTCTGAACATTTATTTGAAGTAATAGAAACACTTTCAAATTGCTTGGATGAAAACATTTTATAAAGTTCCTTACAATGAGAATGTAAAAAATGTTTTGTTTTTTGTTTTTTTTGCTCAGTACCATTTAAGCAGGTAAATAAGGACAACACTGAGGGCAAATGAAAGGCATTTAGCAAAGTCTGAGATGAATAGAGTTATTAATTATTACGATAATAAATACCCAGAAATGTATTTCTCCAGAACAAGCCATATATTTTACAAGAAAAATAGGCTATTTACAAAACTCAGTGCCCTGTTTTGGCACTAGAGAGACAAAATCACATAAAAAAAAAAAAAAAAAAAAAACACACAGACACACATAAAGGCAGAAGTAAATGTTAACATGGTGGCTAATTTCACGCTCTTCTAAGAATGACTGGGAACGCTGTGGAATGCAACTGAACAGTACAGCTGGGGAAGTTCCTATGTGTAAACCATAAGGGGGCGCCATGCCACCGAAGCCACTATCACTAGTCAGAAATTAACTATACTTCAGCTAGTTAAGGGGGGCCTCATCATGTTATTGTGATAATGACAAATTATACAATTTTTTCACCCCCAAAATAAGGGGGGAAAAACACATTAATAGTACGTGCATAAAACATATACATCTCAGAAATCACTCACTGGCACAGTCTGTCATTTGGTTCTTACATGCCACCAGTCAAAATATCCTGAATTCTGGGCTCAGTTCTATTTGATTTAGCGTAATTTTATGGGGAATCTCCCCCCACCCCCCCGCCCCAATATCTCCATTACATTTCACAAAAGAAGAGAGTTACAAATATTTGTTTAAGCGCTGGCTATTTTGCTGATATTTTATAATTAATATATTAGAAACGTTTCAAATTTCCAAAAGATTTATATAATCATTTTTAGTCATAAAATAATTTCTGTAATACAGATTAGAATTCTCTTTTTAAATGTACACAATTTAGTTACAAAAAATTAGAAGGATTACCTATTTAAATGTCTAATTTGACAGGCCCTTAGTTTTGAGTTGACGAATAGAGGATGCAGTTCCCAGCGCAGCAGCTAGCTGAGGCCATGCCAAGACTGTGGACTAAAGTCATCTCTCACCATAACAGGCACATTCAAGCAACTCTTATTATGAGAGCACATTAAGATTAAATAAATTAGAACAGAAGTGACAAATGATAAATAATCTAATTAAAATTATATTTTATCAGAGCCTACTTTTATTACTCTTATGTCTTTATCTACAGCGTCCATAACTCCATGACATCACCCCCCCCCACACTGCCCACCCCCCAAACCCTCCACCTCAACCCCAAGGGACAATAAATGCTGAGGGCCAGGTAACCAATCTGTACATTCCGATTTCCGGAGGCTTCCCAATACCGCAGATGCATTTCCAAATGTCTGACCACAGCGCTACTGGAATTTATTTTTCATTGAAAAATAAATTAAATACACAAAATAAATTACATCTCCTCCAATACTCCTGAGACTTTACAGTTGTACTAGTCTTCCCTAAATGCCCACATGATTCACAACTCAGATTTGTAGGTCATAAATAATACGCTCTGTGTTCTATGTCGCATAAACTATTAATTTCATTGACCCCAAAGGATAGGCTGTTGGCCAAAGACAAAATTTCGGCCCAAAATCAGTTCAATTGTCAAAATTCTTGCGGGTAAAGTGCTAACTGAGTAAAATGAACTCGTGCTTTAGACCAGTAGTCCAGTCCATCAGAGCTGTGGAGAGCGTTTTTTTCAGGTGACTTTACACTAGCTACTGCTTTGGCACATGTGACCCATTGAGCAGGTCGGAACAAAATGCATTAACCCTCCACTGCTCAAGAGTACTGGAGTTTACAGACTCTGTACCAGGGCTGTACATGGGTCCCAAATCGAGAAGGTCAAAAGTGACTACTAAGGTCTTCATGCCACTGCTGTGATTTTGCAGGCCAGAGATCCATTAGGCGTGTCACATTTCCCGACCCATCCATAGACACAAAGTGGCAGCTGCTTTTTAGGCCATCTGCTGCCAGAAAAATCAGGCAAGGTCATTATCCCATAACCTACCCATCCAATAACTTATGATCCCTGACTGAAGCTTTAATCACAAACTGATTGATAAAGATATCCCTTTCACTGAAATATGAATGGCAAAACAAGAGTTGGTCCTCAGCGATCTTTAGACTGCTGTAACCCAAAGAAGTTTTATAAAGTATAAATGTGCATTCTTCAGGCAATTTTGCCAAATGCCAAAGCATTTCTGTTAAACCTTTAGTGATTCCGATACGGAGGACTTCATGGCTTCTTCCAACAACTGGTTGTCCGTAAAAGCCGTAGAGGGCTCTGGGATGGATTCAGACAAGCCTATCAGGGACTCCAGGAGGCAGGTGCCAGAGTCATTAACCTGGGGCAGGTTGGGGTAATTGGGAAACTGAAACTGAAAATTGTCATCTAGATTCTCGTAGTCCTTCAGTGAGCCGTACATGGGGCTGTGCCGGAAGCTGGGAAAGCCTTCAAAGAACTCTAGGTCAGAACCTGAAGAGAGGCTAAGGTCCATTAAGCCATTGGTGTGATCCAAGGATGGGAGAAGGGTACCAGGCACGGGGCCGGTTGATGGAGGCACACTGCCCTGGTTGGCGTTTTCATCCAGCATTTCGGAGATTGTCAAGACCCGATTGTCCGCACAGTCACTTGGTATGGCAGGTCTCATGCCATTTCCACTGAAGGATTCTGCCGCAACAAAACCTCCCGGTCCCTTCGGTGGCCGTCGTCGCTGCCACTGGCCGCTTTGCTGGTGTCCGTCATTGCTAACGGGACAGTCCTCGTTGTCGGAATCGCCGAAACTGAGGATGCGCGCCAATCCATCGTCATCCACATCTAGGGGTGGACGGGCTGGTCGTGGTGGCCCCCCAGTCTCCAAATCCTCACTATGGCTCAGAGAGCTGGAAGAGGAGTCTGTCATGTCACTGCTACAGCTGTTGTCTCCCGCTGCCGCTAGTTCGGGGCTGAAGTGGAATGAGGGGCTGACGGGGGGAGCCTCATTGTCCTCTTCAACGGAGGACAAGCCCAGGGTGTCCACCTCACTGCTCTCTTCCTCCAGACGCTTCTCCAGCTCCAGCTTCATGATAGTGTGGATATAATGAGTCTGGACCCGGCCTGAATTAAACTCGATGCGGCCTTCGGTATTCCCACAGCCATCCTTGGTGCAGCCACAGGGGAATGAGGAGTGGTCCATCTACAGGGCGGTAAAACAACACATGAAGAGGAACATATACAAGAACTTCACGCAGGAGATCATCTGAAGATCATCTTGACTAATGCAGTCCGGAGGTCATCACAGCCAATTAAATCCAAAACTCAACTTTGGTACTGCAACTCAATTTTGTATAATCTGAGGACCCTAATCCTGGTTAGTCAACAGGTTTTCCTAGCTCTCTATAAAGAATGAACAGCCATGGTTCTGAGGGGAAAAACTGTGGAGATCAAGCAATAATGAAGAAACTGTGATCATGGGAGAAAGAGCTTTGGAAGCCATGGTGGGATTATGTTGCACTGTCAATCATCCAAATTGAGCTAATGAAGTAACCTTTCACCGGTGACTGACAGCACACAGCCAGTACCCACTGCGGCTTTTCAACAAGGATCCAGAGTTGCTGATAATATTTAAGGATAAAGTTTAGGAATAATGCTAACGCTGTTATGCATTATTCCTAAAGTCATAACACATTACTATTTCATTGATTGATTGTTAATTTTGATACCCCAATGGGACAATTGCATGAACAAAAAAAAAAAAAAAGGTGCACAGAATACACACATTTTTCCTGATATTACAACAATTATCCCCAAGGTATGTAATTAAATAAAATTGATTACTTGACATCCCTATGAAATCTTTGCTTCTACTATTCTCCCATTGAGGTATCAAAATTAATTTAACACAAAGAAATAACATGTTATGACTTACATAACTTTTAAACATTAATGTTATGTTTGTTTACAACTACGCTAACATCAATGTGTTGACTTCGACTGCCCTGATATAACACTTGTAAGCATTGGATTTCCTTAAGGATTATGACATGCAATGTGGTCAGTTGGAGAAATACCTGGCACTTGATACCCGCCAGGCTGCAGGTGCAGGTCTCGGGCTCACAGAAACCCTGGCAGTCGCAGCCACAGTCCTCCCGCGAGAGCCGGATGGCATGGAGCTGTCGCTTCTCCTCACGGTCGATCTTCTTCACTCCGGCAGCCTTCAACAGAGTGTGCCTCTTCTTGGATGGGTAGGGCAGGAGGGACGAGCCGTCCCCCAGGTCGACACCGCCGAGGTCGAGGTCCTCGTCCGAGATGTCGTCCACTGTGAGCTTGCTGGCCTCTTCTGAATCCTCGGTGCCATTCTTTGTTAGCTATGGGGCAGGCATGCAAAGATATTCAGATGTATATTCAAGATGGAACTGAGCAAGGAAGCAAGGATGGTGTCCAAGAAGGTTGCATGAAATTTTGCGGATGCAGAACAATTCTCAGACCTTGTGGAAGCCATTGCTGACTGCAGCTTTTAAATTTTCTTTTTAATTGGAAATTCTGAATTTTCTTTTAAATTCCTAACCACTATTTGAAACAACAACAATAATAAATAGTAATGCTCTTATATGCCATTTGCACATGTGCAAGTACAGGTACTAAAGGTGCATCGATCTGATATTCAGATCGGTATTGGCACGGATCCATGCCTCTTAGATGGATTGGATATCAGCCATATGTGACCCACCCACGTCTGATAATTACTTATTTAGCTTTTGGCAGTCTTGATAAGTTAATTTGTACAATAGTACAACAGCTCTTTCCCATTTTAGATACATTTTCAGCGACATTCAAACTGAACGCTAACACTGCCTCAGTTGTTTTACCACTCAGTGAGTGTGAGCGCAGTGATTTCCGCCTGCTGTGACGTTATGCACATACCCTTTGCAGTAGGAAAAATCCCATTTAACAAAATGCAAACAATTGTGTGAGACAACGCAAGTAATATTAAAAAACCTATGGATGATTTGGGAGTCGCTAGCCTCGGCTGTTGCGATAGCAGCCCCTCGTGTATCACAACTAACTAAGTGACACTGTTGCCAGTGGGAGAAAAATTGTGGGGCATTTTAAGCATTCGCTAATTGTGTATCCTTGCTTGGAAGATATTCAACTGCAGACGCCTCTAAAACGCTTAAAACAAGATGTACAAAGAGGTGGAACAGTACATTATGTATGTTACCAGTAGCCTAATTAAAGCTTTTTTGCCATAGATTTTTTTCCCCCATTTACTAGTTTAAAAAAAAAAAAAAAGATATACAGTAGAGTCTCGCTTATCCGACCTTCGCTTATTCGACATTCCATATTGTCTGACGTCCCACCGCAAAAAAAAAAACCAAACGCATCAATCGGCAACAAGAACTGCAAGTTGCGAGCGTGAGCGTCGTCTATTTTTTGTTGTTCCCGACTCTACCGCAGCTAGTTACCCCGACTGTACAGTGGCACGCCCAAATACACTAAAACATGATTATTAGGTTAATGTGTACAATTATAACATAGTTTGACGTTTAATAGGTTTGTCTTAACACCTCCCATTACCCGAAATTTGCTTATCCGATGTTCTGCCGGCCCGTTTATGTCAGATACGCGAGACTCTACTGTATAAAGTAGAAATATATATAGACGACATGTATTTGCTACATTTTTTAAAAGATGTATCGGAATCGGTATAGGTATTGGCAGTCGTGTATCGGAATCAGATCGGAACTGAAAAAATGTTAGGGATGGCCCGATTTCACAGGTACTTTGGAATTCTTCTCTTGCCCCATTTTGCTCTCCATAGCTTGGGAGTTACAGCGCAGTGTCAGCCACGCGCAGCCCCCCTGGAACTGTGGGTCAAGGGTTTTGCTCAAGGGCCCATGGGTATGTGACCATTCTGCCGAAGCCAGGGGTCCAATCGATCACCTGATCACATGAGCAGATACTTGGCCGCCGAGCTACTCACTACCCCCAGCCACCAATGTTATTTGTGTCCGTTATGAAATGGAATCAACTAAATGGGAACCAATAGTCACTAATCAGTGGTGCGTTAAAAACTTGTTTACTCAGCGTGCACAAGTGTTGGTTTCAAAATCTCATTCCTACCAGCATAGCTAAAGACTTAAGGAACCATAACACGCAGAGTCTTTATTTTTCTGCTTCATCTCTCAGACACTTTACTAAAGCCAATGCAATACTGCAAAATTCAACTAACTTTTGTAGACATGAGCCATCAAGAGTCAGGGCCACCTATAACTTGTTTTGGCAGGTGACTGCCAAAGGGCACACGACAGTAACTACAACAGAACTTGGCCCAGGTTTAACCGACAGGCAAGTAGAGGAGCGTTTCCCAATCCGGTCAGGGATTCACAGATAGTCCACCAGGAGCTGGGAGGGAGCAAATATGTGGATTGGCTGTAGGTCCCCAAGGACTCCCTGAAGTAGAGGACCAAGTCTTCCAAACCTGGTTTGTTCAAATAAGCTTTCTATGCAGCTTAAAAGGAAGGGAAGATGGTAAGAGGAGGACAGTATGATTTACCTTCTGCCTCAGGCCATCGAGCTTCTCCTCCTTCAACCGGTCCTTTATCTTCTCCCAGCGAAGGTGTCTCTGCTCCAGGGCAAACTCAGCGAGGGTGTACCTGTGACAGGCACTGTGCTCACGTACCATACCCAGGGTGCACCCTCCGCGGCTGGGCACGCTGCTGAAGCCCTGGCAGCGCGGAAAGTAGTAGACGATCACCTGGTCGAACTGCACGGCGCCCTTCCGCGGCCGCTTGGCCTTCTTCAGGATGGACGTGGCTGCAGAGGGTGGAGAAGCAGGCCGTCAGTGCCCAACCCGACAGAAATAAAGGCAAGGTATTTGGATTACCTCTTTCTGCATGGTCACCATGACAACTTACATTTATTGTATTTTGTCTGAAGTACATCACATACATATGGCCATTTAGGAGTCAACTAGACATAAGTGCAGAGAGACGGAGCTTCCAAAGAACTGCCAGATACAAGTGTAAACAGCAGAGGAGCAAGAACCACACAACACTTTCCAGCAAAGCAAGCACCTAATAAGTCTATTCAATGGTGAGAAGTAGAACATCCAGAGCCTTTAGGGAACATGGAGAACACATGGGACAGGATGAGTCTTGAGGCTTTTCCCCCAACTTTGTTTGAGCTTAAACAATTGTACAATGCTGGGGTCTTGAGGTTTTCCTTGAAGGTGAGGAGGGAATATGAATTCCTGAACAATGTTCCACCGATGATGACCAAACCTCAAAACATCAAATCCAGCAATTTGATGGGCCAAACAGAAACCCCGATTATTAAGACTGCGGCTGCACAGCTGCCGCCACTGCAGATCCATACACAACCACTAGATGGGGTGTAATGCACGGCCAGCATGGTAGCTTCTCAATTCACATGCAAATGATGCAAATTTTCAAACCGCAGCGTAATCATATCTTCCTAACAATCATGGTTTAGAATAACTAGCAAATGAAATTCATAACCATTTGTCACTTAAGACAATCAAATTAAATCTGTGAATTTCTACTGCTATTGCAGATAAATCCTGACATTTGGCTTAATAAATAAAAACAATGAATTTAACTCTAACTGAAGCTCTTTGTCATCACGAGATCAAAAAATGACTATAACAATGAATAGATATCTAGAAAGTAAATTCAATAACTACCGAACACATACCATAAATTGACTGTATGGCTGTTATCACCCATCAACGTCCGTGCGGGACACGTTGACCCATTTTCTGATCCCATTACAGACATGTATCCTGCAGTCTCAGTCCAAGGTCTCAGATATCACCATTCAGTCCAACCCCCCCCCCAACTTTTTTTGGAACACTGTTCCTGTTTACCAGAGGGGCAGTGCGTGGCTCACACACCAGAGGGGCAGTGTGTGGCTGAACGTTGTGATCAGACGGTTGCCGGTTCAAATCCCAGGGTCAGCAGAGTGATTTCACTGTTGAGCCCTTGAGCAAGGCCCGTAAACCCCTAATCGTTCTAGCTGTCTGACTGCTAAATAAATAAAATGTAAATGCCACTAGCTACCTTAATCCTTTTGTCCTACAGTGGAAGCAAAGTAAATAAACTAAATCATACTAAACTGCATCTCTTAATAATAATAATAAAAAAAACACAAATCAAGGAAACTCCCTTTGTCAACCTTTGAGAATCTCTAGCAATCGGCTCTCCAGGACATCAATCCCTATAATTCTGGCTAAAGCTGGTCCCTCCATGGTAATTCAAAAGACCGTCCAAAATTACACTGCACCAGAGACCCTCAGCAGGTGAACCTCCTCCCCCTGGTTACAGCAGTTGGGACAAGTTGTGCAGATCGCCTCCGCCCCATTGTCCCATGGGCCTCAGCTTGGCAGCGATCCCAACGCTGCTCATCAACCCACTGGTTACTCAAAGATGGAATCTGGAGTGCGATCTCTTTCCAAGATGCCCGAAAAAACTTCAGGGAATGTCAGTTTACTATGAGAAAATGTTGCTGTTAATTAAGCTCTGACATCCTATCTAGCGTATTCAAATAGACCATGTTCTAATAACCTGAACTGGTTTATACTAGGTGAAATTCACATGTTGCATCTTGGGGGGAAAAAAATAACACACACAACCTGTTGGCATGACCAGCAGTATAGGGGGGGCTCTAACCCACCTCCAAGGGTGTAGCTAGAAATTCTGGGCTCCCTGGTAAAGTGACATTTTGTTCGCTTCAAATTTCAAATATTATGGATTAAAGGATCCCTATAAAATGCTGGGCCCTGAATCTGCTAGAGCGTCCATGCCCCTTTCACAGCCCGTATTGCACGTTATTGCAGGTGATCCTCAATAAGTTCTGTTGCACTCTTCATGCTCTGTCACCATGATGGACTGAAAATGACCACTCTCCTCATCTTACCCTTGCAGTGTTTCTATTAATCCATAAATTTCCCCTCTCTCCACCCCCCCCCCCCCCGAGTGTCCTCGAGTGTCCTTCCCTTCCTTGACACCTCCTTCCACATGCAGACACACACACCTTGCCTCTACAGCCCTTCCAGGTCCTGCTAGTCCATCCGTCACCCTCTGGAGCACCTGTGCTGGGCATTCGCCCAGCTGGCAGCCCATGAGCCGTTCGCTATTCCAGCTGGCACTCGGCCTGGGCTTGCCCACTGGCTGCCTGCCCTCCCCTCCTGGGAACTCCATAGCAGTCGCCCTTCCCTTCACCTCACCAGCAGAGGGTAGAATGGACCAACCACTACAGCAGATACATTTCATAACCACACAGATTCTTTCTTTCTGCCGACAAAGCAATCACTGGTACTTTTTAGTATGCAAGACTTCGAGGAGTGTAACTGAGCCATATGATGCACTGGCGTCTATTCCATGGTGTCCCCTGTGCTTCTTAGGACAGGCTCCAGGGCCATCTGACCAAGGGTGTATACACGGGAGGGGCCACAGAGCCATTGGCCCCAGCTGAAAGCTCATTGGGCTCCGGAGTACCCCCCTCCTCTATGACTCATCAATTCAAAACATATTACTAACTAATAAGGTTGGCCCCCTGTATGAATTATGACCCCACTTATGCCCCCCACCTTAAAAAAATCCAAAAGTTGTCCCTGCATCTAACCCTGTATTGGATAAGCAGTGAAAGATTGGTGGCAATACTTAACATTTAAGGCAGAGTGGCTTCACAATTTGTCGCACTGCTACAACTACTTTGATTTTCTCATTCCAGTCTTCCCACGGTTCTGTATTGTTTTCTGGACACTATCTTGGACAGTCACCCAGGACACCTACGAGAAAAGCCACAGAAAAGGGCGCCTCGTTCGACAGTGCCGATACTCACTAGGAACGAGAGCCTCTGGGGAGCCGGGAGCACTAGGCCTCGAATCCAGGGTGTCAGAGTGGAAGCTCCCCCCATCAGAGTCCCACTCTGAGCAGGCTGGGGAGGAGAGTGACGAGGGTGAGGATGATGAGTAGCAGCGGTCCTCGTCGACCTCGCTGAACTTTCTCTTCAAAGGGCCACTCATGGCGTTACTGGGAAATCTGTTAACAAGGATGGGAAGAAGTATTTTTTACAAAAAGAGGAACCCTGGGACTACAGATGAAAGCTAGCCTTTTGGCTAACTGGCATATTTACAGCAATGTTATCAGTATTCATTGTTCCTAACAAATAAGCCAATAAACAAACACAAACTACTTCAGTGAATATATGGTGTAACAGTGAAGACAATAGTCATGTAGAAGTCAATAAAACATGTCTTAAAGACTAAACCTATGAGCAAATTTCCAAAATCACTCAAGTCAATATTTGATTGCCAATGACATAAACCGGGCTCTCTCATCATATCATCACATGTTCAAGTACTGGGAACCAAAATTCACTCAGTGCACGTGTAATCTGATGAAGAACTTTTGCTACATTCCCAAAACTCACCGAATCCATAGAAATGGGATTTACTGGCAAACTTACGCCGCGGGCCGAGGGAGCTTTTGTTCTTTGGTTGTCATATGCTAACTGCAAAGACTGTTGACTTTAGTGAATCTATACACAGCACACAGTCTTGTTAAACAAAACTGACCTTTTACATTCTTATAGTCAGAAACTTTTTTTAGTGACCAAGTAATTTTACATGAGGAATTACTTAGGGGTGCAAAACAATCAGGGACAATCAAGACAGATCAACATAAGCTATATACATAAATTATACACATAATCAATATAAATGTGTGCTGTGAATCCAGTTGAGTCAGTCATTCATTATCTGATGAAATGTTTCACAGTGGCTCCTTCCTGATCTTCCTTCTGACGCAGACACGACAGCACGGGGCTCCGTGCCTGACGCGAGCTTGCTGAGAACGCTCGATTCCAGTGCACGTTGCTCTAATCAGTAAACAAATCGCAGCCGTTATGCAACAACTGAGCCCCGCCACGCTCACACGTGAAGGGAAGCTGCTGGCCCAGCATAAACACACCCTGCCCACTGACCCTGCCTACCTACCCTCGCCCAGCCCCGCACACCAACACACCCTGCCCACTGACCCTCGCCCAGCCCCACACACCAACACACCCTGCCCACTGACCCTCGCCCAGCCCCGCACACCAACACACCCTGCCCACTGACCATCGCCCAGCCCCACACACCAACACACCCTGCCCACTGACCCTCGCCCAGCCCCACACACCAACACACTATTATAATGTGGGCATGCAAACTACCCAGCAGTCAGATGAATTCTGCCAATATATTTAACGGAACACTATTACCTCAAAAACAGTTACAATTTAACACTTGCATCTTACACATGCACCACACACTTTATTTGAGCAATGCTGCATTTGTCCCCCACTCCAGTATTTCCACTTGCTGTTCCTTATTTATTACAGTTATATGATCTTTTTTCCTTTATTTTCTTATTGTCATTTCTAATTTAATTACAACAGAGTTGACCACCTTTCATTTCACTGCAGGTTATAGTCTGACTAAACTTTGCATGTGACAAAAATCCTTCATTCAGTTCTATATTATAATATCCTTTGTTCACTAACTAGAGGTTGTATTTCTGTGGCAGAGAAATTACGCTTATTTTTAACTAACAAACAGCAATAATAATAATAATAATAATAATAATAATAATAATAATAATAATAACAACAACAACAACAACAACCCATAAAATGAGTGCATGTCTGATAAATGACAGCAGGCTGCAAAAGGAGCCCCTCCCCCATCCCCGGTCCCCCCAGGGAGTCACACAGGCAGCCTGTCCTCTTCCCACTGACCTTTGATATAATCCATCCGCTCCTGGTTGGCACTGGCTCTTTCACATGCCGCACGTGTGTCAATGTGCCGCAGATGCTAACTTTACTGCTCTCGCCGACACATGGACCACTTTACACCGTCTGGGAGGGGCTTAGGCTTTACCTTTGCACAGATTTCCTCATGCAAACAGCATCCCCAGGGAAAGAGAAAGGCATAGTAGCCACGGACACTCCTGGGCCACCCCATTCCGCCAGCCCTCCGAGAAGCGACAGAGCGCGCCTCCCCCGGAGCTCCCAGGTGGCGTGCTCGCCGCTGCCCGTGTTTCGCTGACCCCGCTGCTCAGATAAGATGCCAAGGCTTATTTGCATAGAACAGTGAGAACCGAGGGTGCCGGACTTTCAGCAAAGCACTGGAAATCATCTAATTTCATGCATGCAATAAGATGGAACTAAAAATCCTTTGCATTTCAAGATAAATCATATCCTACCTCCAGCACCAAATTTCAGCAAATTACCGTAAACATTTGTGTCCCTTAATGTTAGAGATGCTAACAAATGTTCAGCACAGGTCACATTAATGACTTTAGTGACAATATACCCAGTTCACTTAACTAGCCTTGTCAGCTTTCCCTAGTTCGAATAAGGCCAGATAATCGGAGATAAAATGTAATGATGTCATTAATAACATTATAATTAGCACACGATTAGATCGTGCACATTCACATTTTCCTTAGGGGCCTTATCTTAATTCCAGTACACATGGACGTAGCGGCCATTTTTGTACATACCGGAGTCATGTGACATCCAGCTCCCATTCAGGTGCACATCCTTCATTTCCTTGTAGCTTGAAAGAGAGGGGCCACTGACGTTCTGTATCCTCCCCCCCCCTTCGCTGGAGGTGAATGGGGAGACCCAGCTAAGCAGAAATGTTATAATCAAGCCCTAGATGAAGCAGGGTCTGTGGGGGTTATCAGCCGTAGTAGGTCGTTATCTTTTGGCCAGGAACCACTTGACAAATTGATTTGTTAACGCAGCATGATGGGCAGAATCAATTGGGGTCGGGGGGGGGGGGATAATCCGCTTGGGCCAGACCAAAACCCCCACGCCTTTTGTGGTTTAGTGTACCAATTCTGGAAAGAATAAGGAAAATATATGTGTTTTTGTAGGGCAAAAATACAGCAGGTGTGTGTGTGAGAGAATGCCATGGGGGTGGGAATTTGCCTTCTCACTCTTTGCGGAATAAGCCCATCACATGTAGAGTTTCCAGTGTAAGATAAAGCGGCCAGAGAGAAAGGTCCCCCCCTCAGCAACACCACCACCCATTCCCATCCTGTCATTTTATGAATTATGTATTAGTAGCGTTCCATCAACAGCCACACCGGGCAGATTGGGAGGCGTCTGAAGGACTGTTCAAAAATCCGTACTGACAGGGTTTAGGAAATAGACCTTAATGTGGTGAAGGGGTGCTGAGTCCACAATGAAAGCAACAAATCAGTGACCCATCGAACAGAAACAAGCTGTAGTGTAAGATCAGGCCACTGAACAGAGACATTCAGTAATCAAATCATAAAAACCACAGGGAAAAAAGCCTAGGAAATTATATTAACGAAACACGATATACACAACTAAATGGCAACATTTCTCCATCTACACTTTCAAATCTGAAAATAATTCTTATAATTGATATAAATGTTATAAGAGTTTTATGTTCCATTTAACTCGTAATAAGATTTGAGGCAGTAAGAAAGGGGAAACGGAACCTCTGTAACACTAGCCCGAGATTAAATCATACAAACTGACATCCTGGAGAAAAACAAAGCAAAAATTCATCTTGCAGGTCAACCTGTCTTCTTCAGTGTGCAAACTGCAGGCAAACAGCAGGGCGGCGCCATAGGTGGGGGGGAGGGACCCTGTCATGTACCGACAAACGCAAACGGCCGTGAACTGCTAGGGCAAGATTTGCATGGCAGACAGAGCCATCGCAGGGGGAGGCAATTAAATCGCACGCGAGAGCAGCATCGAATTACCCTGGGAGCTACTGGGACATGCAGTACTCTTTTTTTTTTTGTCTGACAATGTGCATCTTTTAATGGATGGGTGAGTGAAATCCATGACCCATAATTACCACATTACCTGAATATCTCCCTTTAGCCCAGAATCTGTCCGCTGTACACTGGGAACAATCAGCCAGTCAGTACTCCACTCTGCCCCAAATCCACCACAGCTCAACGGGCGCGTTAAAGCCAGGTTACAGAAAACTAGGGCCCAAGATATAAAACTAAATGTTTCTCACAAGCTTTTAAGGATTATCAAATAATCAGCAGGCAAAGTCAAACCACTTAGCTGGTGGCCTGTTACACTGATGAACAACCCTTCACGAAGTTAACTAAAAGGCATTTATTTTAAAACTTAAAAAAGCAAAACTTTCCTGGCTCACTTCTGCTAGGGTGCAGGGATTTCTTTTTTCTTTAAACTTGGCCTCAACCTGTTTTATACGGGTGGGGGCTTATACAAATAATAAAATGACTCAGATCTATGGGAATTCCTTTCAGGCGCCCACTGTTTTTGGTCGAGCACAAATGATATTTCACCCAGATGGGTTTCAGCCCCCTTAAAACGGAGTTCAGATTCCTCGCTCCTGCGAATCACATGCTGAAATGCAAATTGACTTCAGGATCCTCCCGCTAGCTTCATAATTAAATCATGATGAATGTGTTTTTGTACACCGTAATAGACATTTAAAAAGAAAAACACAGACTGTTAAAGAAAACCCAGAAATCCAGGGAAATCTCACCACATATCCCATCACATCCCAACAGCACCTGGCAAAGAGCCCCAAATCCCGAACCGACCAGGGCCCGGAGGGCAGCAAGGACGACTAATTAAGATGTCCGTCGCCGACCGAAAGCGCCGTTTGCCCCCTCGATGGCGTTTAAATGCCAGATGCTTCCCTTTTCAACGCGCTCAGTCCGCCTCCATTCAAACAGACGCCAGGCATGAAAGTAAAGCTGCAGCCGAGGCCCCCCTCCCGCTTTGTGCTATAACAAACAAGGAGACACTCTCTGGAGAGAAAGGAAGAAAGAAAGTATTTATTGTGTGGGTGTGTATGTGGAGGGGGCGGCGGCAGTGGCGTAAGGGAGAGTTTGAGACTGGGGGAGACAACTTAATTTAAATACAACACACTGTTTATGGAGGGGTTGAATGAAGCCAAATTAAATATTGCTTCCCCGCGTTCCTACGTCTCTGGTCGGGGGGGGGGGGGGGGGGGAATTTTTACGTGGGGGCCAAACCAAAAGGTGCAAAATTGCAAATGTCCCCAGACCAAGGCCATTTTTCAAAAG
>JAODKC010000001.1:22761081-22782563 GCA_026777985.1 Mormyrops attenuatus
CAAAAATGCATTTTTTGAAGGAGGGGTCAGTAAAACCTGTCTCTTGGGGGGGGGGGGGGTTACTCCGCCATCATCATTCCTCGATGTTAAGAACTGTGCTGGGCAATTAAAGAGACAGTAAGGTTCAGCGCCAGTAAAACGAGACCTGGCACTTTATTCCAGGACAGCCGTCTCGTTCCGTTCCTCCTGTGAATCCCTGCACGGACTAGAGTTGCCCGACCAGGCTGCGACTGTGGACACTCCAGAAGTAACACACTGTGGCCTGACTGGCCAATACGTGATATTTACCCCCCCCAAAAAAAAAAAAACTCCAAGAACATTATACTGTGTAATCGTCTTTACAAAGAGAGGTTCGCAGTACATCAGCACGATATCCGGTGCACATTACCCACCCCCACCCCCGCCACATTCTAATGGTTTCCTCAAGTCATTATATAGGATGACCAGTGCAGAGCAAAAATATAGCATTACACTCTGCGAGAAACTGTATCGCAGTTCAATCTCCGTTTGTCACTATGGAAAACCAGCTGCTAAGGGTAGCCTGCAGAAGTGAAACACGACACAAGTGTCACAGGTTGCGAGGTCGACATCACGCTGCTGAAATGCCCCTTAATGCCAGAAACAAAATATTTGGATAAGGGAAGAAACCCAGAGATTTTAAGGAATATGATCACTCTAGGGGGAAAAAAATCGATTACGCTCTGAGCAATCCTTTGGACACTTTAGGACGCCGGTGCATGGGAAATGCTTATCTGTGTTTGAACTTAGTACCTATCATTGTGCAGGCAGAAGAAAAATGTAATCCTCACAAAAACGAAACCAAACACATACATAATTAATACAATTTGTATTCTGCCTGTACTCTCCTAAGCCATTTCTGGAGGCCTACGTAACCGTCTTTCTATACTTTACCCAAAATACATTAAAATTAAAAATGCTAAGTTTAAAATATTTGCATTTATGTATTTTTTCTTCTCGTCTCTTTAAATGTAAAACTTCTCACGTTTTATGTCGCTAAAGAAAGTCTTACCGTTCGAAATGAAAGGTCCGTGGAAGTTACCGTTTATAAATAAGTAAATATGTAACTTGTGCTTGTTTTGTATCTTACACGTTCGAAATACAAAATGGAAACAAGCTTCGGCAACTGAAAACTAATCAGGCGTTTTTCACCAAAGACATTAAACACTGTTTTGGTTGCGTATTGGATGTTTTCATCTAAGCTGTCAAAATAATAGCAGCCCACTTCTGCAAACTCAGTATAAACTTCTTGCAAAACTAGCGTGATATTGTCATTTGTGTGGGCGACAGTCTGTCATAAACGGTGACTTAGATCGGTCACTTTAGAGCAAACAATTCTAAATCAATCAGAAGGCGAAGAATGTTAGCGTTGTCCATTGCAAGAGTCATTTTTGTTTAGAATTCCAAACGCTTTAGGAATTTAATCATAATTACATCCGTTACATGCATAGATCGAGATACCTACCACGGCCAGGTCATGGGTAATAAAAACGGGTTGTGTTTAATCCGTGGTTTTCTGAGAAGGAAAAAAAGCATGCATAGGTCTCCAAAACCAAGCGGGGGCTGCACATTACAGGGAATGCGATAGTCCTCTAACAAAAATTCATCACAAGCAGCGAATGACGGCGAGCCTATGGAGACTCGGCGAAACGGTGGTCATGCTTTCCCGTTGCTCACGAGAGCCGCTTCAATACTCCGTTATTATTAAAGCCCACTCCACACACAGACACGTTTTTTTCCAGATTAAGACGCGATCACTCGCTACTTCTACATCACCTTCAAATGCAACGTACAATTGGTGTTTACAGTGAATGGTTTTAGCGGTCGGATAATCTTAGATACAAACAATAGATATCAGTCACTATGTAAAACCACCGGGCGCCACAAACGAATTCGTATCATTATATCAAAATAGCTGCAGATATCATGATGACGGGCGTCAGATCACGCCGTGCTCCTCCTATTGCTAGTGCAGCACGATCCCTCGACTGCTGACCTCTTCACCCCTGGTGATTAATGCTAATTACAATTACAACACTGTCCCGCTAAATGCCGACCTCAATCAGCTGTGCCGTGCTGCTCCAAGAACTGCCCGGTTTAACAAGAGCCCATAAGGGAAGCGAACAATAAATCAGTTTATTGCACACACGGGGCACATCACAGTATTGACCATTAAAGCGTTACAATACCGAAACAATGTTAAACACAGAATTCCTTTTAAAAACGAATCAGGACTAACAATAACAAACGGTCAAATGTACAAACTATTGTAGAGAGACTGCAATGAAGCAGAAAAAAAATGCAATGTTGCAAATACAACATAAATCCCATTTCCTGCTAGTCAACAACGTAATAAGATAACGAGTTAAAAATGTAACAATCTAACGTCTAACTGGGTTTTAAAAATCTAAATTATAAAATAACCTCAAAATGCAAACAGTGTGTAATAAAATTCAATGGGTATTCGCGCTTGTCAGACTTCCAGTATATAATAATGAATATAAAAAGTTAAAACAGATCTCAGTCTTATCATAGACAAATCCAAACTTCCGAAAAACAATTATCCTCCAGACACAGAGCAAAGAACCGCTCCAACTACCTGGCCGATGGCCAACAGGAGTAGAGAAAACATTAACGCGTAACATTGAGGCAACTCGTTTAAGGCAAATTACTTACTAGGAGTTTGGGCACCCGTTCACCATTAGTGGGGAAAAGGGGCAATAGATCCGACACAAAAGTGCGCAAGAATAGGTCCACGGAATACGTCCCCCCTTTGCACCGACTGCTGACTTTTGCTCCTGCTTATTGTATGAGATCTGCAGCAGCTGAAATGCTCCCTTGTCTGATCCAGCCTGCTCGGGATCGTATCCTTTTTCGTCAGTGGAAAACTCCCTTCTGGCGTCTGACGCAGGCGATGACGGAGAGAGAGAGCGAGAGAGAGAGAGAGAGAGAGAGAGAGAGAGAGAGAGAGACCTGCCTACACGGCTTCCTGCCTTGCCAAGCTCCGGTCCGGGCGCAGACGCATCCTGACAGCCGATCCCCTTCATTATCTCCCCTACCCTTGCCAGCGGGAGTATGTAAACAGTGCTTGAATACGGTTTTTAAAAGAAAGTGAAAAGAAAGTACTTGATATCCTGACAAGGGAGGCCAGAGAAACAAAAAAGGTGTATGAACGACACAGTACACCGTAACCCAGTCAAATACAAGAACAACGTAATATTGTTAACGTAAATAAAGTTAACCAGAATTATGTGGGCCAATGTCTGTGAAAGTGTGTAAAGGCGTAAAGATAGATGTGTGCACCGCTTTATGACAGAGATCCAGTGCAGCAGCATTTTTAAGATCTGTTGTTTCTTTATAAGTCCTCAGACATGCGGCCGGTTGCCTTTGGTCCATTTCTCACTTTTGGCATTGTCACCAGGTGACACATCTCACTCACCCGGCAGCCCGCGTCCAATGAGTCACGGTTAGCTGCAGCGCATCCTGGGTTGTAGGCGGTGCTTTTAATACCACGGGGCTATATCACGGCAGCAGGTTATGTAAGATCATCAGGAAAAGGCACTTTTGGGGAGGGGGGGCAGCAGGGGTTCACAGTGACCAAGAGGCATCTGACCAATGCTGTTTCCAAAATATCCGGAAGTGGACTAAGAAGTACAGTAGCAGCTAGCTAGCTGCTTGCCCAGTACTGGTGGGACATCCTTTCTCCCCCTGGGGGGCAAGTGGTATGGCAGTCCCTTTAAAAACATGTGGATTCCACTCTTGTCCTTCACACCCCCCGAAATGCACAAGTCTCTGGCAGCCAGAACAAACTTTCCCATTTTTTCCTGACTCCAAAAGCACAAGATGGTTGTAAAATCATTACCAAACAGCTACCCTTTTACTGGCCTCAGGGGTTTTAATCTCTTTTTCAAACACCCCACCTTCCCCTTCCTCCTTCCCCTCCCCTATGCCTTACCAGGGTCTCTGCTACTGCAGATTCCATCTGAATCTACTCAGTCACAACGGTGGGGCTTCATTAGCATACAGGCTGCTTGACCTCAGGGTCAGTCAGAACAAAGTCTAAAGGTCACATGAAACAAAAAAATCACAGGGCAAGGCACCACATGCAGAGAGATGCAGAGATGTTATTTTCGAGATGCACGTGTGCATTGAGCCGGATAAAACGGAAGCCGCTGATCCCGCCTTGGCTTTTAATTTATTTTTCCGTTAACTGTGCCGCTAACTCTTCCAGCGCTTCATCCCAGGCTGCCCTTCGCAGGTTCATCCATCCATCCAACCATCCATCTTCCATAACTGCCTCGGGGGCCTGGAACCTTTCCATGGAAGCACAGGGCTCATGGCTGGGGACAGCCTGGATGGGATGACAGTCCATCACAGGGCCTATGCTCGCTTGGATGCATACATGGACAATTTATAAATGCCAGTTTATCTAATTGCGTGTTTCCCAGACTGCGGGAAGAAAGCAGAGTACCTAAAAGAAATCTTTAAAAAATGCAGTAAAATACATAGCGCCATGCTGACCCTGGGTGCATTGGGATGCTGGGGCCTTGAACACAAGTGTGGAAGGCATGTTAGTGGGAAGGTATTGCCCTGTAAGGCTTACAACGCCCCAGGTGGCTGCCATGTACAGACCCCAGAGAGCATTGAGTCATGTGACCTCCCATACAGTAGAGTGACACCTGTAGGAACCTAATCCAGTGTGCTAACTACATGGTGTGCCTGGGTATCGAAGGTTGCAATCTTGCAGCAGACAGCTTGCATGTCGGTAATCTTCACTAAGTGCTGAATAACAGTCGTCTATGCACAAATTAGACCGCGAATTCTGGAATGATCACTGGGACGCTGCTGTCCCATGACCATTCTAAGGAGTCCATGTACTTCCAAATACCAACAATAACTATAGTTAACAGGCTAATGACAGCTAGCCCTTCACATAAGGGGCAAACTGTTTTCATCAACAGGCTGATATGAATGACTCAGATTTTCTCCCTGATTCTGGGTGCCTGGTTTTCCCTCCGTAGCCACATGAAGAGAACAAATTTCTGCAGGGGACACTGAAGCAAAATAAAGCAGGAATACTGACACGGAGTCGGCGCAATTGTTCGCCTTCTTTCTCACAGGCGAAGCAGCCCTGCGGGGGACCGGTAACGTGTTGCCAAAACCATTGAATCCGACCTGAATACATTATAAAGCCTCCCTTTAAAACAGTGCCAAATACTTTGCTTTGCGAGACATCTCGTAATATGTGAAATAATAGTCCTGAATGTTTTCCATTTGCGAAAGGCATCAGTGACCAGGCGAGCCGCGGCGAAAGGGCTAATTTATGATCGACCAAAATGCTGTGAAAATGGGTCCGGCTCACTTACACCATCACAGCTATTGTGAAAACACGAAAACAATCAATTAAGTAGCCTTATGGCAAAATATTAATTAATTACTGTTAGGTGAAAGGTCTCCGCTTTGTGGGCTGCTTCAGACGTGAATGGTTGTTTATTTATTTTTGTAGCACGCCAGCGTTGCTTTGGAAACGTGGTGTACTGCAAGGTGGCATGGAATTCTGGGTAGGAATATATTGTTTGCGGCATAAAGTTCCTGGAGTGGGAACAGAAAATACTCACAGCCAGTGACTGTCAGTTGTAATAGTGATAAATAAAAGTCCATAAAAGTTTTGCAAAGGGCTGCTGGAAAAAAAAAATTCCCCTTGAAAGTTTTTTTTTGTCTTTTTAGGGAAATAAAACGTCCTGTGGTGGACTGGCCCCCCATCCAGGGTGTCCCCCCGCCTTGCGCTCTGAGCTGCCTGGCACAGGCTCCGACTGACCCTTGTACTGGATAAGCAGTTAAAAGATGGATGGTAATAAACTGTAAATACCCATTCCAAGGGCTGCCGTAATCGGTCACTTAATGCGGCGCTGAGGAGATCAAGGTGTCTGTCTGGCCCCGTGAACGTGTCAGCCGTTTGTTAAAAGCGGAAAAGAGAATTCAGAGTCTCCGTGTTCCAAAGGAGACGACGGCCCTGGGGAGGCTGAGGATTGTCGCCCCGTTAATCAAAGCTGAGATCAGTGCATGTGTGCGACTTAACATCTTCAGCCTGCTTTTTAAAAGGAGCCGGCTTTGGTCTGGGGGCTTTGCTGCGCTGAGTTGTTAAAAGTACTGTCTATTGGTTTTGTAGCCACATGGCACCGGTGACTTAATACTTAGTGCTGTGTGATTGTTTAAACAATGCATGAGGGTTGGTTCAATAATATCGTCCCCTCAAGTTCACATTTATTGACTTCCTCTAAAATGAAAACAAATCAAACCTTTAATTGCTAATTGATAATAACAAGAAACGTCTGTTCCTGGCACATCAGTTTTCAACAAATCCTTTTAATTTCATTTTTATTTCAGAATTGCAGATTCTTTTGGGATAAATATGGTTGTAAGCTTAAAAATACATACACATTAATAAATATGCACGTGATATTAGGTATCAAGCTATGGTATACAACCAAAAATAAGCCCAATTCTGTGGTGAAATTCACATGGTATATATGGCATGAGACTTATTAGATGTTATAAGTAGATCTTATATGTAGTTATAAGATATTTGGTGCTATATGTCAAGTGGATCTTGGATCAGTTTGTTGTAATTTCAATTTAGATTAATATGTGCCGGTCCATGGAGTCTGCAATTAAGGTAGGACTCCAAATCTGGGAATGTAGATTTAATGCTTCTGTTACAGCTGAAAACTAGGAACTGGACCAAGTTGGTCTGAACACCAGCTGGGGAGCTGCTGAACATGCAGCGAAGGGCTGGCGACTGGGCCACTTCAGTATGTTTCAGGAGAAAAAGAGGCTCTATGGGAGTGATGGTTTTAATCACGTCATTGGTTTCTTGGGGATGTGAAAAACCAGCGGGGATGAAACAAGTCCAGTAAACCCTTAAACTATGACTGACATTCATGTCCTCAAGTCACTTCTGACTTTTGTTTTCTATTTATTTTAGTGGATACTTTTAGCCAAAGCAAAATACATTTTTTGAGTAAGCAGACAGTCAGACTGATTCAGTTTAGAGTCAGACAGTCCCTGAAGCAAATGGGGATTAATGGCCTTGCTCTTTATTTATTTGTTGTTATTTTTTTTTCTTTCAATATTTTTCATTCAAAAGAACACGTGAGCAATCAACACACAGAAAAGAAAAGGGAAAAAAACCATGAACGATACAGTCACCCCCCTCCCTTGCTCTTGACCCTGGGATTTGACCCAGCAACCTCCTGCTCACAAATGTCCTGACCCACCGAGCCACAAAACATGGAACTTGCAGTGCGGATCTGCATTTTTGTGATTCGGTTGGTGTCTGTCGATGCTGCCAAGTCCATGCCTTCACTGCCCCCACTCCCCCCCTAGAATATGAAGATGCAAGACTGCAGGACACCGGCATGAGAAAGAAAAGCTACAGAGTGAGATGAAACGGAAAAACAAGCCCGGACAACGTCAGCGTCTCACCACTACTTAGGGCTTTAATTGTAGCTGAGCCATACCGTAAACAAAGACTAGCTTTGTGTCACTCCAACTTCCTTATTCCTGCCCGGTTCAAGAGCCCAGTTAACCAGTAATTCTCTTGCTTGTTGGTAATTGAAATACATACAATTACATGCAAGCGTACCCGTGTATAACCGCATGTCAGGGTTAGAATAGGGTTGAACAGACCTTGAGGCCTGTTGATTTATTATTAAGTGCCGAAGTGTTCGACTGTAAACACAGAGGTAACGCGGTGTAAAATTGTATGCCCCTCCAGGGATAAAATTAAAATAATAATAATGAAAAAACATTTCTTGTTTTATTTATTTTTCAGCATTTTCAATGAAGTGGATAAAGAGGTTAATGGCTTTCAAATTAACTCTCTTTCCCAGGACATCTTCTTACAGTTAAATCTCAGCAGAAATTAAATCAGACTCAATTACACCCCATACGGACGGGCCGAAGCACAGCACCGCCTAGTTTTTTGCAGGAACCACCCCCCCCTCAAAAAAAAATTAAGAACAAGCATATTGTATAAAGCTGCCTGTTGCATGCGGCAGTAACAGAAACGCCACTGGCAGTCAAACTACATCCCTTTCCAGGAAAGAGATGCACGTGACCGGCCGGCCTGTTTTCCATTAGCCTGCTGCACTTCCTTATTTCTCAGTTTACACGCGTCTACGTCTGTAGACTAAAATAGACATGGTGAGTACACGGCCAGCAGGTGATTCAACACGCTGCAGCCCGTGACGCGGCTTTCTGAGCCGGGTGGGGGCCAGACGTAAGGTCCGGCGTGACGCCTTCCCTTACCGCATTCCCACGCCGGACGCTTGTAACCCACCATGGATTCCAGCGTGCTGTTAAGTTAGTCAGCCGGGACTTGACATAAATAGCACAGAATGGTGCCGGCGCATGTTGGGAAGGGATGATGTGTTACTGACGATGCATTTCTGCTTCACCTACATAAAGCATGACTGCCTGTGCCCCCACCCCCAAAGAAAAAAAAATAACCCGAAGATGCTAAAAAAGAACAATGAGGACATATTGTGCAAACATAGCTGGCATGTCTTTTGCTTTCAGTGGTGTACTGCAATTCAACAACTATTACTGTCACCCCGCCATCATATCCCGGTAATGCCACTGCTCCCCCCTCCCACCCCATGCCCCAAAATCTTGGCCCTGGCCATCAGATGTTCTGGGGCCAAGTCTCTGTGTTATAGAGGCCAGGAATTTGGGTGAGTTGAGCACATGGTGACCGTAGACCAGCCAATGGAATCGGTTCCGGGACACACACCCACACAATGCACCGCTTAATGGTCTCGATAGTGGGGTGATGATGAAATCCAGCCTCTCGACTGTGTTTGGTTAACTGAACATTTCTGCTGCCATTCAGGATTTACATGAGGCTGCCTACAAAAGGCAACTCCCCCACCACTATTGCCACACCCCCTTCTGTACCCCCGACCAATCACATTGTGCTTATTAAATCACATAATGCCAAGTGTGAGCACATACCTGGGGAGTGACCTATCAATTCTCAGGCTGATGCTGACCCTTAGCCTCCGAGGTATGGTTTTCTCAGCACGAGAGTCTCGACATGCATTGTGGAGGCCAAGAACAGCTGTTGATCGCACGCCATTGCTGCCGCTGCTCTGCGCCCTGAGGTATTTTAAGAGGGGACATCAGACTCCCTGTCGAAGATGCAGCATACAGAGCTTTAAATGGGACATGATGTGCGTTACTGAGCACCTAGATAGCCCAAAGGTAGACAGTCCACATATGCAGTTTCCATAACCACTTATCCAGTCATGGTCACATTGAGCCTGGAGCCTATCCCAGAATGCACAGGGTACAAGGACACATAGCCAGTTCATCACAGGCCATACCCTCACTAAAGGGAATTCTGGGACATCGATTCACCAGCCTGCTTGCTTCTTGTCTATGGAACAAAGCCAGAGGACCTGAAAGAAACCCACACACAGGGTAAATTGTGGGGAGGGGGTGTTAGGACGATTTCAAAATTGATCAATTTATTAATCATTGGATTGATGGGGGCCCAGTATGATATGCTTTTTGGGGCCCATAATCTTTAACCGCACCTCTGCCCACACAAACCAGGATAGATCATGCAAACTCTACACACAAACAGCTGGGATTGGGAATTGAACCCACAGCCCTAGAGGACTGAGGTCACAGTGCTGTCCATCCTAATTAATTGTTCCACGCTGTCACCAATGATAAAATACAACTCATAATTTTAAAAAACCCAAGTTAGCAATACAATCCATACAGATTCCACTGAAAACAGGTTGTGTCACTCTGAAGCTCATTAGAACTCTAAAATTAGAACATGCAACAATACAGAATGACAAGCAGAGTTTCCCCAGGATTAAGATAGAGAGAAAATAGTGTTTGGCGAAGCCTGGGGCCCTTTTCTCATAAAATCGCTGTTGTTTGGGAAAGGGTGGGGGGGTAAAAATCTACGCAGGCAAAGAGTAAAGGTAGCAGATCCCCTTAAGGGCACAGACCATGTGCTATTGGAGAAAAAGACACAATATTTCCCCATGGCAACAGCCTTACCATCACATTTCACCTTGACAACAATACCAGAGAACCTGACGGAGAGCTGCAGAGTTAATGTGAGCAGAAAGGGAGAGACACCCCTCTTTTCATTTATTATTACTATTATTATTATTTTCCTTGCTGTGTGACAGAATTGCCCAGCAGACTGGAGGCTTAGGCCAGCCATTGTGGCCTCATTAATTACTCAGGCGACTCAAACCAGAACAGGAACAGGAATGGCGGAGAGGGGCCTGCAGCGAGAGCTAGTCTGCAAGGTTCCGCTGATGCGAGGTGGGGCGTCACACTTTGCATGCGAGGTCGTGTTTTCTGTGGAAAGGGAGTAAAACACATCCACAGCCATCCAGCATGGTGCCATGGCTCGGAGTGCGATTAATTAGGTCTGGTGATTCTCTGTCAGAAGCTCACATCCATCCATCCATCTTCTATACCTGCTTGTCCAGTGTAGGGTCACAGTGAACCTATGGCCTTTCTCAGGCAACACAGGACACCTGGCGCGGGACATGCTGCACAGGATGTAAGTGCATTGCAGGGCACACACACACACACACACACTCACACACACACACGTGCGCGCACGCATTCACACACACACACGCATACACATACACACACACACACACACACACACACACACACAAACAAAAGTCACACAATATGGGCAGTTTAGAGACACCAACAGGACACAGGCACAACTTCACACGCACAGGGGGCAGGGGTGGGATTTGACCCCCCAACCCTGGGGAGGGGGGAAAGAAAACCACAGCTGTGTCTCTGGGGATAATGTGTTGGAGGTGGAGATTGGGATGAGGCCGGCAGTGTACTTGCTCTTGTTTCCTCTTTATTTGTCTCCTATCTAACTTTAAAACTCCAAATAGCAGCGATTATTCACTCTTGAAGGCTGTGCTGGTCACAACAAGCCTTTTTAATGAATAAGTGTGTGTGTGTGTGTGAGGGTGCATGTATGCACAGTGCTGTATTTTGTTTTTGTGTGCCCCTATGAAGGTATATGTGTGTGTCTGTTTGTGTGTGTGCTTGTGTGTGCGTGTGTGCGTTCGTGTGTCTTGTGTGTCTGTTTATATGTGTGCATCTGTGTGTCTGAAGGTCAGAAAGCTTTCGGATGGCAGTATCCTCCATCACGTTCAGCCCGCGGGACGAATCCTAGAGCCCATTTGCCCCTGGGTGGGACCATGACAAAAAACCATGTGAACCGAGTGAATGATGCCACAGCCTCCCTGCATTTATTCCATGGATAGAACCGGAACCTGAACCGGATAGAACCGGAACCTCAGGTCTCATCTATAAACAAACAATGGCTGTCGTGCACTGGCCCCAGGGTGCTACGGGAACCTGCAATCTCTTTTTTTTTAATTTGTGTTTGTTAACATGTGTAGCAATTTAACAGCAGACTCCTCAAGTGAAGGAAAAATCAATATATTACTGACTATGAGAAGGATTTAGTCCGTGCCTTAGCTCTGACCCACATCGCAGAGATAATTGTGTCTAATGAATTAATAAACCGTGAATATTCATTAGGAAGTGGATTAAGGCTCGCGACACTGAATTTGTGATTAGCTAGCTGGCAATAAACATTTTAATGTTGTTTGTAGTGGGGGGAGGCATAGCCACTGGCATATCAAGGGCTAACAAGTTGGGCCCTTTTCTTCAGCACCCGCGTGTGTGTGCGCATATATATACACACACATATCAGTGTTAAGATCTATAATCACACTGTGATGTACATCATACTTATTTAGCAGACAAAGCAGGGTCAGACAGTCGCTGGAGCAATTTAAGGACCCCCCACAAATTCATTCTGCCAGGATTTGAACTGGCACCCTCCTGATCTGTGGCATCACATCCTAACCCACGAAGCTCTTTCACCACCTCATTGTCCCCAAAGCATCAGAACTGATAATTTATTTTCCATCAACCTTGAATTTTGTTCCCATCTAAACCTGTCCCAGTAACCGCCATCAGGATCGTCAGCGCAGTCAGGACAGCCTTAGCATAACGCTCAGCGTCATCCGCTGTGAAAATGCACCGGGCACAGGAAGCACAAATGTTGGTGAGTATCGCTAAATTATTATTAAAAAAAACAGGGGTCAGAAGCATGCTGGGAAGTCCTTCGCAGCTTAGGCTAAGCAGAGAAAAAAAATATTAACAAGCAGAACTCTTAATCATGGAAGAAAATAACAGTGAGGTTTTCCTGTTTGACGTAAACACTGAGCCTGGAGTACCTTCCTCTACACCGTTGGCATGGACTCTCATGCTCAGTTCCTAATGGCACGATCTGAATCTGAACGCCAGCTGTAGGGCGACTGAAACACCATGGATTACATTACAAACAGATTAATGCTGATGCAAGAACAGCAGCCGAACAGTAACTGTGATTATAATATCACCGTTTTGTTCACATAGTGATACTTATAATTGATTTCAGCCAGAAATATTGTGTCACATTTACTCTTACTTATTAACACGCTGAACCCAGGATTAGCATACATTTGCTAATATTTGATTATCCATTGCATTAACATAAATATTTAATATATTATCATTTATTTTCAATACAAAAGGAGCAAGGGACAAAGGCGTTTGGGGCGGTTAGGTAGCGCTATTGCATCACATCAGGGGTTCGGATCCTGTCCTCACTGTGTGTGTTTGTGGAGCTTGCATGTTCTCCCTGTATTTCCTTTGGCTGGTATTAATAGCTACACTAAAAGTATTTACCCAGCTCTAGTGAAAAATACACCACTGGAGACAGATATCTATGAATTATTTATGTGTGTGCCACCTCACAAATATGCAGCTCTGTTTCTTTCCTTCCTCACTTTAGGATTAACCCATTAATGTCCAGACAGGACCTTCTTTCATGTCTATCCTTTTTCCAAGGATGAGATGAGGCCTGTGATGATAAAACAGCGGGCACTAGAGAAGGACAGGATTTGAATCCACAAACCAGGAGCTGAGAGGTTATAGCACTACCCAATGAGCCACAATAACACCCACCTCATTTTTTTGACAGCATAAATGCTTTGTTTACATAGCTTGAACACACCCCTGCTTTTGACAGAGGCCATCCATTTATTGGTTAGCTCCATACGGTATTCATAATCACCATTTCTGCCATGCGTTTATGCTTTAGCTGTGTAATATGTACTTTTCATCCATCCCAAGATATCTCATAAACTCCTATTCAGCACAGGGTTGCAGTGAGCCGGGAGCCTATCCCAGAATGCACAGGGAACGAGGAGGCTGTGGAAGGACTGCTAATGGCAATGGCTTCAATGGCAGGGTTCACGCTGCTTGTGGTTGTACTGTTTTTGTTTGTTTGTTTGTTCCTTTGTTTTGTGACTCGGGATTCTGTGCGCCCACTCTTTGCTATCTTGCTCTCCCATAAGTGACTGAAATGACCATTCAGTTCCAAGATCTCCCGGAAAGCACCTTACCGATCCCAGATCGGCAGCAGAGGACGAGGTAGGTAACCAGTGGTGTGACCCTACTGGCTGCACTTTACTGTGACTCCTCAAGGGCCAGGTGTATTTCCTGATGTGCCGGCTGTTGCTACGTCGGTGCCCCCTCACTTAATAGGTTGTCCGGCACTGGTTGCACAACACTATGAAAAAGTGTGAAAACAAGCTGAAGAATTTTGTAATCATCACAAGCTGGGGGGGTGGTTAGTGCCTGGGGTCAACACCGTGCCGTATTCTGACGACATTGTGATCAAAATGTTAATTTTACCACAGCTGTCGTATTTAAAAACGTAGCCTACATAGTTTTTTTTACCACAGACACAGTCTTGGCACAGACACATTTGTCCATGTTGAGGAGCCCTGGTGGACACTCCAAGGTTGGGCTAAATCCTCAACTGTCACCTGAAGCCGGATACTAATCATAACTTAACTAGCTTCCTGTTCTCCGCGCATGCTAACAGGCCAGTCGCACACTGTAAACCTGACTCTGGTCTTGTTTTCTCTGGTCTGTCATCTAACTCACTTTGCTAAACACCTTCTTTTTGTGCCCCCCCCCAAAGCGCTGATAAAACTCCCATCCTTTCCACCCATCTTTTGCAACTGTTTTCCATGCCCAGTTGAGCATGTCTTGCAACTAAGTATGTTATTAGGCTCAGAGGTCAGAGGTTCGATATCGGCATGACCTCCACCTAAAAAGTACGTCTTTCCGGGGGGGGGGGTGTAGTAGAGGCTGATGCAAATAAACAGATATGCAGAGCAAAGCCTCCTTTGAAGGAAGGAAAAAAAGGAAGTATGAGCTTCCTTATCAAAACACACTCCATGGTAAATACCCACCTGGCGGGTTTGACGTTGTGTTTCATGTTACGATTTACTGCAGGCCGCTGAGATAAGGCACACAGGCCTTCGGTTTGTAAATCTCTCACGCCTGATGTTTATTGAGGATACGCAGTAGTCTTGACCTTAAATAACCCTCTGTGGCCATGTGAAGGTGTATTCATGTTCTCCTGAAGTTTTCAGACACTCACAGATGAGCTTCTGAGATTTATCTGGATTTCAGACATGAAAGAACACTGAGTGAAATGGACAACGAACGAAGGAATTGTACATTTTTATGATCGGTGTCATATTACTCTAAAACTGTTAGCTATTACTGTGATGCGTTTCATAATACTTTCAAACTGTTAGCTATCGGCTAGCACCGGATGCATGTTAATCATCAAATACCGCATGTTAAAAGTCCGAAAATTCCTGGTCAGTAGTTATATAATGCTTAATACTTGTTTTAAATGTTATACTAAAAGTTATCAATATGTCCAGTTGGTGATCTAATGCGTCTTAATTTTCCATTCATACAGCTTCTTTTAACGTCGAATTCAATACAATAATTCAGCACTTGGAGCCCAACCCTGGCAGCCCTGGGTACAAGGCAGGGGACACCGCACACTGGAAGCCAGTATATATTCATTGTAGTGTTGAAATTCATTGCTGATTTTTACCACGCTGTCTGCTGCACTACTTATCCAGTGCACAGTTGGCTTCTCTAAATGACCTTGCAGTGTTACCCTGCAGAGTGAATCCTTGAACCACAGTTCTGCTTGCCAGATACAGCCACTGTCTGACACTGACCTCCTGCATCTGTAGCTTCTCTGTAGCAACTGATAACTCAGTCCCACGTTTTACAGACAGAGTGGTCCTTCTCCTACCTTGGTAGCCTGAGGCTCCTAGAGCAGGACCTAAGAGCTAACACTTGTTTTGCATCCCTTGCTCAGGGGCTTTTGAGGGCAAGCTTCTAAGAGCAGCAAGGGATACGCAGAGGCGTGGTTCAATAGCAGGTTCTTTTCCCATCCCTTTTCCATACCACAGGCTCTGAGTAAGCTTGGTGTCAATTCCAGCAAGCCCAGGACACACACTGGCACATTGTTGATAATTTAGCAACACCAGCCTGTTTGGTCTGCAGGAGGAAAACCTCAGACAAATGTGAGAAGGACATGCAAAGCCCATAGAGACAGTGCCAGGGGTGGGCTTTGATCCCCCAGCCCTGGAGGTGTAAGGCTACAGCGGCACCCACCACACTCTCCTGCCACTCACTTCCTATCGCTGACTGCAAAGCTCTTTGCAAGCAACCATGTTTCTCAGATCCGGTGCATTCCTGGTTGTCAGACATGAAAGCTGTGAATGTGAAACAAGAAATCGGTAATCCCTTTTGGGTTACATCGTTAAGGGCCTATTCTCCTTTAAGAAAAGGTCTCTGTGATGGACTGGTATCCCATCTCAGGTATACCCATGCCAGGTGTCCTGTATCACTCATAGGTGATACTAGACCCTACTTAATTGACCATCACATGCCCCATTTCTTTGTCTCAACCCTCATGATTTTTTTTAATCCACCACTTGATGGTGTCCCATGTTTCTTCATATACTGGAATTGAGCCCCTAAGGGTCAAATCCTAGAATCACCCCTGCATAGACCCCACTCCATGCTGGGGCCCAGCTTCTAATATGCTACTGGAATTTGGAAGGATGGATATTTAGTTAAAACGTATTGTTATGTGTATTATTATTACTTGAGTAAAATCTAGAGGGTCCTGAACTGTGCATGACAGATGCTAAGGTTCGGCTGCCGTGGTACTCATCCCGTGGTACTCTCCAGGGTCTGGTCCTGAAATCTGGAGAGAAGACAGAGCTATAGCAAACCAGCAGGCCACAGTGTCAACATGTAGATGCCATCTGGTGAGGGCAGTGTGAGTGGCCGCTAGCCACCAACTACTGAAAAGATTAATCTGTGCACAGCCCGGCCTGAGGTTCTAAGAGATGTTAATCGTGTTAAAGAACAATGCTGATGGCGCTAGAAGGCCAGGTATCACATCTGAAGAACTGTTTAAGGTTAGTAACGGGCCATCGTCCCATAACCTATGGGTTGGGGGCCCAGCTGCTGTTTTGATCGAGTCCCTGGAGATGAAAATGAGGACCGTCCTTTTCTCCACCAATCCATGCGGCATCTGGTCATGCTGTGGTTGTGACATCACATGTGGCAGAGGTTTTCTCAGGGCTTTCTTTCTGTCTGTATCTTATACATCCATCCATCTTCTATCTGCTTTTCCAGTAGAGAGTTATGGTTAGTCTTATCACTGGTAGACTGCGGGACCCTTGAAACTGACAGGTGTGGGCATCTGTGACACAGATGGATCAGGGGACCCTTGAAACTGACAGGTGTGGGCATCTGTGACACAGATGGATCAGGGGACCCTCGATATTGACAGGTGTGGACATCCTTGACACTTGCAGATCGGGGACCCTCAAAAATGACAGTTGAGAGTATCCTTGACACTGGCCAATCGGGGTACCCTTGACAATGATATGTGTGGGGATTCTTGATATTGGCAGTTCGTAGCATCATCTTGAGATTGACATTTGTCGCATTTAAAATAAAATATTCATATTTTGTGTGAAATCAGGAGTTAAATGACTTTGAAAAATGACAAATTAGTGAAAATTTTAAGTCCACCAATCCTCCAACTGCTTATCCTGGTCAGCATTGTGGGATGGTGAGGGGGGGAGAGCCTATCCCAGTCCGTCACAGGGCACAAGGCTGTTGTATATCCTGGGTGGGATGCCAGTCCGTCACAGGGCACGAGGCAGGGGACACCCTGCGTGGGATGCTGGTCCATCTCAAGGCACGAGGCAGGGACACCCTGCGTGGGATGCCAGTCCATTGCAGGGTAATTTAGAGAAGCCGATTCACTTGGACGAAACCTGTGCAATCCAATCCTGGAGGTGTGAGGGTACAGTGCTACCCACTGAGACTCTGAAATATTTAAATACAACCACAATTCTGTACTGAACGAGTGGGTAATGGACGGGTGGATATTTCAATGGATATTTCAATAATGTATTCAATATTTACCTGCTATTTTCAATAATCTTGATTTGAAAACATCCACGTACTGATATGTAACATCCTGTTTTCCACATTAGCTATCTAGATTTCAAAAGATCCATATATTATTTGCTTACCCATTTTGACTTCAAATAGCCAGTCATATTACTTCAGTATTTACATTTTTTACATTGAGCTCTTTAAATTGAGTGAAGCTTTAGATTTGGGCTATAACAGAGGCTGTCTAACTATGTAGCGCAGTTGCTTTCCAGGCAAACTGATGTTTCGCTCTCAGTGGTCTATTGTACTCCATCCTCGCAGCACAAAAACATAATTATCTAATCACAGCGCAGATGGACTTATGGTACTCGTGTAAATGCCTGAAATTAACACTGGCGTGAAAATAATCTGTACAGGCATCTCTGACACAGATGACAAGTGATTTCCCAGGAAGACTCTTTTAATGATGCTGGCTAATTTAACTCATATTAAAGGTATCGCTGCCTTCTCTTCAGTGGCTTTCTCAGAGGTCCATAAACTTTACTATATAGGTCCATAAATTGAGGTCTTGTGGGCATCATCACTGTCCTCCAGTCCTTCAGCTACACTGATGATGATCTTGTGGCCTTGTGGACATCATCACTGTCCTCCAGTCCTTCAGCTACACTGATGATGATCTTGAGGCCTTGTGGACATCATCACTGTCCTCCAGTCCTTCAGCTACACTGATGATGATCTTGTGGCCTTGTGGACATCATCACTGTCCTCCAGTCCTTCAGCTACACTGATGATGATCTTGAGGCCTTGTGGACATCATCACTGTCCTCCAGTCCTTCAGCTACACTGATGATGATCTTGAGGTCTTGTGGACATCATCACTGTCCTCCAGTCCTTCAGCTACACTGATGACATTGAGCCTAGTGGCCATCAGTGCTGTCCTCTGACCACAGGCTGTTACTTGATCCTTCAGCTACATTGAACGTGTTGTGGTTTTGTAGACATCGTTGTGGTCCTGTTATAATAAGTTGTAATTTGTTCTTTCTGTTGTTTACTTCTTCCCATTATATATTACCTGCATATTGCATATACTGATATTTTCTACATTTACATGTTACTCACTTAACATTTACAAAAAATACACTGAAATATTTTGAATAAATATCTTTGCTAACAAACAAATTTACTGCATGTTCGCTATTTGAGTACCTATATTAGCAAGAAAATATATCATTGATTCATCAAAGTACCTTCCTCTAGCAGTTATAATAGAGAAAATTTGAGGCATTTTTTCTGCATGGGACAATAAATACTGATCTGTTTCGTAGGATGAACAGTTTCTTACACACCCACTAAAAGTTTTGTAGAACAATGCTATTATGTATAATGTACATTTCTTTAATACAATGTTGCATTTTTTAGCATATGCACATGTAGCATTTAGCAATGTTTTTCTTTACACTTTCCATTTTTTTTTTTTTTTTAAATATTATTTGTTTAAGCTGCCAACACGTAATTGGCCCATCAAATTTATTAGCATTACATTTTTGCTTGAATAAATTGAATAAACTCATTGAACATTTAATTCCACGGAGATATGTATAGACTTAATCAACTACCAGCTCAACCTAAAGTATGGTTGTCTTCAACAGAAAGTGGCAAAAAAATAAATAAAAAATACTAATGGCACTAAGTAGGGCAGTAAATGAAAATGTGTCCCTGTCACTTTAAAGCAATCGCTCATTCCCTGACAGGGAGAGAAATCGACGATTTCACAAGATGAAAGCATACTAAAAAATACTGACATCACCGTTATTTTCATACGCGCCTGGAGCTGGTGATTTATCATCTGTTCTAACAGCACGGCGCTCATACATGTGCGAAATTTTAATTAATGGAAATATACACACACAGCTTGCACAGTCCTTGCAGTCTTGGTTTCAAGAGCAAGATGCATTTATGCATGTCATTTGTAGGACTGCAGCCGCCAGCTAGCAGAGTGTATGTATTATATATTAAAGTATAGATAATAAAGTGTCAGATTTCTTAGATTCTCAATTTTGATATAGAACTTTTTGTCTTCTAATTGAGGCTTTTGGGGGGTTTAGAGTAACATTTATTATAACTAATCAGTATCAAGGATAAAATTCACTTACTGACATCTAGAATTGATCCTTGTTAGTATGCATAAACATTACCAGGTATTTAATGTAAAATTTGTTCAAAATTGAATAATGATATAAATGCATTAACCAGCCAACACACATATCAGAGAACTAGCTTTGGTTCTCACTGTTAACTACAAATCTTTCATGAAAATTAATTCGAAGAAGGTGTTGATTAACAGCAAACGAATTATAGCTGATTAGAGAAGTGCAACACAAATCTAACATGATCGAATGTGCTTTAAAGAATTTTCGAATCACCACAAACACTTCCCATTCTTTCAGCCCCAAACATAACCTGCCTATTTATGTCAGGAGAACATGTCTATGAAAGTTCCTCAGAAAGAAGGGAACCACTGAATAGGCAAGCCTGGGATGCGGACTGATTCTGGAAACACAAAATGACATTACACAGGATTATAATTTACAAATTTAGCTGATACTTTTATCCAAAGCGACATATAATTGAAAGGAGGGCCAGACAGTCCCTTGAGGTTAAGGGCCTTCCTCAAGGGCCCAATGGTGACTTTGCTCTGCCAATTTGAACTGGTGACCTTCCAATCATTGGCACAGCCACTGAGCCACGCACTGCCACAAAGAATCATCTTGCTCAAGCCACCTGGTTAAGTCGTTCTGTTCATACGCCATTAGAGGTGGGACCCAACAATGGGGGTGCTCTGTGCAGCATCTTTCCATCCCGATTGGTCCAGCCTAGTTATAACACACGTTTATATATTTTTTCCATAGCTCCTGAAGTTTCTGAAGGCAATTTAGGGATCTGATTTAATGTTACTCTTTGATAATGTTTGGTTGGAAACATGACCTTTTATTCAGAAGCATATGCTGGCTTGGGGATCGGGGACACTTCTCATGCGAAGGATGCCTCATTTTTAGTACACCAACGACAGCTTGCCAGTCAGGACCACGCTATTATATATTCATGAGTAACACTGATGTCCCAAGCCAATCCTGGCTGTGCACTTCCTGTATAAATTTAGGCTTAACAAAGATACAGTTTTACATTTCTTAACAGCTTCAATTAAAAAAAAACACACATACTCACCCAGGCACTCGGAAGTTTAATTCTACACTGAAATGTAATGGGGCTGCATTACATTACATTTATTTTGTTCAGCTGATGCCTTTTCCAAAGCGATGTACAAGTAAGGGCAGCTAGGCTGAGCTTCCAGTGAATGCCCAGGCACAAGTGCAACCGGCACTGTACAGCAGCTATACTAACACTTATGTGGAACCGTAACCTTCTAAGATAGTTAAGGCACAAATTAAGAACATCCTACCAAGGAAATAAGGGATACCTACACACTCTAAACAAATGTGAAGTGCCTGTAGGGCTAACAAACTGACTAACCAAGAGTGTAACCAATGAGAGTGTTTACTCAGTATTTGGCAGTCTCCGGTAAGGAAATTCTTGCTATTATTCCAGCATTCAAAAGCGAGAAGAAGTCCAAAATGGGCAAATACCCAGGGTGAAACCCACATTATTTCATCCGTGATAGCTAGCCAATCTGATAATTATGTACAAGTTCTGACTTGAGATCAGCTCAGGGAGACAGTGAAACCATCATCGCTAAGCTAAATGGCAGAGTACAGCTAGCATAATAAGCCGATAGTCTGACTGCTGGCATTTTCTTCAGTTTATAGCTTATAGCTTATTTCTGCAGAGACTGTTTGTCTGATTTTTGTTTTAGTCTAACACCTTAGACCTGTGAGTGGTGCAGTGGCTCAGTAGGCAGCACTGTCGCCTTGCACCTCCATGGTCGGTCTGATTCCCCTGAATATTCTCCCTGGGTTCTGTGGGTTTCTTCCAGATACTCCCCTCCGCCCTATAGCAGGTGTGGGGGGGGGGGG
>JAODKC010000001.1:22805736-22821865 GCA_026777985.1 Mormyrops attenuatus
GGGGACACCCTGGGTGGGATGTCAGTCCGTCACAGGGCACGAGGCAGGGGACACCCTGGGTGGGATGTCAGTCTGTCACAAGGCACACACATACACACACACTGGTTTGTAATTATATCTTTGTGGGAACACTCTATTCATTTCTATGGAGAAGACTCTAATCCCAAGATGACAACCTTAGCTCCTATCCAGCCCTAAACTTAGCCATAAGTAACCAAACAAAATACAAAACTTTTGGCATTTTTAGTTTTTGATTGCATTCACATCTTTATGGGGACCTATAAAATGGTCCCCACAATGTCAAAAAACAGGTTTTTATTACACTGTGGGGGACATTTGGTCCCCACAATGTAATAAAAACCTAATCCAAACACACACACACACACACACAAAATGAGGCTTTACTTTAATTTTGTTTACTTCTACAGTTACTTGAATCCAACATTTGCAACTAAAATCTGAGGAAAAAACTGGTGGCAGTGTGCTTCCAGTTCACCACGAAATCACAATTCTTGCCATATGTATTCAAAACCAGGAGAAAATGCAAAATGTAAAAATATGGCACAAAATCAATATGCTGTAAGAAGACCTAAAGTCACAAGAATGATGCTTAGGAGGAATAAAGTCGACTTAAAGTCGACAGCATCCCATGTTACCATGCTGGTCAGGCCCTGCCAGGGATCCTCTCCAATGTTGGCATGCTGGTCAGGCCCTGCCACGGATCCTCTCCCATGTTGGCATGCTGGTCAGGCCCTGCCACGGATCCTCTCCCATGTTGGCATGCTTTTTAGCTTGAAGGAGGTATTAGTTCATATTTGATAGTAGAGGCTGCTGGGATTGCTACACTGTGAGGGAGTGGTTTAAATACTAGAACTCGTGGCCATAAGTGGAAATTAGCGGGAGAACATTTTAAAATGAATTTGAGGAAGCACTTCTTTACACAGCATGTAGTTAGAGTATGGAATAGTCTTCCTGCTAGTGTAGTGCAAGCTAAAACCCTGGGTTCCTTCAAATCAGAGCTAGATAAGATTTTAACAACTTCTCCCCAAACGAGCTTGATGGGCCAAATGGCCTCTTTTCGTTTGTAAATTTCTTATGTTCTTATAGACCTTTGCACTAAGGTGAACTTATGGTGAAATAAGACCGGTAAGGAGTTAACGGTGCTTTGATTTACCCGGAAGGGAACTAACTAAGCAACCAAAGGCAATGCTGGCACTGCCCTACCCTGTACTCACAGACCCCACTTCTCTCACCACTAGTGGAATAACTTTACCTTCAGCAGAAACTCTGCGGAACCTTACCCTGCAGCTCGCTTCAAGGATAAGAGCCAATTAAGGCTGTAGCAGAGCTGTAAGAAAAATAATGTAATACAGACTCATAATAGCGGGTATTTATACTGAGAACCATGAGCTTCTAAATGCGGTGTGATCCCTCCACACTCAGAAAACCAGCCGGTTCCTCCCACACCAACCATCTGTAGGTAAGTCACACTGAGAAGCTCCTCAGTCTCCTAACCCAATCCTCAGATTCTCCCAGGACATGCGCTTGAAAAGCCATCCACATGCATACATTTACTAATAAATGTAAAAAAAAATCACCAAAGTCCAAGAACCCGGCGCTCTTCTGCAGCCTAGAAGACTTGTGGTTGTTTTATTTGCATGCGTTCCCAGTAAGGTGTACATCTAGACAGCTGGGTTTGAGGCTTCAACCAGACAGGATGGGATTTTTCTTCTGGATAGAATGGGGGGAGGGACACATACAAAACCAGCCCCAAGAAGCAGAACAGGCAGTTTCTGCATCAAATCAGAAACAAATCAGAAAATAACAAAAAAAAAGCCCAGCATCAGGCCACATTAAGGCTATAGACACCTATTGGGCTCAGTCTTATAACCCCTGATAATACAGCCCAGTTACACCGAAAGAATCTCCATTCACCAGACTAATTATGCAAATTCCTCAAATCGATGAGGTTAGTGCCAATTCCATTTTCCAATCAGTGAATGAATGACAATTTGGTTTAATGTAACCCTGCTTAAACTAAACACCCATATACCCTTTGCTTTCAGCTGAGATCTGCATCCTACAGTAAGTCTGCAATGTGAAAAATCAAGTCAAAGTTTCATTTGTCACATACACGGTTATACTCAGTACAATGTCTCACAGTCAAACCCCAACACTGTGTTAACAGGAAACGTACATATAAAAGAAGGCGTTAAATATTAAACATAGAAAATAATCATAAATAACCACATGATGGGAGAAGGAGGGGTTACAGACCTAGAAGCCCCTCCATCATCTGCCATGAACGATCATACTGGAAGCAGCCATGTCAATTTTTGGCCTAGCAGATGAGAGCAGCAAGTTGTGAGGCAAAGCCACCTTGGTGACACTAGGGAGTCGCTAGTGCATGTACGCGTCAAAGAGCCCCATCATGCATGAGCGAACCCCGTCGTTTCCCAGGGCCCATTTCTGATTGCTTGTTTACATTCCGGACGCATCTCCGTAGCTACGCACGATTCGTGTTGTCATTAGCAACAATGGCGAAACAGGGCTAACAATGGTGGGGAGGAATACATGAATGTCATGTCACTTACTGAATAATGACAATATTGTAACGGTTGTTTTTGTAGTCCACAATAAATGGAAAATTAACCCTATGTTATATCCTGCTTTTGAAAAACAGAATTACTCCAGAACTATGTTCTAACCGCAAGTGTAGTGCTGGCAGATGTTTCCAGCTGTTACAGTTTTGCAGTGATTGCTATTCCACCGCAGACAATCAATGATCATACCGCAAATGTACTTAATGATAATAGATTATCCGGGAACCCTGATCCAAACCAGGTCAAAACAATAAGCAGCCGATCCCGTTCCCTTAGCAATACAGAATTTCCACAAAGCCATTTCCTCACATTCTGGGCTACATGTTGGATGTTTCTGTGTTCATGGATAAGACCAGAACAAAGCTCAAAGACCTCCATGGACCCCCCTTCCAAAGTGATCACCTTACAAGGTTTAGTGTGAACCCCACCCAACACCCCAATTTAAATCTTGTTATATCAAACACCTAACTCCCCGCAATATTATTTGCAGAAGTAGCTCTCACTGTTAATAAGGTTAGCGACCACTGTCGATTATTGACATTTCATGACCCATGACCTCAAAACACACAAGACAAGACACTGCCATCACGTATACTGCACTCGAGTGCATTGGCATAGCACTACACCAGCTAATTGCTCAATTAATTGTTCCCTGGAAGAAAATAAACTTCTGAAACTGCCATTCATAGAACTTCCCAATCCTATGTGAGGGTTGGGCCTCGTTCCACCAGCAAGTGTACACCAGTCTCTGATTGGCCCAAAGAAACAATGTATGCAAATAAACTGTTTAAAAGAAGCTTGGATGGAGACGGCAAAGAGTTGCGGCAGCCGACCACGTCCCTAGGCCATGATCTGTGTTTTTGTTCTGCTGTTCTTTGGTGCTCACATTCAGAGGAGCTGAAGGGGGGATGGTAGACCTAATGAATGGTGTCGTTGTGATGAGGTCGGTCCTCGCGACCCTAGGCGGAACCACGGATCCACTGGCAGGAAATGTCAGAGGAATGTGTCTCAAGGACAAAACCTGCGGGTCTCTGTGCGGTCAACCACGGAGACTGGCAGAACCGCGGGGCTCACAGAACCCAGAGAGGCTAAAACAACACGACCAGCTAACGTTGCTCTGCCTTCTAGAATCCTGGAATAAAAAACAGGTTCCGGAGCCTTCGACTTTATTTCCCCGTGGCTGTGCCTTTGTTAACAACAATAAGAAAGTTTCCGAGCATGGTGTGTGGCTCAGCGACGTAGGATGGTGTGCTTTTGAGCAGAAACTTGTTGGCTCATATCCCATGGTTGGGATAATGATTTCACTATTCGGCCCTTGAGCAAGGCCCTTAACTGTCAATTGCTCCAGGGGCTCTCTCACCTTGCTCACCTTTCTCAAAAACATATGTCACTTAGCATTAAAGTGTTTGCTAAATGAATAAAATGCAAAGGAATAGAGGAATGAATAATATTACAGTGTACGTGTTACCTACCCTGTGCTATAAATCTCTTGAATGCCATATGATAACATTTAACACAATCACCATCTCTTGCTCAAGGACTTTTACTCCATAAAAACCTCTGTAAGTAAAGCATGAAACGATGATCTCGTTCCTGAATTAAGCACACAAGACGGGTGTCATCCATACATTTTCCATACATTGTCTGCCAAATTAATGGTTCAGTCCATTCAATAGAATGGTTCGATCCACTCATGCACTGGCAGGTAGAATTGCAGAGACAAGAGGTGCCAGATGAGGTCTTTAATTAACACATCATTTAATCAGACAGACCCTGTTAAGGGGCTTACGATAAGAGCAACAGTCCCATTCTTGGCTGCAGATAAAGCAGGCCACGGCAGTGCTAGGGACTCAGAGCAGCAGCAATTGATTTGCACAAGACGTCGAAATCCCGCCGAACTCTCGCCAGTGCAATTCCCTGTCGATGGCATCTGGATGTCCTTGTGAGCTGATTTCCGAGTTCATAGAAACGGAATCTTATCTGCGGGCAATTTTTTTTCTTCTTTAAAAAAGGTGGATTCGATATAAGGATGTGATAAAATCAGTTGTTTCCCCGTTCGTTTATAGAGTGTTGAAAATAACAAGAAGTGACTCAGGGACATGGGCGGTGACCCTTGTCACTGTGGTGAAGTGGACAGCTCACAGAAATGCTCCGGAATGTGCTTTGTTGGTTTGGAACGCAGAGGAATGTAGAAGAAATGCTGGTTGGGCTGGAGACACTGGAGGACGCCCGACAGCCGAAGGAGTGTGGGTGTTTTTATGGGATACGCCTTGTCTACATCCATCCATTTTTCCATATTGCTTATGCAGTACAGGGTCATGGTGAGCCTGGAGCCTATCCCAGAATGCACAGGGAACAAAACAGGGAGCGCACTGCACAAAATGTCAGTCCATCATAGGCTATGAACACACACTGACAATTACAAAATGAAGAATACATTTCCAAACCTCTGTTCACAGGACTCGTTTTCCGTGTACTTCAAATGAGTTGAAGAAACGAAATGAATATTCTTCATTGGATTTCATGAGGACGTTTGGGTTCCCCATACTGTAACATACAATGAGGAAGCCTGACTTTAGGTCATTGGCAATTTCATCTCAACAACAGCAAATTCAATGAGTGAGTTTTAGTAATTTGCATTTCACTCATTTACCTCATTCACATTTTTGACCTGTGGGAGGAAATCTTCTCAAATGCTGGCGAGAACATTTAAACACCTAGACACAGAAATCAAATGTTCAACCCTGAAGATGTGATGCTATGTAGCCGTCCCCTGGAGCAGCACACGATGCCGTGCCTACATTTCAGTGAATTCTGATCCTTTTCATAATTTTTTCAATTTCAGGTTAACGCCTGATAAACTTTAATGATGCTGATCAGAACGATTTTTTAAAATTAAATTAAATATGTTTTATTTTTCTTTCAATACACTCTCCGTTCAACCCCAGCATGCAGTCCTCAAGGGTATATCTAATCGCAGCTCTTCACAGATGATCGATACAATTCCAAAGAGTAGCATACCCGACATTATTCACTGACCCTAACCACGAGTTGTATTTTACTGCGGATCAATTAAATAAATGCTGAACATACTCATGTATTTGTCAAAGTGTCGTTCTGGCGCCCTGTGAGTTATTTTGCTTGAATCTGTCCACGAAGGCTTTCTTCCAGCTGCACCCCTCGTATCATGCTTTAGACAGGCTTTTATTTGAACAGAAAGTCAGCTGACAGCTAATTCAGTTTGATGACCTGGGTCATAAAGCTATTTAAAAGCGTGTGTGGATTGTATGAGGAAGCTGGGACCGCTCGCAAAACATGCTGACAGCATGGATGCATGGAGAAAGCAGCTACTACAGGAACAGCATAAATTATGAAATCATCATAATTATGGCCAGTACTGTGCACAGAATTTTTGAGGGGCAAGTGAAATGGGGGCGTGGCTTCGGGTAATTATGTCGGCCTCGGTAAATTTGGCGTGATCGTCGTTTATCGGAATAACTACGGGCAGTTCCATGCAGCTAGTTATCGAGAAGCACACTTTCAATCATTCAGGCAAAAGGGGCATGTGCTCAGGTACCCTCAGCTAGTTTTGCAGCAGGCAAATTCTTTAATGCATTTTATGTATATAGAATAGTGATACTTCATTCATTCATGGGGAAATTGTCTTTTCACCTATCCCATATTGTTCTCTATGAGACACACAGAGACACATACAGGTGAAAATAAGCTTGGGGGGTCACAGTGCAGGATTAGCCAGCATGCAGTCCCCCTGGAGCTGGGGGTTAAGGGCCTGGCTCAAGGGCCCAATGGCAACTTCGGCCTGCTGGCCATAGGATTCAAATTACTGTAGCAACCTTCCGATCACAGGCACAGAACCCTAATGCTGCTAAACAACACACTACCCCCTTTGACTTTGGATGTGGTCTATAAAGATGTCAATTCTCATTACATGTGACGGCCTAAGGCAACAGGATGTGGTAAATCGTAACCGTGGTCCAAGCTGAAGGAGGCTGTTAGGCACAATGTTCAACACAGCAGTATATTACACTTAGACCTGAAATGACCCCCTACTGCGTCTCCATTTGAGTATGTGTAGGGGCAGGAGTGCCGTGCTGTCCAATCAGCAGGCTTGACTGCGCTGCCCTTTTCTAATAGCCAATAAAAATGAGACAAACGATCTTATCACAGTTAGTAAAAATAACATGTAGCAGTTTCATGACATTCTCAAGTGCAGACCTGCTATAAAAACCATAAAAGCAGTCAAACGCAGACGTATAAAAAAAAAGGTTTAAAGCTGTTCAATACGTCTTGTTACAATGGCTTCCAACAGGGAATTACAGAGCCAGATTCATGCAACATTGAGAAAATGGACTGCTGCTACATAATATAGCGAAATAATTGAAAAATATGTAGCATGTTTTTCCATCAGCACACAAGAAACGGTATCCAGGGCTACAAGACTAGAAGTGTATATTATTCTCCCAATAACCTCCAAACAAAAGTAGAAAACATCAAACCACAAAATACAGAGGGAAATAAAATGACAAGAAAAGAGTTGAAAAACTCCTCGAGAGCCCTCGTCATGTTTTACAGCGTATATTATTACCGAAATGACGAGGCACTGATCAGCTATGGCACACAAACAGTGATTAATTATATAAATGCGCTGTGGAGCATCGTACATGTTTATCAATTTACTGCTTAAGAGTAACGACGCAGCCAAGACTATATGTCGAAATATACAGGCTCGTGGTTTGATAACTTGCTGGTGGAACTCATGAAATAAAAGCTTGCTCATGAGAACAAAGTGCACAAATACACTTGGCATTCTGTTAAATGACATACGAGGTGTTCTAGGATGAGCCCGTATCCCTGGAAACAGCACTACAGAGTGTACAAATAGGGTAACAGGATAAAATCGGCCCCGTGCTTCACCCTGCCAAGTGTCATGGAAAAAGAAAGAGGGGAGCAGGTAGTGCCCCAAAAGTATTCAAACAGAGGTTCTGTGACGTGGTCTAATGAGTAGAACACGTCACAGCAGAAACAGCACTTGTGACTAGCAGGGCACCCACTTGTGACCTCTGATTCTGCTGTTCACCCCTGGTTCATTTTTTTCCGATTGAAGTGAATAATCCTCAGAGTTTCCGCATTATGATGCACACCGCACGTATAACATACCTGATATGAGGTCAATTTCTTAACAGGTACAAAAGCAGTAGGCCTGGACAGTGCATCTGAAAACCAGAAATGATAATGATAATATGAAACAACTTGAAGAACACATCTACACGTACAATACGGCTTACTTAGAGATGCCAGTTCAATGCATGTCTTTAGTCTACACAAGGAAACCTGGGCATACGATTTTCATTAACTGACACTGCTAAATTTTAACAGCGCATGCTTCGTTAACATAGGATATTTGACCAAAGGTGAAGTAGCATATGCGAAGACTAGAAGTATAAAAATAACTATTTGCATGATTAACCTACGGGACGAAGCACACGACTTCAGCCCCCAGGATACCCGTGACACGCCACACAGCGCGGCTAATGCTGTTGCGCATGCGTCTCCATCAGTATCCTTACGGAGGGTCACACGCAGGGTGACTCACCAGCTGACTGGCGTTGCGAGATCATAAATCCACAGAGCTGCAGTTCGCGGGTGCATGTGATATTGGTGGTGCACGCGACACTCACCGGAGCGAGATGTGCAGCAGAAGTGGCGGTTTTTTTCGTGATAATATTTTAACATGTCGTCAACAAGTCGACTTCTGTTCTCAACAATCTGCTTATGTCACCACCCGCACCCTGGTGCTACTGGAGACATGCAGATGCCGCTTGCATTTTACGTGGTGTTTAGTTACTTATTTGCCTCAGGTATCTTTTGGTTTGAAACACGCGAGCGGTTCTCATACCAAGAGTAGAAGTATGCATTAGGCCTGTTAGCCACTTCCTAACATTATTGAGGATCAGAAAATGTTCTTGTGGTTTCCCGTTATACTCATTTTAACCCACTTTTAAAATAACATGCGGACATCTGACGTCACAGAGCACATGCCAACCAGTTAGGAAGCAGTTTTCAGATTAATTCCTATGATAAAGCACTTAACGAATACAACAAAACGTAATCAACATTTGTGTGGTATAGAGGTAGGAGACCGATGTCAGGGTACGTTGGGAAAGGAGCCAAAAATACTACGCAGTGTACTTAATACATCAAACCATCTTCTCTATTTCTTATTCAGTATGCAAACCTTTATTTCAGAGCATACAAATATAAGAGTTTTTTTTCCATGTTAGGCAGGGTCAGTTCTATAAGATTATACAGTTAGATTGCTTATTCTGTCCATTCACCCATAACCCCATGTCCAGCGCACGTCACGGTGTGCTTCATACGGTTCTGTCCATTCACCCATAACCCCATGTTCAGTGCAGGTCACGGTGTGCTTCATACGGTTCTGTCCATTCACCCATAACCCCATGGCCAGTGCTTTGAGGGATCATGACTTGGTGTGTAATATTTTGGCTATTTTTACTCCTCCTCAGTTAATGTAATGTGGCCATTTTATGTAACTTAATTATATTAATGTACACCCAGCCATATTCAAAGGCCAAAATGCAGGCTTGTAAACCTTCAGGAGATTAGCATGGATAAATGCAGTTTGTGGTCACTTTATGTAAATCCCAAAAGCTATATAGTCCAAATTAGCTGTCACTTTCCATTTTTTTGGAAAGTTTATCCCGCTGCCCTGTCTTCTGTAAAACTGCAATTTTTAAGAAAGTGAGTAGCACTGCTGGCATGATCAGAGAATACTCGAAAACAAAATGCTCTGCATCTTTAAAAAATCATGTAGTGACGCCATATTAAAAACGAAGGCAGCTGTAATATAATAATCAGAAGCAAGAAAAAATACTTAGCTAATATCATAGAATACTGACTTAAGCTTTTTTTAAAATAAATAAAAATCTGTTGGTTAAAGCAGCAAAGTGTCCTTGTACATATCAGCAGTGTCAACCAGTGGTAACAAGTTTCACATCAAACTCTGTCAAACTAACCTGAAACTGCAGAAAACCACTGGATGGTCACAACTTTTAAGATATTTAAATGGTATTTTAACCCTCAAAATAATAATTTATTCCTTAAACTTTTTGCGATCTAAAATATGGACAAATATGGATTTTCTGGATTGTGGATTTCATTAATAGCATAAAAATATGGCATTTCTCTTTGGATGATGACCTGGGATTATGCACACTTTGGTTTATGGCTAGGCAAATTTGAAAAGATGGCAAATGACCTTTAGTAGCAAAGCCAGACTGAAAAACATAAAAGTGACCATTAATCATGGATGCAAAACGAATGTAACCCCTACAAAGGGAGCCACACAAAACAGCAGAATTGGCCGTGTCAGTTGTAGTATTGGTGAGGCTGGGACATTTGTTGCTAAATTTGCACTCTGTGCTATTTAAAGCAGTTGTTTTCACTGGACAGTTATAGGATAATGAACAAAAGATAGGGCTGTTATGCAAGGCTAATCCACCCACCTTGGTCTTTCAGGAAGCTGGTAGGAAGAACTTTGGAGCCATGAATCCTACGGACTGTTTTCCAAACCACTGGACTAATTAGCTACTGGATGCCTTTGTTTTAGTCTTTGGTTTTCCAGCTTATGCGATTGCTGCGCCGTTTCTGCTGTAGACGTTGCCCTCTGTTGGAGAATTTTTCTCGGTAGCAGTCTGTCCATCCCAAGGACCTATTGTGTTTTAGGAAGACGAAAAGAAAACAACCAAGCATTGCTTTTTAAGATTGATTTGCTTGTGGTAAAATGTTTAATCTGGAGAGAATAATAAAATATCACAGCTTCTTTTCTTTGGACTTGACTGTAGGAGGTTTCCAGAATATAGCAGCTGACCGTGGTTTACTAGAAGTCTTCTAAAACTGGAAAACTGTTTTCTTTCAGGACTTTGTGTAGCACGAGGCCATGTAGTTTTACAAATAACCAATAGATGCATTAAATTGCAGCCAGTTTTACTGAATGGAGTTCATACCTTCAGTTGTGCTGCTCTGTCTTTGTGTTTCATCACTTTAGGGGCCTTTGGGGGGGTTTATGAGAAATCTCTAACATTATGCACATTCTATAAAGAGCCGGGTGAGGTTTTTGGCATAGTAAGATTACTTCTCAGGTGTCTCGCTCCTCCTTGGTCATGTTTCCGAACACAAGCCACAAATAAACAAGGTTGTCTGTCAAGTGGAAAGCATACAGTCTTTTCTGAATGTAGTGAGATGAAAACATATTCTCTCAGCGTGGCATGAATGCATACGGATTACCGGCCCTGGTCTTTCCTTCTCCACAGCTGTGCGGCTTCAAGGTCACTATTTATCTATTACTTTATTTAGAATGCAGAATTATTCAGGGGCACATGAGGTCTGGAAGATGAAAAAAAACACACCAGGAAACCAACCAAGTCTGCAGTTATTTGTAGGGATGCAGCCAATTATTTTTGCTGCAGCATTTAAATTTGAGGTTCGTATGTTTTTACACTGACGACAGTAATATGACATTTTCTCATTTTTTCTCAATGAGGCAATATGACGAGCACCTTTAATGTCCCCCAAATGGTTGAAGAACCCGAAACCTCCACACTTTAAAACCTGATTAGCTTTTTTTTCTCCATATATGGCTATTTAAATATGTAACTCCAGATGACAGCTGGGTCATGTGACAAATGCCCTACCAAGGGTGAATATGAAATTACTGAACACAAGGGTAAAAGTTTCCAGTTGATAGTGGGAAACTGCTAAGAAACTCATGAGCAACTAAAGCCATGATGTAAGTTGTTTGACATGGCTGTACGTTTTAGACAGCCATGGACTGGGTATTTTATAATCATTTAATGTGATATGACATCATCAAACTTCTCTATTACAGATCTACTCAAGAGTAGGACGGCTCCTTAAATAATAGCAGCATAAATAACGATGACGGGACAGCATCTACTGGCAATTTGCATGAGTCACTCATTTTACAGGAGACAAGAACAAACACCCCACTCAGTAGGTGACCTCATTCTGAGTCACAGTTGATCCTGACATAATCTCTCATAATCTCAAAATGATACATATTTACAGGGTGGAAAATGGCAACGGTAATTGAATATCCCCATGCTTGTGGCTACTGCTTGCCATTGGGGGCAGTGTGTGGCTCGGTGGGCTAAGCCTGCATGCTTGTAATTGTAAGGTTGCTGGTTCAAACCCAGCCTCAGTATGTTTGCAGTTCCTTGAGCAAGGCCCTTAACCCCCAGCTCCCTGGGTGCCACTACAGGTGGCAGCCCTTTGCGGACAACTTACTCTGCAAAGAGGAAGTTGAGGAAGGCATAAAAGATAACTTCCCTTTGGGGATTAATAAAGTATCTATTATTATTATGCGTTAAGCATCACCCACACTAGAGGTTGACTACACTACTGCAGACACAACAGGCCCAACAGGATGTACACAACTACAGTACCGTTCCATCAACCAGGTCGTTAAGCGAAATGGTCACTAAGTGAAAATCACAGTAGCCTGAGCGCGACTGTCCTTACGACTGTACTTCAGAATTCCATACTTGGCTTCTTTAATGCTTCATGAAGTGGACATTTCTCACAGCATTTTCTGCATTCTATTTCAGAGATCTCTCTGACTCCAGCACGAGTTGTTATGAAGCGTACCAAATTTTGTAAGAAATGCGCACATTGGTTGGAAAATGAATGTTTTGATTTTTATTACCATTGTATTGGCAAATGGTCACTAACCGAGGTTGTTGCTAAACGAGAGGTGGGTGCACTGATTAATATGAGTGGAGTGTATATGGTACACTGATAATGAAGAATTATGCTTTGATAAACCTCATGAGATTGTTAAATGTCCTCTTGTCAGAACAACAGGACCTAATGGAGTGGTCTGTATGGAATGAGAGATGTCCTCTGCAGAAGAGAAAAATGAATTGCTGAATCTCCGCAGCATATAAACATACTCTAAACAACACTGACGTAAAGGAGTAGGCTGATGAGAATACACAGAACCCTGTTTTGGGAGGTGGACCATCACCTTACTGCTTACATCACGTCTTAAGACAGTGCTCTGCATACTGCAGCCTGTCAACAGAGTGACATCATACCAAGTTCATGTCCCAATTTTGACGTGTAGTAACATTTAATCGTCCCGTATTTAGAACGTTCACTAACATAGGGAATTTTGTTCAGACATGAAGGTAAACAAATGCAGATACGCTAAAAACTCACATTCGGTTAAACGAGAGGTGATGTGTGGCTCAGCGGGTTAAGATGCTTAGCCTGTTATTGGAAGCTTGTGGGTTTGAATCCCAGGGGTAATAAGGCCCTTTTACCGTTAGCCTCCTGAGCAAGGTCCTCATGCCCCCCCAAACGCTCCATGGAATGCCTAACCCTGCTTTCTCAAAAATGTGTGTGTCTTAGTATAAAAGCATCTGCTAGGGTCACAACAGAAATTCAGTAGACAGGGTTGCAATGGCTTTTGTCAAAGTCTTTGGGGAAATACCAGCCATTCAACTCCTCCCCCCTTCCTGTAATGCTTACTGGGTACACCATGGCTTTCCACTACTCTCATTTTACATTTGGGATATCAACAAGGTGACATCTCATGTGAAACCCTACACATAAAAATAAAAACAGAGAAACAGCAGGAGGTTTGCAGTAGCTTGCTTCAGTTTATAGATGAGTAAAATCACATGGCCAGATTTAGAGCATATCATCAATGAGGAGAATCGGTAACCATTACAGACACAGTAGAGATACTTTGTAAAATCTGACTTATATATTTCTTTGTGTGGCTCATTTGCATAATTTACAGTATTTATTCTGTTAACAGCGACCTAGATGCTCCTGCGTCTTGAAAGTAGGCTATTCATTCGTCAACCTTAAATAGCTGCTGGCAAATTACTGCTGCAATAACACCCTGCAACCATGACCAGAATAAGCACTCAGAAGGATGATTGGATGGATGGATGGATGGATGGATGGATGAATGAATGAATGAATGAATGAATGAATGAGACTTGGCCACTGGGGGTCCACCTTGGCGGTGATGTCATCTTCATGAGTCAAAGGCAAAGAACTGAACGGTTTCAGTAGCTGGGCTGCTTTCGTTTGCAAGATGTATCCTACTCCCTGAAACCCTGTTTGGGACATCGCCACAAATCTGATCCCCAACCTGTGCTGTGCCTCATATACACTGGAGTCACTGGTTGCTGCTGCGGTCTGTAAACAATAAACCACTGAATCCTCCTTTGTTAACAGCAGAAATAATAACAAGGAATGACTAACTAGGATTTAATTAAATAAACAGTATCTGTTCCCCACAATATATTTCACGATGAGATTATAAGTTTCTTATAAGTGTAGTGGTTAGCAGTGTTGCCTCACACCTCAGGAGACCACAATTTGAGGGTCTTTCCCAGCTGTACGTGTGTGGAATCTGCATGTTATCTGAGTGCTGAGTCTCTGAGGTGGATTAGCATACTACATTGCAGAAGGGCTACTAGAGATTTTGGGCCCAATGAAAGCATAGTCATATTTAGCATCCAACCAAGACCGATCCAGTTATGTCCCAAAATTTTTTAATTATCCTGACTTCACCCTTTATAGCGCCCCTGTGTGCCCTGCGATGGATTGGCACCCCGTCCTGGGTTATTCCCTGACTAGTTATCGGACTCCGGACTCCCATGACCCTGCGCTGGACAAGAGGGTATGGAAATTGATTGGCTGGAATAATTGTGTACAGAGAGATTACATTTATAATTTATATGTCATCTGAGCCTCTTTTGTACATTGCCAGCCCCAAGAAGCCGTCGTAAGCCTGTCTGAAAGGTGTCACACCTCCACATATCCATTTTATGCACATCCAATAGAGAGCGGTGGTAGCTGAGAAGTTGCCTCATATTTCATGGAGTTATGAGAACGTAGATGAAGCTTCCTGCTTGGCTGGAAAATGACAAAGGAGTTGAGGAGGTTCTGTGTAGGTCCAGTTTTGACCTTATACACGGGTAAAGTGCGATGTCTGTGAGCTATATGAACACAGTTGTCCTTGATGTGAGTATTTAATCTGAGTGAGTATTTAAGAAAAGCATGCTTAGAAGATTTCTAAATAACATAACAAATAAATGAGGCTAACAGCAGATTACACTTTGGATTGCTAAGGCAATCAAAATGGGTATGTAGTCATGCAAGCCCATCAAAATGTGGTTTCACAGAATAAATAAATGTATAAAGACAAAATATCTGATATTGCGAGAAATTCCAAGGAGTCCCTTTTTCATATAATATAATTGTTTTTTCTGAAGTCTAGGTTACATTATGAGCTTTTTAGCAGGCAGCCTGAGGTAATTGTTCATTTTTAAAAGGTTTTTTTTTGTTGTAAACTTGGGTTATGTCCCTGTTATTCCTGATACCAGCCAGTGGCTGCATCCTCAGTCTCTCCAGTAGGGGGCACCACAGAGGAAAAAATAAGGCCAACCTTGCATTCATACAATGGGTGACTAAGTCCATGTCGTACTACGTGCCTTCAAAGCACCACATGGCCTTACACCCCCTACCTCAGTGAAGTCCTGACCCCTTGAACTCTCCCCCTCGCACTCCCTCCAGTCATCTAGAAGTAATTCACTGTTCCTCCCTCGCACCAGGCTGCTCAGCAGGCAGGTCCTTTAGTGTCACTGGCCCCAAACCCTTTATTTTTATTATTATTATTATTATTTTAGGACTGATATGGAGTCAGTAGGGCACATTTTGTTGCCAAAGCCAGAGTGATACATGCTTTTCCACGTTGTATCTTGGTGCTTGGTTCTATGAAGCAGCAAGCTGCCTGAAGGTCTGGATGCTACAGAAAACTGAACTGAACCCCCACCATCCCAAAAAAATCTGACTGGGTTTCTATAGGAAGTGAGAGACCCTCCCCCCAACCCTACTTTACTGAGGACATTTCCATCTGATGTAGCATCAAAATGGTTCACTAGGTGGCATAGTGGTTAAGGAATTGAACCTGAATCCCTGCAGTAACTAAGCAGGCCTCACTTTAGATGTTTCCTGACAAAAACTGAATTAACAAAATCTAAAAAAATGAGAGAATTTGAACTCTTAAAATATTTTAAAGTGACATTTATAGAGTAGCAGACCTCGTTTTCAGTTCTAAGCAAACAGAGACTTGGCAGACCGTGCGAGCAGAAGGAACAGCAGATGATTTTAAAGATGTGGTGAAATCCATACTGCGAGACGGAGCCGCTTTCTCGGCCACAAGTGAGGAACATCATGCCGTCTGCCATGCTATTCCCATGGTGACAGGCAGGTGAGTGGAGAGTGGGAGAGAGAGAGAGGGTGACAGTGTCCACACACCCGCCGCCCCGCTGCGAGACGCGAAACCTCGGCAACCACCCGCATTGCGAGCCTGCCTGCCAGGAACAGCGTGTACCAGTCAGCCGAGTCCATCCTCCGTGGTGGGAGGTCTGAGGGGATGGCGG
>JAODKC010000001.1:22844953-22858163 GCA_026777985.1 Mormyrops attenuatus
CCCCCCCCCCCCCCCCCCCCCCCCCCCCCCCCCCCCCCCCCCCCCCCCCCCCCCCGCCCCCCCGCCCCCCCCCCCCCGCCCCCCCCCCCCCCCCCCCCCCCCCCCCCCCCCCCCCAGGCAAGGTGACATCTTATCAGGGAGCCCAGAATTTCTAGGTATGCTTCTGCTAGTGCAGATGTCAGACCTGCCAGCTGGAACTCAGAGAGGCAAGTGTGATTGGTGAACAGCTGTAATCGGTAAACAGAAAGTCCAAGTCAGGAAATAATGATCAACTGTAAAGGGCTACAATAGAAATGAAACAAATAAACCCTACAGACCTCCACATTCAGACCTAAGACATCACTAAACACATCCAACATTTCAACATCTTTAGACACATTTTGCAACTTTTTGCCTTAAAACTCAAGTGCACATATATGTAGAAAGCGTCTTGTTTAATCTGAATGTATTGAGAGAATTACATCACTGTGTAATCATTAGGCCCCCAAACAAATTGTGTTTAAAGCTATTTAACTGGGCTGTATGTGTATTTTTGCTCAGAAAAATAAAAAAAAACATACACATGCATACACATAAACATAGATTTAAAAATTTTAAATAGATTTAAAGATTTACAAAAATTTCTTTATGGATAGCTAGAAGAATTACAACATTCCATGTATTTGTCAAATGTCACCACCGGCTCATTCAATACATGAACTTAACTTAGCTAGCCACAAATACTAGGGTCAGTTGAGAAGACACACTGAAACAGACATAAAATCAGTTTTACACCAATATAAAAATAATTTAAGCATCACTCTTTCTGGCAGCCTGAGATTTTGGCACCGTACTGCACATCCGGTAGTTTAGAGTTTTAAATTTCCCCCGGCTTTCCTGTCGCAAGGTAATTTACCTGTCACAGGCATATAGGCAGGATTCCCCGGGGATTTAACTAGAGCAGGGCCTTATCCTGCTACAGAACCAGCTGCCAGACAGTCTTGTTTGGCATCCACCTGCACTGCAGCTCCAATACACTGAGAATGTGCTTGTTTACCAAATCGGAGCTTTATTCAACTTTAAAGTAATACTGGAAATTGGGGGGAGGGTGAGAGATATAAATAACATGGAAGTTCGTTTCCACAGATTTGCAGTAAAGTGACAGGTGGTGTTCAGTTAACTCCATGCGCCGCCTGTCACTTTATTGAAAATTGCACACTGTTTATGGATATTTCTGATTATTTCTGATTATTGTATGTTTATTGTTTAGCATTTTGCCTCTTTATACTTTTTGTCCCCTGTTTCACTGTCTTGAAGCCAGTCAACCTAGAATTTCACTCCACATTTTACTGAGTATTAAGGCTATTTTATACTGTGGGCGGAGCCTACGCTGTGACCTACATGAGTGGCCGAAGCTGCGGGCATTTATACTTGTGCACTGGCGTGTCTGTGTTGCTTAGCAATTACACCGCCAAAACATTAGGTGATGTCATATTTACTGTCTTCCCACCCTGCGATATATTCAACCATTGGATCACTCAATTGAAACTGAAAAAAGGGAACATTTAAAAAAGTATCCATTTACCATCCATTTATCAAGTCCTGGTTATATTTGTGCTGCCCCAAACTTCCCGTACACAAATTTGGAAAAAGCTCATGCCACTACAAAGTCACTTTTTCTGTTTTTTTCCATTCTACAGCGATTGTCTATTCTACGGTTTAGTCTAGTACAAATAAACTTAATGGAGGTAAATGAAATTGCTGTTGTCATCCTGAGCATTTTGCAGACCGGTTTGCCTCGCTGTGACGTGTAATTACATTTCTGGGGAGATGCATGTAGGCTGTAGGCTACAGCAGAGGGTCTCGGGCTACGGCATACATACGGTGTGGATTCACCGCCTAAGCATAAATCAGCCTTACTGTGTATGTGACAAATAAAGCCTTGATTGATTGATGCAGAATAATGTTCCTAAGAACCCAAACAGCCCTTAACCCCCAGCTCCCTGGGCGCCGCTACAGGTGGCAGCCCTTCACGGACAACTTACTCTACAAAGAGCAAGTTGAGGGAGGTGTAAGGAGAATTTCCCCACAGGGATCAATAAAGTATCAATGATTATGAGCACCTTATAAATCATCACCCTTTCTTCCGGCACACTTTCTGTTAACTTCAAACACTGTACCTTATCACACCTCTCTGTTTCGTTGCAGATGACAAGTGGAGATCCCTGATCGACCTCAGAGAAATTCCCTCCACTGAGGAGCTAAAGAAGTCCGTTTCTGTGAAAGACATTTCTGCGCTCTATTTGTCGAGAGTGGCAGCGGCAAACACTGGGACAAACCCCACCGGAGAGGCGAGTCACTGCCAGCACCCCCGGCAAGGCTAAAACACTAAAGAAAAGTCCATTTGTACTTATCTCCAAAATCATATTCAATGTTTTTTTCCCCATAAATAGCTCAATGTGAAAATAAACCAACACATGTGTATCTGACTAGCAGACTGTGGTGGGGTTTACCACCACACAAACCATGAATTTGCATGGGCCCCCTGAGGTTTGGGGCCCCCTCTTGACCAGCAACAGTCACTACACTGAGGGAGGGGATATGTATTATTATGTATTAAAGAACAGCAATACCCATGATTTTCTGAAACCACAATAGATTCTAACCCCCCCGCCCCCGCCGATGTGTTTTCTTTCTAAATTTGCTCTTAGTCAGTTATGCTCCAGAGAGCTGTTAATTTGCACCTTGCTAATCAAATTGAATTAAACCCACTGATGGCTTAATATATTCTCGGATTCTATTAAACGTGGAGAAATACAGTGACACTTAGGAGATGTGAAGCATGTATGAGCGTTTTATTTTTACCAGCTGATATATTAATGGTCTCATTGCTTTTTGTCCATAAATGATTAGTCAGAAATTCTTGAACATTTAAGTACAAAGGGTCACCTCAGTTACACAAAAACACCATGTTATTGGATTGTGAACGTTTCATAAAGGACTTAATAAAAGTGTTTTTCCCCCTTCACTAGGTTAGTGTGGTTAAAAAAAACGCTGCTGCCTCTGGAAACAGAATTAACTTGAAAAAGGTAAGATAAAGGTCCTTGTCCCAAGATCATGTATTATGTGTCTATTTGTCGACTAACCATGAACCACAGTGAGGGGGTGTATTTGATTTTCAGAAAAATGCATGTAAAGAAAAAATATGCTGTTGTGCACTTGTGCATATTATATAGGAATTGTGAAACCTCAGAATTCCTATTGTTTTTACATAGTTTTGGAGTGATTTTTGAAGAAATAGTGAAGGACTTCTGCATAATTTTAATACAATTTTGGATTAGACATATTTCTGTGCATTTATTGCATGTAAAACTGAAATGAACTATTCACTAGCATGGTGTATTACATGGTTCTCAGTGAACAGCCAGAGGAAGAAGAAGGTTCAATACATATATTATTGTATCAATCAATATGTATAATTGATATTAGCACAGCTGCTATGCTGCTTCAACATGCATGAGAAACACAACTATTTCTGTCCTTGAAATGAGAAGTTTAAGTTCCGGGCATGTGGACCATCGCCACTTCTGTAGAATTCCCAGTGAACAGTTGATCATTAATACTTCGCCTTTTTATTGGGACTAAGATCTTGTGGGATGGGTTGACCGGGAAAGAGAAGATGACACGTGTTTGGTACCAGGGAACCCGGAAATGGACCAGGAAAGTGCATTTTGTCCTGAAACCATAGAAACCATGGACAAGTTTCTTTGTGGATTCCCAAATAATTAATATGATGAATGAAACTGAGTTTGAGAACTAATGTTTGAAGGTCTCAGCATACAAGTGAGGATGATCTGTTGTGATGCATATCTTATATTCTGCACTCACATGAAGACACAGCATCATCTAATCTGCATGACCTCTTCACTAACATCATCACATTTACAACTGAAAATGTGTCAGATCATTTACTAATGAAAAATACATTTACAAATATAAATGCTTCCCTTCTGTTCCCAAACAAGATGTCGGGAAACGCCCAAAAAATTGAGGACTCCAAAGTATACATTGCTCAAACAGAGCACTTAAATTTGATAAGTGATCAAAATCAGGCGTTTCCTGAAGTGACTCTACGTAAGGAACAGATTTCCCTGCAGAGACAGAAATGTGAGCTAAGGAGGCTTTCTCGACACATTCACCCAGAGCTGAAGACTGTGGACAATGTCATAGATGGAGAGGTAATGAAGCAGACAGCTTCAGAATGCGAGGAAAATGTTGGTGTCTCTAAATATGAGGGTGGGGTACAAATATTGCGTTGGATATTTGAGAACTGGACACTACTGGAGAAAACAGGTGATATGCAAGAGGTTAGGAAATGGCTTGAGGAGAAGGCTCTTTGTGACATGGATGTCAGGTGCACCTCTAACATGGCTGATCTTGCTGAACCCAGTGGCACACAATGTTTCCCGACAGCAGCAAGTTCAGAAGGCAGTGACATCAAAGGAGAAACTCGGAAGGCTACGGAGTTGTTCGAGATGCAATCACTTGACTTCCACAAAAAATTACCCTTTGATGGAAGCAGGTTCATGATGGCAGAGTCTGTCAGCTGTGGAGACGTGAAACGAACATGCCAGCTATTTGAAGCCAAGCCTTTGGCTGAACCTGGTCACTGCACTTCTATGAGGGTTGAACACCACCATGACCCTGAAGAAGCAACTCAGGAGACAAAAGTGGATGTCAAGAAGAATGTTAGACTGTTAGAGACAGGGCCTTGCTGTGCGCTCAAAAGTGGTGATGTGAACGTCAACGAGATCAAGCCCGCCAGTAGAGGCGGAAACTCCAGCAGCACTGTCAAAAAGACATGCTGGCTGTTTGAGACTCAGCCTCTGGATATCTTGAACAAAGATCTGGCAGGGGTACAGGTAATTCAAGGGATATCCTTAGCAGAAACCCAGAGAAGTAAGGTTGAGAGAAAAGAATTACAGACCTCTAATGATGCATTTAACAGTCCTCAGGAGGACAGATGCCTTTGTACTGAGGAAATGGATGTTGGGTCACTGAATAGAAAATCTATCAATGTTACTTTAGATAAGCAGGATATTGCTGTGGGAAATAGTAATTCCTTGCTGTGGTTCCTTGAAACTCATCCCACGGAAACTTCAGCAGACAGCTATGAAGTTAACCACCTTGAGACAGTAAACATCCCGGAAGATAAAAGAGGAACTGTCCTGGAGATAAAGCACATATTTGAAACTTGCGCACTAGATAGCATCAACAAAGAAATAGTTGTGGGAGTAACCAAAATTGAGCCCTGCGAGATAGAAAAATCTGCTGTAAGATCTCACAAGCAGCATTTCGAAGCCCTTTCCCTCAACAGAGTATCTCAGTTTAGTAAAGAGCACACAGAAATTAAAGATGTCCCAAGTGGTGCTGTAAGAAATAACATGGCATTTTTTGAGAACATACCGCTGTTTGCTATTAGAGATCGTTTAGGAAATTTCCATGAGGTCACGTCAATAAGCAAAGGGCAAGCAGTGGAAATAAATGGCATAGTTCAAAATTACAAATGGATGTTTGAAACAATTCCATTGGACAAATTTAAGCATCGAGAACAACAGGAGGAGGTCATATGTATAACAAGTGAAGATGACTACAATGATAATATTAAAATGGCAGATCGGCGTTTTGAAAATCCTCCAGTGGCCAGCGATAATGTTAATGCAAAACCCTCTGAGGCAAATATATCAAGGTCAGTGTCTGAAACAGATGGCGTCAAGACCTGCAGATGGCAATTTGAGACACACGTGTTAGAAAACACTGGCAGTGAACTTCGCTTAACAACGGACAGCATCTCTCAGAATGAAATAGACATGGTTCATAATCCTACAACAGAGGCTTCAGAGAGCATCACAAGGGAGATAGCCATGCAGAGAAGTATCTTACCTAATAATAATGTTAAAGCACAAGTCAGTGACATCTTTGAATCAAAGCTAATTGTTAAAAAAGATGTAAAGCTCTCAAATGATTCAACTCACAGCAGAGGTGAACATTTTGAAAATGACCTGGAAAATGGTCAATTTGACATGATTAATGGTAAAAACAAAGGAAGAGTAAATACCAGTATTATAAGTGACGTAGAACGGGGTATTTGCAACACTGAATTTAGATCTAAAACGTTATCTTTGGAAAATACCCGTGACAAAGAGAAATATCCTGAACACCAATCAGCTAGAGCACAGTCCCCTGGGGATGCAACAGATGTCATGTCCTTCATTGGTCAACCTGACAGCCATGATTCAGCGACATTTAGTGAGAAAAGTGAAAAGTTTCATGAGGTCATCAGAGAGGAAATTATGAGTAGATATATGGGAGGGAGTCAGCTCATGTCTGAACCAAAGCCACTGGAAAACAGCAAATCCCAGGGAGAAATTAATGTTGAGAACAAAGAGTTCCAGGAGGAAGGTGATGTGACATCCTCAATATGGTTTGAAACATCATCAGGAAATTCTATAACTAACAAGCAACAGAAAATGGTAAGAAATATTGAGAAAAACAATTTGCAGATGAAAAATCAGCCCTTAGAGTTGCAACAGATCAGCAGTAAAGGGGATTCCGGCATGATGAACAGAGGCGTAGATCAGAGCGATGTCAGATCATCCCTCTCACTGTTCAGAAATCAACCTTTTGACTCCATCAAAGGAGCAGCTCAGAATCAAACCTCTGTAAAGACTGTACGCAGCGACTACAGTCTGAACATGGATGCAAGATATTGCAGTTCGCTCTCTGGAACACAAGTTTCTGACACAGCTGATGCTGACATGAATAACAGGAGGATTCAAGATGAGAAAATGAATACAGATGTAAAGGAGCTGCATTGGATTTTGGAATCAGTAGCAGCTGATGGGATCTCTTTTAGAAACGGGGCAGAATCAGATGTTATGATGGAGAGTCTCAGAGACACTATAAGGCATCTTTATCACTTTAATGCTATTCATTCACCTGGAATTGTATTGGAAGACAGTGATCATGGGGGTGTGAAAATAGCCAAGTACCTCATAAATAATGAAGGGCCACAAATTCAGTCAGCAGGAGCTGCTGATGGAGGTATACAGAACATTGTGCAGCACCTTCTGCATATGGAGAGGTTGGGCTCCAGGATAGCTCTGCTACGGCAGGATGAACATGGACTTCTCCAAGTTACCAATCTGGAATTAAGATTTCAACAGATTCCATCTATACAAACGTGCAATAATGAATTAAAAACCATATATTATTATATAATTGAGGGCTTCCTAAGTCAAGCTAAGGCTTTGACAAAAGGAATTTTAATCCAGGAACAAGAGCAGAAGTATGTTGGGTTGACTGTTTATTTACTTAATATTTGCAAAAGGAAAACGGAAAGTGAAGAAATTATCTTAACGAAGGAAAGCCCATCTGTCACCAATCCTTCAGGAGTCCCTCAAGGTCACAGACCTTTGACATTCACACCTGAAGAAAAGGCAACTGCCATGCAAAGAGAAGAGGCTGATCTGGAATGCCTCAGAAACGTTCATCCTTCTTCAGAAGAGGACTGTGAAGGTAGAGAACCAATAGAACAACAGACAGAAGTATGGGAAGAAAGAGTCGAAGGTCCTTCACATTCGGATGCAAAGAACCTCAGAAGCCTGCCATTCTCTGTAGGCTTCAGTCACCATAGTTCAGTAGAAAACAATAATTTATCCTTTGATAAGTATGGCCTTTCACGGAGAAGTGACCAAGCAATTTCGGCAAAGAGGGCAGAAGTAGTGCCAAGCGATGCAGAACCGCAGTCCCTGGATCCTAGAATAGAGCCCAGTGTGTCAATAACAAAGAATGCTACCTTTGCAGGTGCATTGTGTGACCTTGGAGATGTAAACAAGTCCCCCTGTTCAAGTAAAGAGACAAGTCAACATATAAAACCTAAGGTGAACCATTCAAAAGTGAGAAAGGAAAAGGTCATGTCAGATAATAAAATCCTTACAAATCAAAGGGTAAGAAGTCAGAATACCTCCACAGATGTGGTCATCTCAAGAAAACCTGGCTCTTCAAATATCACAACAGAGGAACCATCACCTTCTGAGCAAAGTGAAGGAGCAGATGTCCGTGAGGAAAAAATGAAAGGTGAGACGGACAATTGGGGGAATGCGCAAGAGAAGGAATTGGACAGACAAAACTCTGAACTAGCAGCCGCCATGAGAAGTCTCCTTCTGGCAACGGCTGAAGCGAAGAGCATTCAGCGTGTGGTCCAGGCAAAACTGAAACATGTCAAACTACGACAAAGGAACCAGCAGAATGAGACTGCTGAGCTGGAGAGTGATACTGAGCATGGAATCATGCAACTAGGGCAAGAAGTCACCTCAAAAGACAAAGTAGAGTCCATATGTGTGGTAACAGTGAGGCAACCATTAGAGTATCCCACAAAAGAACAGACTGGACCAGAACATCAAAGCAGTCATTTCTCTAAGAATGACCAGGAGACCAATGAGATATGTCACCCTGGTCAAAAATGTGAGCTTCCTGGTGTAGACACAACCGAGGAGCAGTTGATACTTGCTGTTCAAAATTCTCCGTCAAAGTCAGGCCAAGAAGTTCAATGTTCAAAAGAACAGACTGAAGCAGAAGTTGATTTGAGAGGAGATGTCAGAGAAGCCATAACATTGTTACAGACTGCTGCAGGACAGCAACAAAAACAAGCAGAAAAAGAAATTATAAGAGGTGGTTTACAGGCTGCTCTACAGTCTTTGGAGAAATCAAACATGAATGTTTCTAGAGGTGACTACAAAGCTGCAATGATATACAGGAGGGGGAGGTTTTCCTACAGAGAAGGTAAATGCAACATTATTTTGGATGATGCTGATAAACAGGCTGTTACACAATCTGTCCATATGGGCTTATTTCCTTCAGCGACAACTATGAAAGAACAATCGACCCCCAAAGTAATTAATGTAGTACCTACTGCAGACGACAGACCAGAAGAAACCACAAAGGATCCACTTCATATATCTGTTTCTAAAACTAACCCTCAGAGTCCAACTCCACTCCCACCCAAGGCTTGTCAAAAGCCTTCCACACAGAAACCTGCTCTTCCACCCAAGCCAGAAGGACTTAGCAAACTCCCTGCTCATGTGGCACGGAGAACACTTGTTAAAAAACAGTGAACGACTCTGAGATGGACACCAACCACCAATAACTCTCCTGAAGGCCCAAAAGTTTCTTCAAACTTGTTAATTGTGAAGCCCACTCAGATGATGAATCATGCATTTACGTTTATGCATTCAACGGACATTTTTGTCCAAAGTGATGAACAAGTGAGGCAAATAGCAAATGAAACAACAAGGCATAAGTGCAGCTGAGCTTCCAGTGAATGTCCAGATACAAATGTAAGCAGTTCCGGAACAGGAGCTACTCAACATCTAACAAACCAAGAACCCAATCACACTATAAGCACCTAGTACCACCTCAATGAGTACAATTCATGCCAAAACAGTCAACAAAATATCAGGATCACAAATACAGCAGAAAATGATTGTGTAACCAGGTACTGGTAAATAAAACACTAAAAAATATTTTCCTCATTAGTGAACTGGGAGAAAAAAAATCAGTTATGCCCAGTAAAAGTAACAGTTCCTCACATAAGAAATGTATGTGTAAGAAGGCATAAAAAGATATTAAATTAATTCTGACTTCAGAGCTCTTCAGAATTTTATAAATGGGAAGCAAAGTGTTATTGCAACCTTCCCACTCCTCTGTGAGAAGCTAAAATCTTAAGGAAAAACACAGACCTCAGGCTGAAATATTCATTACAAGGCATCTCTTCACTTGCAGAAGCTCATTTGTCAAGCAAGATGTATTGGACAGATTTGGTAGGAAATAGGTTGTTAAATGGAAAAGATGAAGAGGAAAGGAGGCCATTGAGAGGAGCTGCTTCAAAGTGAAGTGTGATGAAAGAAATGACTGTGAAAAAGAAAGGAAAGCAGAAAATGCAGAAGACATAATGTCGGTGTTTTCAGAAGGAGGAGGAGAAAAGAAAGATAGGAGTCACCCAAAGGAGAATGGTGGAGATCCTGCTGATGTCAATTCTTGTACAGTGACATAATAGAGGAACTGGCAATCTGTGTCTTTCATGGTGTATCCCCTTTGGGATTTATGATGCCTGCTCTAATTTATTAATTTATAAATCATTAATAATAAAATGAGGTTTTGTTTTTTGAGTTGACTCTGTTCATAACTGCCGGACATTAAAAACATCTTGAGATTATCCTAGAATCACTGCAAATATATGTCACTGGAAAACAGATTTTAAAATAGCACACACTCGCTTGTAGATGAATATCACAAAGATCTTTATTGTTACAGAACAGCTACACTGCAGCCACATTGTACAGCCATAACAGAATTACAATCTGCAATTTGTTAGTATTCATGTCAGTGACTTTTAATGAAATTCGAACTCCCTTACAAAAAGATGCAATAGGTCATCTATGTGTTCCCAGGTGTTCAATGCTGCATTTCCAACAGCATCCAAGTTATGTTTAATTAGTCAATAATTAGTCTGATTTAAACCTCAAACAGTTTCCCAGTTCATAAGTTTACTATTAAATTTTTTCCCACAAAAATAGTGGACATAAATGATATGTCTAGCTGAAATCACATCTTACTGAATATTTTCTGGAATTGTAGTTCCTTTCACCTGCGAGGGAGATGTGCTCTGCTTGCTCCAAGCCAGTATATCCAATGGAGAAAGTCGGGGCAGATAAATTTATCTTCCATCGCAACTGCTTCTGCTGCAAGCACTGCAAGAAGAAGCTGAGGTGAGATGTCCAGGTCCAAATGAAAAAACGGGGAACGTTAATTAGTAAAGGTGGCAGGCTGCTCCCCCACAGGATGAAACTCACCTTAAAATGTAATCACAAGGCGGACAGTTATTGTGGGTGGATGGAGGGTGGATGCTGCTGGTTTATTACAATACATGAATATATTAACTGTAACACAGCAATGGGTGAGGATGCTCTACCTGGGATCAGAAGGTCACCAGTTCAATTCCCAGGGTCAGCAGAGTGATATCATTGTTGCACCCTTGAGCAAGACCCTTAACCCCCCTAATTGCTCCATAAATTGTCTGACCCTGTTTTCACAAAATGTACATTTTAGATAATAATGTCTGCTATGAAGATGTGCTATTCTTTTCAGATTGCAAATTACTAGAATTATTGGTTATTTTGTTAATTAACTTAAAAGTCAATATAATTTATTAGTTGGTAGTTTAATTGAGCAATTGTCATCCTATCACAGATTTAAAGAGGCCATGACAACTGTCTGTGTTACAAGTGATCCAGATATAACATATTTCTCTAGAAATTCTTTTCAGCTCCAGAGAATTTTAATGAAAATCTGTGTCCTTTGTTCAACTCTAGTATTCAAAACTACGCTGCGCTGTATGGGGAGTTTTACTGCATTTTCCATTATCAGCAACTGTTCAGAGCTAAAGGGAATTACGATGAAGGATTCGGGTATAAACAGCACAAAGATCGCTGGATTCAGAAGCGTGCAGACAGTAATCCCACAAAAGCGCAGCCTCGGAAAGACGCTAAACAGAAATTAGCCGACTCCGATGACAACTCCGACTCTTCATTCGGTGAGTTTACGGTCCAGATTAAAATAAATTAAAACAAACAAAAATAAACGGAGAGAACTGAATCTTAAAAACAACTTTACAGCTTCTTTAAATAGAAATGTTTAAAGAGGATTCTTCAGTTTGCAAATAGAAGAATTGTTTGTGAGGATACTGGGAAAACAACAAAGAATGCAACGTCAACCTGTTTTTATCCAAGAAAGTAAAGAATTACAAACTGTAAATTATTTACGTTTTCTGTTTTTCCCAGATTGTTAATCTCAGTGCCTGACTGACTGCATCGTCATAATTCCACATTCAGGAGACGTAATTCATCCTTGTCATCTTATTATTTTTTCATTATTATGTTTATTCTTAATATAAAAATCACCATCAAGCAGAAGATATAATCATTAACAATATGATTGCCACATACGTTTTTTATTCAACAGATAAAAATCAGCCATATTACCCATACAGTAAAAACACAAGAAAATCCTTGACCTCTCACTACAATAAACAGCAGAGTACGGCTATATTAAATAAGTATTCGTGGTTTCATTAATTTAATGGACACTTCTGGTATGTGCCTTGTCCAGTGTGTCATGTTCATAATTAAAGTGTAATTAAAGATGGACAGCTACAAAAGGAAATATTAGATATGATTTTGAGAGAAATGTAAGGTGTAAACAGAAGACCAAATATGGACAAAGGAAACTGCAACCTTGGAGGGCCATTGAGATCCTGACAGGAAGGGCGGGATGACTGACTGTAATGTGGGATTCACTGCAGGAATGAAAGCTTTCTCCTGAACATCCTTTAATATTAAACTGCAATGGCCATTGTAAAGTTTTTAATGAATCATTCATTTTCACATCTTCAGTTAATACCCTTGACATTTCCCAGTTTGTCCCATATCTTAAATAAAACCTCCTTCTTTCATGTTTTGCATGTCCCCTGCCTTTGAATTCACCACCTCATTTCCATCAAATACTTAAATATGTATTTATATATGAGATCTATCCATCTTGCAAATTATTCTCAAATCTGGAGTCAAGTGGAGTGTATCCCAAGAAGCACTATGCAGGAGAACACCAGAGTCCATGGTAGGAGACATGCAGAAACACACACACACACACACACATACACACAAACATACATACATACACGCATGTATGCACACACATACCAGAGAGACTGGATTGCACTAGAAGAACTTTGCCACAACAGGCCAGTAGCCCTGGTTACCATCACAAGATCTATGACTATTTAAATTCACCTTGATCCCTATTTGTTAGCAGGGATATTCTAAAATACCAAATATCAGGCCGGCCTTACCGATGCACGGCCTTGGGTTTCATGGAATCCAGGGCTGTATTCAGAATGTCCACTTCTCCACTCACTCACTTACTATAAAGTGTTCACTACATAGGACATTGACTAGGGGATAAGTACAGACAGCGATTGGTACATTTCACACACTAGCTGGGTGTTTTGCTGCTGCATAATTATGCGCCGGATATTCGTAATTATTTCTCTGTCGCATAAACAAACAGCAGAACATGGACACCATCGTTGCTATTTTTGGATAAGTACACACTG
>JAODKC010000001.1:22860974-22878742 GCA_026777985.1 Mormyrops attenuatus
GAACTCCGGTTAATGCTTGCAGTTCAGACGGAGTAAAGTTTCTCAAATATAGTTCCGACTCTCACGTGACAGGCCGCAGTGCATGATGGTGTAAGTCAACCAATGCAGGGTACAGCTTCTGTGCACAACATTTTGGAAAACCTTGTGATTTGCACTATAAAGTGAATGAAATTAACAGTTGAGAATTCAAACAGCAGTACGAATTGGCTGATTCACTGCATAGTGGAGTATATAGTGGGTGAGCACAGCCCAGGTCCCATTTGACAGGTGTCACCATAGCAGCCAAAAGGTCAAAGGTCACGTTCTAAGTCTATAAGCCGCAGGTAGACATAAAAGGTATGAGACTCCCCAGAAGGAGCAATGGTGATGAACTCTGAGCTTTAAACTGGTCTTTTGTTTGTCATGAAGTCAGTTTAACATCTACAGTAGTAAATGCCGTGAATGCACACGCTGATCGGCAGCGCGTCGTTTCCTTGATTTTATTACACCTTTGTTATTTTCCAGATAGCTTAACTTATGCATCGTGACCATCGCCTCAAACACCTTACATTCAGTAACACGTCAGCACCGAGACTATGTCAACGAAAACAAAACAGATGACAAAGGATAAACGATATCTATCACACGGTCATCAGCACTATCGCTGCTTTCATTTCCGGGCTGTAATAAAGAAACACGGAAGCATATCGCTAAACCCCAACAGCAAACGTGGTCTGCAGATGAATCGAGATTCAAGCATCAGAGTCTCAGACTCTTCACTGACTCATCAGCTTAACGGCTCAGGTCCTTATCACCTGTAGCAGTCTATCACGATCAGCTCATATCACCGCACATGACTGCTATGTTATAGCGAGAGGCACACAAGCTGCTGCGCGAGTTTTATGCAACATACCACCAGCGATATTCAGATTTGATTTACTTTTATCTACCACCTATCATAACGAACTTTGCTGTCACTAGACAACTTTCTGCTGTTTTTCTCTGCACATCAGCAGACAACGATAGAGGCATATCTGAGTAAGAGGAACATGCAAACTCCACTGACCGACTGGATTCAAACTCCCAGCCCCTGAGGTGTGAGGCAACAAGTCCTACACACTGAGCTACTGTTCAAGGCAAGACTTAAAATGATTACATGTAATTATATAAATAAATATTTTTTAAAATTAAAGGAAAAGACAGAAAAATCTATAGTATACCAGTTATTTTCCATCCTTAATGTTCAGCATCTGGGAAATTCAGCACAGTACACAAATCGTACATCGTTTATTTTATCGAAACATATATCTGAAGCATAGCTACACAGTATAAATGTATCGTTATCATACAGCAGCTCTTCCCAGTTCTGTTCCTGGGGTGCAGTTAGCAACACATTTTGCAGATTTCCCTGCTGAGGGACAGCTACTAAACCTGGTAGTTAGCCGAGTTAGATGTGATCGAGCAGGGAAATCTCAAAACTGTGTTGCATTCTGGCCCTCCAGGACCAGAAAAGTAGCCTTATATTGAAAAAGTCTTTACCATACAATATTTGAATTCCGCTTCCTGCTCAGTATATTCAATCTCGGCAATATTTTCATTTTACTTAAAGCCTTTCTGTACCTGTGTGTAATGCACATCACACCACAATCACAAGATCACACCTGTCTAAGATAAGTTCGTCAAGTCGCACCTTCAGCCACTGATTGTAAAATGAGTTTGTAAGAACAGGGTGTGATCTTTGCTGGGTATTTTTATTTTCTTCAAGAATAAATATTATCTTAAATCAAAAACATGGTAAAGAAAATGTATGACTTTAAACACATAGGAACTTCATTTTAATTTAGTGGAACAGTATATTTCAAATGGCTTCTTTCAATGAGGCACACTGTAGTGTTCTTAAATATGTAGTAAATATATATGTTCTTTGCACATAGTATGTACTATAAATTGTAAATGAATTATTCCAATACCCTGAAGAATGTATATACATTTAACATGAGCTATGCATGTGTTAATAAGTACAGGGATTTTAAACAGGGTAACTAAATATCACAAAAGCTATACACCTTTAGACATTTAAACAATTATGAAAGTTTACATTGCAATGACAACCTATAAAGAACATCTATAACTTTGTCATCTTTACTTGCACTTCTTTCAGTTCTTGACTGTGCAGGAGTCCATTTCCAATCCTTGGCTTTTCTGAGGACCTATAATAAAACACAGCCGCTCGATTAAATAACACCCCAGCTGTAATTCCCTTTTATTGCCTTGGCAGACAATATCTTATTAGATTTTATACAGTTGTTTTTACTATATCAGTTCAGTACATGAACTTTCTCTGAGTCATAGTCCAATCCTCTAGCCAGTCAGCCAGTGTGGCCCAGTTCAGTTTGCAGGACCTCATAGGTGGCTGACATATCAGCCTGTTTTATTTTATTTCATTACTTAGAAGATATAAGGAGTAACATGAGTACCCATGTCACCTGAATATCCCTCTGCAATCTTCTGTCTTGCTCAGTTACTAAAACTGTATTAAGCAAAATAATTTTTTAATAATGAACTCACACGTCCTCATCCGCTAAGGCGTCGGTGTGATCCATGAGCTCCACATTCAGAGTCTCGGGCAGCAGGATGCAGAGTGCTCCGCCAATCAGGGGACTGACCCCATATATGATCATGGGGATGGTGCGGTGGTAGACTTCCAGAAGTCGGATCAGGGGAGCCAGAATTCCAGCCACACGGGCTGCCATGGAGTTCATACCCACGCCATTTTGCCTGGAGCAGAGAATCAGAGGTGTTCCAGAAGTTTATATATGTACCCACATCAAACCAACCACGTAAATTCACTCCAGAAACAGTCTTAACCGCCATGCTTTTCACGCCTATGCCAGGAATATCCCAAAAAAATGTTTTTTTTTTTGTATTTTTTTCCAACCCTTCAAGCAAAATACCCGAAATCAAAGCCAAACACTTAAATTCATATAAAACCTGAAACAGAATGCAGAATAAAGAACGCGCTCGAGTCGGACAGTAGATGTTTCCCTGACCTGATGACTGTCGGGTACAGTTCAGCAGAGTACATGTACGCGATGGAGAAAGAGGCAGCAAGAGTAAATTTGCCGATTGCTGCCAAGACGGTCACCACCACAGGCAGTCCTGGAAAGCAAGACTAAATGTTAAACTGGCCCTGAGCTCTTTGCTTCATAAACAGACTATATAAAAATTTGAATATCAGTTATAGTTAAAGTAGCTAAAACAATTCAATGGTTATTAAGTCAGACATTTATTATTTATCGGAAATAAGAAATTTAATCAAATTATTAAAGATACGTAAGGTGGACTAGGTGGATTAGGAGGACTTCTCAGGGTAGCTACCTTCCGGAACAGCAGGGATGAGGAGGCAGACCACCCCCCCGAAGATCAGCACAAGGCTCTGGCATTTCTTCCTTCCGAAACGGTCGAGGACCGGGATGCTGCCCAGACGGGCAGGAATTTCGGCAAAGCCAAAGATGAATTGCATGAGGTAAATATCCAGGCCAAAAGTCCCCACGTTCAGGCTGAGGCCGTAATAAACCAGGCTAGTCACAAACCTGTAAGATCAAAGCAAAGGAAGGAGAAGGATAATTATCTCTTAGATGCTATGACTTTGACCGAATAAATCCCTCTGACTGCATGAACCAAAATACAATCGCTGTTGATGTTCAGGTCTCATCAATATGATGGATTCCCCAATGTTTCTTAATCCAGTCCTTGGGAACCCTCAAACAGTCAACATTTTTACTCCCCCCCCCCAGTTCCCAGCCAATGAGAAGCACTGAGTACTGGTATGATGGAGGGAGGAGGGAGACATGTGGACTATCCAGGGGTTCCCAAGGACTGAGTTGAGAAACACTGGGTTCCCAACACTCTTACAGTCTCCTACCCTTTCAATGCTGTTTTTTTTTCTCTACCCGTCACTTGATTACATCTACATGAATTTATTTAGTAGCCACTTCTTCCCAAAGTGACATACAATTGAGAAAGCAGGGTCAACCGGCCCCTTTTGCAGTCAGGGGTTAAGGGCCGTCCTCAGGGGCCCATCAATAAAAGCCTCTGCCAAGCAAAGGATTTGAACTGGGGACTTTCCGATCACTGGTCCTTCCCAGCTTAGCTACAGACCACCCCTTTGATTAAGAGTATAAATACAATTATCTAAAGAATCTTTAAAAGATATGTCAAGGATTACAGCGAAAATAATAAAATATAACTTAATCAAGTTAAACACCTTAAAAACTGCAAACATTACCCTAAATTACCATAAATTAAATATAAGGGTAAATTAAGTGTTAAGTGCTCTTAAGAGAGGGCTGGAGAACCCTTGCTCACTGAAGGATACTGTACCAGCAGGTTTTTAAAAGAGCCATTCAACAAGTAACTGAATGGCACTGAAAAAATGTAGACAAGGTTACTACCCACCATGGGCCCTGGGTTTTTGAAGCCTAGCCCTGAGTATTTCAGCCCCAATGCCAGTCTTCCTTCAAGAAAAAAAAAGACTTGACTTAGCCCCTGATTTTTTTTTTCAATAGCTAGAAACATCCCTGCCACCCACTCAAAAGCAGTGACTGAGACTAAGTGGAGAAAAGCAGTGACTGTCATTTTGCCCTACTTATCAACAGAAGTAACAGGCCATGGTCGGTGTCCTTCCCTGCCTAACTGAGGCTATCCATGACATAGGACCAAATCTACAGAGGAAAGGTCAAACCTAGGCAGCTGCCACTCCTGAGTTCCAGCACAGAAGGACCCACTCTGGTGAAACCTTCTTCAAGGTCAAGGTCGAGGTCAAGGTCAAGTGTTGGTCTAAAATCCTCAGGGACCCCCAGACAGTCCACATTTTTGCTCCCGCCCAGCTCCCAGCACACCTGTACCAGGTATTTGATGTTGTTGATTGGCTGGGAGCTGGTAGGGAGCAAAAAAGTGGACTGTCTGGGGGTCTCAGAGGACTGGGTTGAGAAACACCGGTCTAATGAAAAGATTTCTGGGATTCGTGTACTTGTGTTGCTCTAACTCACCAGATGTAGCTCATGGTCAGCACTCGCTTCCTCAGGAAAGGGATTCTGATAAGATCCAAAAAGATACCGGTCTTGGTCTTGGTGTCATGCTCAACTTCTATCTGGGGAAACATTACAAAATATGTACTGTCAGCCCCACTCATTAACCATGTCTGATAAAGGACTCTAGCCCAACGCATCCTTCACGGATATTTTCATAATAAAACATCGTGCCTGAACAAATGTTTCACCTCTTCTGTATAGATCCGTTTGTATGCCCCTGTTGTGTGCTTTTTACATTCTTTGTACAGTGATGCCATCCATCCTGAATCCATTGTGATATTACCTTATCCAGGAGAGATTCTGGGATCTCCTTCTTGTTCACTTTCGCCGCCTTCATAATCAGCTTCTTGGCCTGCTTTCTTTTCCCTTGGGTCAGAAGCCACCGCACAGATTCTGGAAGGATCCTTTCAAGAACATTCAGAAGGCATCTGTCTTATGCAAGAGGGCTAGACTCCAACATTTCAAATCATCATCAAAAATGAATGGAAAAAGAAAGAAAATGAATAATATACCACTTATTTCCCATCCTGTTTAGCTGCTGGCAAATTCAGCAAAATAATCAGAATGTACAGCATTTATTTTGCCAAAGCATGTATCAGAAGTATATTTATAGTCAGCCCTTCTGCATCACAGCTTTCCCCATTGTGGCTTCGCTATATCACAGAGTCGGCATAAAAAAATTAAATGAGAATTTTTGAGACTTTGTTGAAACCCTCAGACAAGACAAGACGAGACACAAAAGTCATAAATGCATAAAATACATGTACAGGGCTGGTTAAGAGGACATCAAGTGTGTTTGAGGCAGCCTCTGACCTGATATCTCACAGCGATTTTTGTATCCGTCATTTCATGTATCTTTTTGCTTTGCTCACCAAGGGATTGTATTTGTGGAAAATAAGATATTATTAATATTAATATTAACTTTTGCACTAAAACCACTGTATAATTATAATGCATAGTTATATTATAATAGAGTCTACATAGTTCACATAAAATGATGCAACTTACATGTTCTCTGTTTGTTCAAAAACAGAATTAAAACATAAAAGCAGAGAGTGAATACATTTCCCAAAGCATAGCTGCTAATTGTGTTAGCAACTTACACCTTTGGAACCAAACCAAGATATTATAATAAAAAATGTATGATTCCTCTTACCAGTTTGTCATGCATTTCTTTGTTCCAAGACCACCCATGTCATTGTTTCATCTTCCAGAAAACACAAGCCAATAACCTACTACCATTTTAAACTTATTTATGATTAATATTATAATCATGATTAATCACAGCCTTTTATTGTGATTAACTGGATTCATTTTTTTTAATCGATTAACACCACTATTCTATACCCAAAACTACGCCCAGCTTAGCCTCCAGGCCGGGTTGCTAGGAACAGCAACTCCACAATTTTACCAGAAGTAGATGCCAAGGGCGAGGACAGGGGTACTGAGGACAAGCTGCAGGGTCCTCCAGTCCCTGATACCATAGGCGATACCCGATAGCACCATCAGGCCAATGGCGAAGAAAGCGTGGGGCACAATGGTGCAGAAGGTCCGCTTGGAAACTCCACACCACTCAGCACCTGAAAGAGAGGGCAGTGAAGGAAGCTTTATTAGTGGACTGCAGGTGCGCTCCATTACACTGTCAGTCTTATGCTTTCAGCACTTTTTATTCTTCCATTATATTCTGCATTAATTTTGTTGACTTTTGGGGTTACAGTTTGTGTAGAAACATGCTAATAACTCCAGGATTCTTTGCCTTTATATCCCATTAGGATTGATGGAGAACAGGGATATTAAGAAGTAAAGGGTTTAGAAATGGGAGAAATTCTACCTGAAATTTATCATTATAAGAAAAATCACAATTTAGTACCAATTCCAATCCAGTTGTTATTTTTGGCTTCCATAGGTCACATCTAGCTCTCCAATAACACGGCACGGTTCATGACTTTGGTAAGGACGGCGTACCTAGGACAAATGTGTTTAGGCTTATCCCAGATATCGTCGTGCCAACCACAAAGCGAAAGCCGATGTAGACGTAGATGTTTGGTGCGAAGGCCGTCCCCACTCCAAAGATCACCTGCAGTAGCAGAGAGATCAGGATCACGGTCCGACGTCCGTACCTAGAGGCACAAACACACACACAAAATCCTGCTCATTCCTGTCCCTGTACGCACAGAAAATCTTTTCAGATCAATATTATAAATCAAGTACACAAGTAAATAAGTCACCAGACAAATGGTCTGGATTATCTGCATACAGTAGCTACAATATTTAAGTATGTTAGATTTACTTTTACAAGGCACCTAATGAACAGGATTATGAGATTAGATTATCACATGTCACAAAAACGTGATTATGTACATATTAAAATTTATTAGCATAGCTTTCAGATATGTTATCAAGAGACAATTTTATAATCGGAAAGCCTTCATCCAAAAGCTACAATTGCAAACTATAGGAAATTGCAAAAGGAAACATTGTCCATAAAGCCAAATGAATGTAAGCATAATGAGTTCTTTATTGATTACTTAAATGTGCAGGTGGGTTGCGTTTAATTGTGCTGGAATGTATGTGTTCCATACTTGTCCGCCATTGGGCCAAACACCAGAGCCCCGATCAGGAGCCCGGCCATGTAGACAGACTGCGAGACCTCGTTCAGCAATCTGTTGTCACACACCAGGTTAAACTGAGGGGAAGCAATGACGGAGTCAGTGACGTAGCCACTACAGAGAAGCATGTAGTCCACTGCTACGTTAACAATCATGCATCGCTTCATAGGATCATGCATTTACAAAACAAAGGCTCACAGCTTCCACAGAAGCTTTATGTTTCTGCGGCTTTGTGAGGACATGCGGGAAAGTTTGTCTTCAGCTATGTTAAATGGGTTAACAATTTATGGCTGACCAATCATTAGCAGGGGGCTAAAAAATAAAAAAAATCGTGCGAATAGAGACAATTTTAGATGACCCGGCATTTTAAATACAAATGCTCTCAGACAGCCACTTTATTAATACAGTACCAACTCAATTGTGACATTCAATCTAAATTTATATCTCAATTTATAAATCTTTTTTAATAAATAACAATGAGGATTATCTAAAATATCAACAATACAGAAGAATTTACATATTGTAATTATATAAAGCTGTATAATAATGAACAACAGTGGTAACTGATAAAAGTGCGATCAAGTGCAATTCTAAACATAAATTAAAAGCCTTTGCAGTCAAATTTCAATGATCGTTTGATGCAAGTAATTCCTCTTTGAATAGGATAAGCTTTGTGCTAGCTTAACCTTGCTCCTGGCTTTGTAATAAAGCCATGACTGTGAACACTGTCAATGCCTTGATTTGTAATTTGCTATATTACAGATTTAGAGGATCCAGGAGTTTTTACTATTGGCTGGGATTTTTAGAACACGGTGGAAACCCGTCATACAGAGTAAGGATAACTTGACGACATAAATGCCCACCAATATGGTGATGTATTTCACCACACGGTATAAAATTCCAACTTGTCGCACCCCTTGGTCCTTTGCAGAAGCTCTCCCAAGGCTGACATGATGCATTATACCTCTGACAGCATGGTGTTGCTGCCCTGGGGATTCTCATACACCCATCCATCCTTGCACTTGGTGGTCTCGTTCAGCCCGTACTCCCTGATCTCGTCCAGGTCCAAGGACACGGGTGTGAACATGAGACAGGAGTCGTACTGCCCATCTTTCCTCGGAAGGGTCAGGTTCTGCTGCTCTTCCATGGTCAGGTTGGGTCCCAGGCTCAAAATCCAGCTGGTGTTGCAGTGATGCGGGACGTCCAGCACCATAAACACTTGGCCGAACATGTGGAAGGCACTGAAAAGGTTGGGGAGACATACTGCTACCAACAGGCGCTTCTGAAAAGCACCAAACTCCCCAATAGCGGTGAGGACCTCCCCGAAGCAGCTCATGCTCCTGACGCAGGGACTCCGGCAGAGGTGTGAGGCTGTGCCGACGCTCGGAATGAAATTTCAACCCGACGTGCATATTTTAATTAATCTTTAAACCAACACACTCTAATATCCTGCTAAACAGTCAGTCCCCTCCCAGCTCTGTGTAACTCTTTGGTAGCTAAAAGAATTTCCAGCAAAAAAACTCTCAAGGTATCAATCATGAATTCGTTTGGGAACATGACGGTTCAAAGTGCCGCAATAACTGTAGTGATTTAATGACGAGGTGCAGGTGTTTTAAGGTCCATTACCGTTTTTCTGCTCACTTCAGCATGGTGGCAAGGCCTAGGAACCTCAGTGAGCATAAAAGTACAAACAGCACCTTTAGACTTTACACAGATATGCATGTTATTACCTAGAATGCATCAATCATTAAGTTGAGTTAAGGACGCTGCGCACATGTCATGGAAGCAGACTCGTGTCCAAGGAATGGACAGAGTGCATAACAGTGAAACATACATTTTGTCTAAGGATTTCAGGATACAACTGGAAAAAAACCAAGCCTTGATTTCAACTATAGTTTTGGCCATATGTGACCTTGCCTACTAAAAATGCCACGCTCACACATTACATATATATATACACAATACCAGTCAAATGTCTAGACACACCTACTCATAGAAAGGTTATAAATGCATCAAAACTATAAAACAACATATGGAATTATACACTGATCAAAAAAATAATAATCTGTTGGGAGACGGGGCGGCTTTGGTTGGAATTCAGTAGGTTACTGGTTGACATCCCATGATCGGCAGAGTGGTACCACCGTTGGGCCCTTGAGCAAGGTCCTTAACCCCAATTGCTCCAGGGACTGGTTTACTCTACTTTCTCCTCTACGCCTCCTGGGAAGCTTTTCCAGTTGTCCCGAAGGAGGTCCCACATATGCTGAGCATTCACTGGCCGCGTTTCTTTCTCTCTCCGGTCGAACTCCCCCCAAAAAATCTGTACTGGGTTTTGTACTGGCAAACCATCTGAACCTTACCAGGACAGACAATGGGGATACCGATCTGAGAATCACTTAAGTATAGCTTTATATGGCTTTTACAATGAGAATGTAAAGATTCATACTCATGAAATCTGAAGGTATCACTGGTAAACAAGTGTTGTTTATATCCTTACTTCTTCTGACTACGGGTGGGTGTCATCACACATGGCCTCGGGGATTACCGTCATAGAAAGAATGCTTTCCCCAGCTTCAAATCCATTACCTATCTAGAAGAAAAACAATCAAAGTTCCCATCGCTGTCTCCTGGGTAACACAGTCAATGATGTCACATTTTGATGTCACTGATGTCACAGTGTTATTGTCAGGTGTTTTCCAAAGAACACAGTGAAATTCTCATGCATCAGTTGCAAGACAGGACATCGAGGGAAAAGGCATAGGACATTACACAACTATAGGAGCAAATGCAGAACTCAGCTATTATAAAAAAAAATCAAGTTAGTTTCTGGATATGATGCATGGATTTTAATCTGCCCACCTTAATCGTCAATAGCAGGAGGATTGAATGAACCAAGCCACAAACAGCTGGCTGATAAATCCATTCTTTATTAACAAATAATCATCGAAACATGCATTGAAATCCATAACCAATGAAAGAGGGAAGCCAACAAATAAGAGAACCAACAAATTAAAACTTAAATAAAAGAAATTTTTAAACTAAATATTTTACAGCTGTGATATTCTATGGTACATAAAGGCATCACCACGTAACTGGAATTTATTTACGATATAATACAATCAGACAAGAAACTAAAAGGGGAAGAGACCTGAAAGTGAAAAAATATACATATAAAAACAAATTAACAGAATGTTTTGGAAAGTATCCAGTTAAGAAAACACTAGTTTACTGGAGGGTTATAATGGCACTGAATTTTCTTCATTGTTTAGATAACACTTTTATATTTTTATATATTCAATTTGAACAGGGATTTTGTTGCCCAGTAACATCTGGAGGAAGGGATTACCTTTTATTACAAAAGAAAACTGGTAGAAATGTCATTGATCATTCATTTCTATTCCTTAGAAAATTAAATTTAATCCGTTACAAATCATTTCAAATAATACTACTGTTTGTACAATTTATATACATAAGATGATTCAGAGTTTGTACTGTTGAAAAAGAATTATTTTCAATAAAATCAAGTAACAACTAAAGTTCTCTAATGCAGAGTAGACAGTCATTATTTAATGGCCAAGTCATTTTTTAAATAAATCAAGCAAGAATATACTGCAAGCTCTAGTTCACAGCTTGGATCTTAGACAACAGCCATTTTACTTGACATTTTAATACAGCTCCATGATCTAAGAGTCAGAAATGCTTGGGATAGCCTTTGGAAGACCATCCACTAAAAGACAAATTACTGTGCTGTGTGCTGAAGAATTAGTGACAACACCACACAGAATCTCAAACTGCACAAAAGCACATATCCCAGAAGCATAACGACGACAGGCAAACACGTGGGCCGCGACAAGGACCTCCCAGCGCTCACATGGAACAGTGTGCATCAGTGCACAGCATCTAGTCAAAAAGCCACATCCACCTGGCGTTTATAACCCAACGCAACACGCAATCGTTTTATAAACATAACACACACAGATTTCCTGTTTTCCCCGCTAATCGTAAGCAATAATCAAGATCGCTCTATATCCGAGATGCTGAAACTGGTTAACGATCTGGGCTGCTAGTAAGAGTCGCAGGGCAAATAGTTTTAGCATCGCAGGAAAATATATGACTGACAAAAAAAAATACATATTTATGCTCTGCACGTGTTGTGCAGGGCATGCGTGCCCGTGTGTAAAGACGAAAAATTTTAAGACATCTGTTGTCAACAAATTTAAGCACAGCAGAGTTTCAGTTAGGCTCTTGCCAAAAGTTTAATTGATTCACCCGGCTTAGCGTTTTAGAGGATTAAGCAGTGGTACTACCCATTATACCTTAAACGAAGAACGTTCAGTGAGGAAAACAGAGACCCCAAGCTGAAAACAAGCTTTCTACATTAAACCATGATGACATCAACCCAGGAAAAAATTAAATTAAATGCTACGCCGTTACCATTCCCCGATGCAGTGTATATATTTTAAGATTAAAAGGCAATGCGTATAACGCCCAGTGATTAAAGCATTGAAACACTGTGAATAAAGCATTCCGCTCCATGTTAATTGTTCGCTAATATGCACTTGAATCTGAGAGGTTCAGAGGTCACAGCTGGGTGAGCGCTACACAGACCCACAAGTGGCGGCACACATGAGTTTACTACGGTGACAAAAATCTCCCAAATGAAATGCTTGCGGACGCACAACGGATCCGATCAAATTCGCAGGCCGACAGGAAAAACTAACACGGATCTGAAAGCGTTTAAGTGGGATTACCAGCAAGCGAGAGCACATGAGATGGTTCGAAATGTACGTTTGTGCATATTAGGTCTTCAAATTGGGGAGCTGAAGACGGACACGCGCTGTTCCAAAACTCCTACGACACACAACTTGCAAAAAAAAAAAAAAAAGAAGAAACATGGTTCCATGCGATGTTTCCACTCACGCTGCTTGCTCTGAGAAACATCTTCACAGTAAACAAGGCAGAAGGGAGGCTGTACGGTCACACATACGAACAGCAAGTCATGGGGTGTGTCAGAGGCTCTGCATCTGTGACTCGGGGTTAGTAACACAAACAAGCTGGGCTTGGTTTCTCAGGCTAGTAAACATGTGTTCTGTACCTTGGCATGACGGTCCTCGCAGCACCGTGAGCACTTCTGGCGTATGACACGTTATGGCACTCCCGAGACTGTGACATAAAACATCTCTAAGCTTGTAATCGGTGCCTGATAGGCGGTTCTGGTTTAGGAATCAGTGGCACGTAAGTTCGGGCAAGATCTTTCAACTGCCGTCCCATTGGTCTCGGCACAAGCTCTGCAGAACAAGATACTCGATAGCATATCCGAGGCTCTCTTCCGAATGAAAACAAGCACAGCCAAGACCACACTCTGTCCGTTTCATGATCAAACACTGCAATTAGTAGGTGGCACATCCCCGTGAGTACGAGTCAATAGTAATGCAGAAGATAAGGCATAATTTGATCACCAGTGTTAGTTCACATTGTGCAAATGCATTTAATGAATGATAACCAATATGGAACTGAGGCTAATATCTGGTTTTTGGACAATGGTGATAATCCTTCAGAACATATACTTGTAAACACTAATATACAATTCCTATTTTGTTAATATCTGTAGGCAATCCTACTCCTAATGTGATGCTTCCAAATCCTATGGGGTTGACAACATGGTATTTTTCTTTTCTTTGGCAGTAGTGGTTTCTTTAGGTTGATGATGTCTATTTTTGTTTCAGGCAAGCTGGGTGTCCAGGGACACTAAAGTTTAACTAATGCTGAGTTGAGCGAATCCTATAAGTTTCACGTCGTCGGGAATTTCAGACCCTTCTACACCGGAGGCCTGAAAAGATAGAGAGAAAAATGAGCTTGCAGGTGTTGCCTTTTCCTTTTTCTTTTGAATCATTTTAATGTTTGTTCCACAGCATCTTAAAGCAAAACCTAAATTCAGCCACAGTGGATTAATAGCCGTGAAATCATTAATCTGGCTTTGTTTGTCCAACTTGTCTGCAACATCGATAACCACCAACTTTATAATGAATTCATATGTCACAGCTGTCGCACTCAGGTACTGCTGTGAAATAGCATTAAACCTTTTGCACCGCAAAATAAACTGATGTGGTATTAGACTTCCTCTATAACATGACAGAAACAACAAAAGCCTAGGGTACCCAAAGCTAGTTTTTTTTTTAAAAAAATCCATGTATTACCCGCCAGAGATTAAACAGTGGCAATTATAACAATAGCAGTATTTCACGGTCATTTAGGCTGTACTGTTTGGTTATTATTCGTCATTGTGATCGTACACGTTTGTTTGTATTTGCCGTCTTTTTTCCGTTCCAAAAATAATACTTTACGCTCTTTTGAAAATGCTGCATCACAAGTTAAAGGGCGGATAAGTGCATACATGTAATTGCTCACTCGGTATCAGGCCAACTGCAACCAACTGCACCCCAAAAGAAGATTTATAACTTACAGACCAAAAGAAAACAACAGCCATGTTTGGGAGAAATGGCAAGAAAGCAGTGGCAACTTTTTGTATTACAACCTACCAGCTTGAAAGTTAAATTCCTGTTGGCGTGAGGATTGTCAACTATTTTCTGCAAATTAGCAGCAACTGGAGGGAGGAAGAAGGTGTATAGTTATTTACTACAGAAAAATTATCTTTCTAAGTGTTACTTTAAAACATACTGAGGTTTCCCCCATTATACGTTATTAAACATCTATAGTTAATGCAGACAGCTCTTGATTTTACATAAAACCAACTTTAGCAAATCTGGACGGTACCAAAAAATATTTGAGATGCAAAAACTGCATGGTAGCACCAACGCAATGACATACATCTGTTAGTAAATTTCCAGTTTATTTTTCCATCGACTTTAATGTATGTTTTTCAGTGTGTAAAACTAGTTATTTTTGGCTTACGTGTTTTGTGATATAAGGTGCCTTTAACGATATGGGAAGGTAAATCCAGCTTACATAGAATCTGACTTACGTAACTTTTTATGAAATGGATGTCAAGAACTGCCTGTATACAATAATATTTATAATATTTTTATATATTTATTATAATAGACATTACATATACACATGTACATCAGCTGATATGAGGATCTCTAACATTGATGAAGTGCCTTAGCGGCAAATGATTGGCATCCTAAGGAGCAGTTTACAGCTATCGGCAGAAGACCTGCAGAATGTTGTAGCCTGTAAGCGGATTACCACTCACCTATGACTAAATCTCTGCCGTCCACTAGGCCTGCGGAGACCAGCTCTTGGGAGACCCCATCAGCTGTGTCTAAGGCGAGAAGAGCAGTGGAGACCTGTTTAGCGCACCTTGTTACCCAGACAGCCTGACAGCCCTCTGCTTTGCAATCTGTCCTTTTCTGAACTGGGGTTCGAAATAGCTGTGACATTATGGGCCGGCAAAGTCTGGGTGTAGATCACTCAACAGTCACTAAGACACACAACCAGTGAATTTCCATGCAATCTTGCTGCATCAGCCATTGGGGACATTAGAATCTTTGTGCCAAAGATGGAACAAAGTCATGAAAATCACTGTGATTTAAACTGTTTCAAACTGTATGGTAATAAAATGCTACACACATTTGTTATTTTTATGATGGAACTTTATCTGAGCTCTACTTACCTCTTCCGGGCATGAATTCAAATCTTATATCATTTAGTTCCTTCTTTAAATTTCTAGGAGACAGAAAAAGATGAGAGAAAATATGAAACATCACACCATCATTACACTGTGCCAAATGCAGCAACAGGAAACTTATTGCACAAAATTTTTATAATATATTGTGTGATTTTGAGATTCCACTACTTTAATCTCATGTATCACTGTTACATTATGACAGGTCTCTAACCTTTGTTTATATTATCTGTCCATCTTTCATAACTGTTTATCCAGTACAGCCTGGTTTATCCCAGGGAGGAATGTTTCTGGACTATAGAAAAAAACACTAGTACCCAAGGAGACCTAGACAACACACGGAGAACCTACAACTCCACACACAGAGCAGGTGTCAGCCCCACTGAGCCTCCATGACACCTTCTCTGTTCTTTATGAATACTTGAATTGAGATTTTAAGCACCCTCTTCTGGGCATACAGGGTACCACAACTAACCAAAAATATTTTATGCACTCAGGGCTGCCTTCACAAAACACACCGTTTTAGTATATATAATATATAATAATATGCGAAAAGTATATTATATATAATAATGTGTGAAAAATGAAATGTAACAAGCTGTCTCGTTTTTTGTAACTTTACAAATGTAACTAGCTGCCTCATTTTATGTAGCTTCAGAAATGTAACAAGCTGCCTCGTTTTATGTAACTTCAGAAATGTAACAAGCTGTCTCGTTTTTTGTAACTTTACAAATGTAACAAGCTGCCTCATTTTATGTAACTTTACAAATGTAACTAGCTGCCTCATTTTATGTACCTTCAGAAATGTAACAAGCTGCCTAGTTTTATGTAACTTTAGAAATGTAACTAGCTGCCTCATTTTATGTACCTTCAGAAATGTAACAAGCTGCCTCATTTTATGTAACTTTAGAAATGTAACAAGCTGCCTCGTTTTATGTAACTTTAAAAATGTAACAAGCCGTCACCTGCCATTTCCCATGCAGACAGACCATATTGTTAAATATTTTAACTGTGATTAAACTGTAAGCAAGCGATATGTAGACATACCTCAACCTTAGTACCAGGCTGATGGCAGATTTGGCACCATCAGAACCCGGACCCGGGGCCTAAGGCACAGAAACATGGAGTTAGGGCGTGTCCGCTTAATGATCAAGTGACAGAACGAGTGGGAACTATCAAGGCAGAAATCAGGTGAAGGTGGCTTTTCTTGGGCCTCCGATCAAGCGAGGGGGTTTGCAGTGAGTACCAACCGTAGGGGTGGGTGCCGTGGGTGGAACAGCAGCTGGGACAACCGGGCCAGATTCATGAGGTGGAGGAGTCTGGTCCTGAACCACTGGCTGAAAATGGCTACTCGGAGGATCTGATGAGAAGAGCTGAAGGAAAAAAACAGAAACACACACAAACTCATACTTGTTAAACCCATGGGATACCGTGTCCTGCAAGGTCTGTATTGAACAAAAAGGTCATTCTCAAATCACTCAAACAATCGCAACAGCACTATGACTCTCATTACAACTACAGTCACTGAAGCCGATGATTTACCATAAGGTGTTGATAATTTTCTGTATTTACTCAGGAAAGAAATCCAGATTATCACAAGTTACACGGTAAGAAAAGTGCACGAGGACACACCTCTGTAGTCTGTGGTCCTTCCTTAACTCTGGGTGACTGAAAAACAAAGAAACACATGAGAAAAATGAGTAAAATGTCTCTATGGTTCCGTAACTCTGAGTCTGGCATAGCAGATAGCACGCGCATGTTAGTCTCAAAGGTGCAACAGTAAAAATTAAAGGCAGTGAATCAAAGCAGGAGTGACCAGGCCTTGTGGGGGGAACTACGGCTCTCTTAACTGCTCAAATAATCTGATATATTAATTTATAATTATAATCAAAGACAGCAAGTGCATTTACTAGACATTGGGGCTACAGCTCAAATATAGCATCAAATTACACTGAATTATAACTATACTGGAGTGTATATTAGCAGAAAAATGCATAACTTGCTAATTAATGAAACTTGCTATAATACCGACAAATAAAATAGCAATAACATGATCTGTTGCTAGTCCTGTCTCAGCTAGCCTCATGCCTACTTACAATACTGTTACGGCAAGCCAATGTTTTAATATAAAGAAGCAATAAATGACTTAATACTTAAATACTTATAAAAAGCAGATGTATTTTAAGATATATACCAAAAGCTCAATCATCGGCTGTGTTCGAAATGCCCACTTGCCCACTATATAGTGAATCGGCCATTTATCATCTGTAAATTTCTTTCGCTATATAGTGCACTACAAAATTGTTGTGAGCTACACCAAAATGTAGTGTATGAAAGCTGCACCCTACATTGGTCGACTTAGACCATCATGGACTGTGGGCTGTCACGTGGGTACCGGAACTGTTGCTCGGTCTGAACTGCAACTGTCAACCGTTGTTA
>JAODKC010000001.1:22880774-22895010 GCA_026777985.1 Mormyrops attenuatus
CTAAAACTGTAATCTTAAAAAAATCAATCGCCACTACGTCCATAAGCTGCTCCAAACACTGAAACAACCAACACATGGAGAGAAATGTAACTGCAAATGCAATCTTAGGTACCCCAAAAAAACGTAGCTACAGCACTGCGCTAAAACGCGTACGGCAGCGTCCGCTCACAGCGCGAGTCTGCCTGCATGCTGGTGCATAGAGGAGCGACTGAGCCGCGCTGCATCTTAAGGTGAAGTTAAATTAGTAACGAATGTAATTTATGCTAAATTGGCAATGTCTTAGATGCCAATGGTAGCAATGAGAGTCCGTTACCATAATGCTAGCCAAAAGTAGGCTAAATTCGCTCACTAAATGGAGTTCAAAGACGAGATTTCCTGGAGCATTTTAGATTTAATGAGCTAGTTCATTTAAAGACAAAAGAGCTGCAAAACACTGGTATGTTGGAATCCATAACGTTTAAGCAGTGGGTAGCCAGGCGGGATTGTAGGGTGTGAGCGCAACTTTTCAACTTGGAGAACTTGTAAAAAATTTTAAATCACCTGCGCTCAACCATGGCAGATGACCATCTAAGGAATCTAGCTGTTCTCAGCATTGAGAACAAGCATGCAAAGCACTTAATTTGGATATATTTGTTTTGCTGCACAGCACAACAACCATCACCTTAAGCTGTCTTACAAAAACGTGGTCAGACATGACCAGATGGGTAATGCAGAGCCTGCAAGAGTTACACAGTGTTTTGCATGAACACTGATCTATTGTTCCTGTTGTCGATTAACATAAACTTGGGGCAGTGTGTATTAACAGAATGTCAAAATAAATATTGTAAAAATGTATCTGTGCATCTTTTGCCGAGTACATTTACCTATAGAAGTACAATTATTTTTTATATGCGAACTCCCACATACTGCCCTCCATGCCACCCTGCCAACATCTCGTCACCCATGAAAATTTTTCTAGATCCACCACTGACCTTACGACACTTTCCTGGGTATGTTAGGGGCTTCAAACCAGATTTTATTTCCCTCAGCTTTATTTTCTTCAGTGGGAGGGGGGAAGTAACATAAAATAAAGTGGCCTTTTAAATTTCCTATCCTGAAAATTGTTCCAGAGGTAATCGTCTCTTGGAAATTGCTTCTATCCCACCTGAGTTCCGAATGTATTGCAGAAAACATCTAAATTGTCCAAAGAGTTCATTTTTCACAGTTTCCATTAAAGCAAATTCTCCATGTTCTGCCAGCCAATATTTACGTCATGATTATTTTTCCGGTTCTTGGGATGTGTGGGTTTGTTATGAAGAATTTTGGAACCCCCTTCCCCCATGAAAAGGTCTCGGTGTGTTATACCACACATCGGGACCCCATATCAAATATGCCACCCCTCCATTTTATCATGTGTACCCTCCCCCCACCGACCATGCTATGCAATCCATGTGAGATTTCAGCCTGCCTCACGTTAAAAGTGTGCTGTTCTGCTAATTGGCAACAAAATTAACACAGAAAATTATGCTGCTCATGTTCTCAGCTACCTGATTTAAAGGAGCCATTTCTACGAGTTCAAATATACTATGGAGGCAGGACAGAGAGTAAGATGAAAAAATAAATAAGCTTACAGATAACAGGAGATGTAAATAATGGCCACAGAGCTATTCCCCAACTGGTGATTAAAATTCCCTTTGCCATTAGATCATGGGTTAACAACTTGGGGAATTAGCAACATAAGTCTTACAGTACGCAGTCACATGCCAGCCTGGTGCTAAATTTCCACATTTTCCTGACATTTCCCAGGATGCACTGGGGAAGCTGGCTCAATCATTCAGAAAATACCATAACAATTAGCCAAAGAAAATAATTACAATTTAAAAAGTCAACCTGAATGATTTGGCCACAGGTTTCTTGGTGGTTCAGAGGCAGAATTCTTGCATGGCGTGCAAGAGGCCGTGTTTGATTTACAGACAATGTGCTTATGTTCCTTTATATTTGCCTTTAGGATTTACAAAGTTGATCTGTCTACCTAATGGTCTCCTTAGTGAAGGAGAGAGGACTTTAATTTTCTATGAGATACAAATTTAAGATGACAGATAACCATACAGTGGCACATCTGTTGTTGTGTTTGGTCCCCATGTTGGGACAGCGCACTGATAAACTTCTGACACACTGGAGTACATGCCCCGCTGAGAGAAGACGAACTACAGCTCAACTCTTCACCAGACCTTTTTCTAAGTCCCTCCCTCCTTCCAGGCCATTCCCTGTAACCAATCCCTTAGCTCTCTTTGACCTCTCCTGCCTGGTCACACCCCTTCCCCTGACCAATCACTGAGTTCCCTTTGGCGTCTTTGACCCCCCCTGCTTCATTGGCTCCTCCCTTCCTCCTGACCAATCCCTGCACTCTAGCTGACCAATGCATCCCCTCCCCTGCCCTGCCTGAGGGGGAGCTCTTCCATATAAAGGGAATGCCATCTGTATCCATGTGGAGAGAACAACCCTGGGAGTGGGCAGCTCGAGGGGCTGGGAGAAGCGCACTTGTCGCCTGGGCACGCTTACTGCCTTGGCCTGGGGGTCCTTCACCAGCGGACAAAACAGAAAGGTGGGGGGGGGGTGAAAACAGCAGTTACATCTGCACATACCCCACTAGCACACCTCCGAAAATTAGCATAAGAGCACAAATGTTTCCCTTGTGTCCCCGGCAGTCACAGAGGGCATTAGCGGCTTAACACTTGCCTGAATCACGCCAAGTCAAACCTACCTGCTCTCTATTGCCCCTAAAGGCCATGTGTGGTACTGGTGGCATGCTCAATGGACCAAACTTTAGAATAAGTTCTTCAGTGGTGATGGGGGTGGGGGTCACTGGGTGTTATAATTGTCTGGAGTGGGGGGGAGGGGGACTCACCCGCAGAGCAGCTACAGCGGCCTTGCCCTCCTCACTCTCCTCATCCAGTTCATCGTCACTCCACTCCCACTCGCCGTCCTCGGTCTTGTGGAGCCGCCCACTGGAGCCAGGCACCCTGCGCACCTTTCCATTAAAAACACACACATGCCCCCTTATGGTCAAATGAAAATGCCATCTGAACATAATAAGTTCATTAAAAAATATTTGAAATCTTGGCTTGTGTTAGTAATATCGATATGAAATAATTCATTGTAAATGTATTTACTATTTTATTTTATTAATTTATTTATCTGGATGAATGACTGGTCGGGCTCTCTTACCCCCCAGGAGAAAAGCCTAGAGCCACCAATGTGAGTAAGGGCACGTCATCCAAACGTCCCCCCAAAGATGGCTCACATTTCTGTTAGTGACCTTACAATGTTCTTTAGCACCCCCCACCAAGTAAATGAACACTATTTAGTTGAAATAGTGTGTTCTCATACATTCTCATTAAAATCAGACCCCCCCCCCCATAAAGGCCTAACCCCTCATCTCTTAAATCTCTTGTGACACTCCTGCGGACAGATTTACTCATTTACCTGATGCTTTTATCCAAAGCAACTTACAGTGGAGGGAAGGGTTACAGTTTAACAATTTGTACTCCCTACGATTGGGTCGCGAGTACTATGCTCTACTTGATGTGCGACAGGACCTTCCATTAGCAAATCAGCTGTTAACCACATATCATTGGTACAGTTTATTTACTCTGACAGAAATCAATCGGGGTTTATATCTCTGAGCTACTTCTCCATTCGATATCCAGATCTCTAAAACTTTGGCTATGCTACTGTATCTCTCATTAAAGTAATTGTACCAGGAAAAAAGAAGCACAAAAGCATAAAATGTCACATCCCGATCATGCTGTTCCTCCTGTGTGCCACGCCCCCTCGATTACCTCATGTGGAGTCCTCCTGGTTACCAGCTGTATCTAGTCTTGTCTAATTGATTCTGTGTATTTAATTGCTTTCTTGTGAGTCTTTCCCCAGTCTGGTCATTAACATTGTTACTTCGCTAGACCTCTGTGTTCTTGATCATGTTTACCCCTTTAATAAATCCCATGTTTTACCCCTACCTGTGGACACCCGCGCCTATTTCCCTGCCCTGCACCGCCGATACATGACATAAAAAAACAAAACATAAATGTCAGATGGTCTTAAAATGAGGGAAAACAGCCCAGGTCTCTCATTCGCGTCGCAGCGACCCTGTCCTGCAGCCAGACGTCACTGCAGAGTCATGTTAACATCCTTCCTTGTCCACTTTTATGTTATTAATGCATTTATTAATGCATGCTCAGAGAAATGTGTTCTTTACAGCACTGAGCATGTGTGTGAAAACAGCGCCAAGTCCTAAGGACACAACAACAACACATTTTACCAATATAACAATTATTACAACAATAACGCTGAAACTAATAATCCTGCATTATTATAACTAGACTGTGGTCTGTTGCCTAGTGACAGCAGTAAAACTTTAACTGGCTAAAGAAAACAAAAAAAGGCAAACTGTCCATGCGCTATATCTGCTTGATTGAAGATAACACTTTCACATTTACATCTGGCAATTAAGCACGATGTTAATTAAAGTCAAGCCACTGCTGGTCGCCAGAAGATAAACTGGTGGACCAATAAAAACATGGATAATGACTCCTCATATTCTGCCCTGGCGACAGTGGGTACATTTAAAAAAAACACAAAAGCAGACACACACAAGGCAGGGCAGGCGTCCCAGCCTGAACCCAAGATGGGGGGCTTGCAGAAAGCAGATGGCTAAAAGCAAACTAACCTTCTTTTTTATGGCATTTTTGGGGGTGTTCTTAAAAGATCAGGCTCAGCCTGGTACTGTGGTACTGTTGTGTTAAAACACATTGTGTGGACTGAGATGTCCCTAGCTGGCCAAGTCTCTTACCTTTCTGGATCGTTCTCTAATTGTTGGAGCCCTCTGTAGGAGTTTTTCTTGTAAATATTCATTGTTCTGGCAAAAAAAGACAGTTTAAATGTCATAGATTTACTCTAAATCATGAAGTCTGTGCCGTGAGGTGGACTGGCATCCCATCCAGGGTGTACCCTACTTTGTGCCCTACAGCGCCCCCCCAGGACTGGTAGTGATTTGCAGATTTCTATATTTCTATATTTTACATTTCATGCAAAATATTTAAAGAATAATAATAGAGTCACAATTACTCAAATTTTACTTGCATGCGCCACAGTTTCTGCAATTATGAGCACAAAGGAACACTACAAGGTTTTTCTATTTATTGATATTGATCATTTAAAATCATAAAGGATTATAAATAATTTGGTGCATCATTAACAGAACCATATCCTGAAACGTTCCTGATTCCCCGTATGACACCGTTGCAGCCTGGTGGATGTAATCCTATGACCTTATGGCGTCTAATCTATGGGCAGGCTGATACTGGGGCTTCTGACCCGTTAAACTGTGGGGCACGCTCCTGTTCTCCTGGCCAGGTCAGATATGGCCAGGGGAGACAAGGCCCTTGGCAGAGAGCGCTCACCTTTGCTTTTTGGAAGAATTTGTGCTTCAGAAGCTCCGATGACGTTGGTCTGAAAAAGCACAAAGCCAAATCTGTTAAAGCAGTGTTCGGGGACTCACAGCCGGTCCACATTTTTGTGCCTTCCGAGCTCCCTGCCAAACAGTCCACATTTTTGCTCCCTCCAAGCTCCCAAAGGTCGGTGGGTCCCCAAGGGCCAAATTGGGAAACACTGTATTAAAATGTGTAACCTTCAGCTTTTCTACTTTTCTGGTGTACTGACACTCATGAACTCCCATTTGTCACATCGGGAATGTTCCTGGCCATCGGTATCAGAACCAAAAGTTTTTCCATTAAAATGGATGCTTACTATGCTCCAGTGATATCACAGTCAAGCAACAAAATTTCACCCCCAAATCACCTGAACGATCACCAGTCATCAAAAACCTGAAATGCTTCGTACCATGGGCTGAAAATATAGGACATCACTGCCCTGCACCGCAGAATGTAAACCAACTTGGAAGACAGAGATTCATCTGATTTCATCAGTACTTAGTCTGGTGCTCCAAGAGCCTTGGGATTGCGATTGGGATATCCCTTATTTCATAATCCCAGGAGCCTGCTGCACCACCAGTACATAAGCAAGGCACAGATCCCAGTCACTGACACCTTGGACTCAGAGCTGTGCTCACATCACTAGCTGAGATAAGCTCCACCCCTAGCTATAAGCATCACTCACAGGGATGAGCCCTTCCCTTAGCAATAAGCATCACTCACAGGGATGAGCCCTTCCCTTAGCAATAAGCATCACTCACAGGGATGAGCCCCGCCCCTAGCGATAAGCATCACTCACAGGGATAAGCCCTACCCCTAGCGAAAAACATCACTCACATGGATGAGCCCTGCCCCTAGCGATAAGTATCACTCACAGGGATTAGCCCCGCCCCTAGCGCTAAGCACCACTCACAGGGATGAGTCCCGCCCCTAGCGATAAGCACCACTCACAGGGATGAGCCCCGCCCTAAGCGATAAGCATCGCTCACAGGGATGAGCCCCGCCCCTAGCGATAAGCACCACTCACAGGGATGAGTCCCGCCCCTAGCGATAAGCACCACTTGCAGGGATGAGCCCCGCCCTAAGCGATAAGCATCGCTCACAGGGATGAGCCCTGCCCCTAGCGATAAGCATCACTCACAGGGATGAGCCCCGCTCCTAGCGATAAGCATCACTCACAGGGATGAGCCCTGCCCCTAGCGATAAGCATCAGTCACAGGAATAAGGCCCACCCCTAGCAATAAGCATCTGTCACAGGGATGAGCCCCCCATCTCCCCAAGCAGGGAATATCCATATATGTGAATGCTGTTAAGCTGCGTGTTAGTCTGTATCCTGGAAACACTGCTTTTAACAACCTGGTAAAGGTACAAGGAGAATATGTGTGCGTGTGACTGAGTCTCCATCATGCTGACTAACTGGAGGTCACCTTTTCTCTGGGTCCTTCTGAAGGCACAGCGAGATCATCTTCCTGAAGGACTTGCCGTACTTCTTCACCATCTCCTTGTCTGAGACACCCGTCTCCAAGCAGGGGGGGTCATTCTGCAGGGTTAGCATGAGGACCTGGGAACAGCAAGGGAGAGGGGTGCCAAGATGAAAGCTGGCCAGGGGGGAAGCCGCAGTTGCCTTTGTTTAGCTGTCAAACCTTTCAGAAAAGGCCTCCGGTCTCCTGCCTGTCTCCAGCAAGTCCGCCCCCCAAACAGAGCCTTGTAGAAGTATTGCACCCCCCCTTAAAATGATCAAATTTGCCTAAAATATATAGGATAACTCATATTCTGCTTGCCAGTATTTTTACTGCAAACCCATTGTCTCTCATGGTAAATATTCAAAGTCAAAATCAATTACTTGTCAGCAAATAAGAACAAAATAAGAATCAAGAACTAAAAAAAATGTTGTTCCCGAGTAATTCAGGCAAATCTGCTCATTTAAAGAGGGATTATATACTTTTGCGAGGCACCAAATATAAGCTGCTTATTGAGGCGCAGTTAGATCTTTATGAAGGTGCAGTCTCTGTGAAATTCACATCCTAAGCTGCTCGGCTGTCGATGCAAGCGATGCCGCAATCATAATTATCATCAGAATTATTGAGGGTGGAGGTGAATTCGAGGGTCATGACTTTTCCAGAGCAGGGAAAACTGGGCTGCTTGCCATCGCCAACATCCACCACTACCACCGTGATGTCAAACTTTTGATAGTCCACTGCACATTTTAAATTTTGTTAATATATAAGAGATAAAGAGAAAATGACACTGATATAGAATCTTGGCCTAATTCCAATCTGGAATCCTTGAGATTACTTGTAGAGGACAGTCCTGATTTTCTCATCCGTTTTGACCAATAGTGAATGGAATATGTCTAGTCTGATCTGAAACAGGAGAGTAAATTATATGTAAAATCCGAGTACCAGTGATGCAGACTCTCCATATCGGGAGCCAGAGACACATGGAGAATAAAAGAGAAGCTGTAATCACTTCCTGTAACCATTGTCAAAAGTAACAAAAGAAGTTTGTGAGCACAGGCAAAACATCCCAGAGATATACTTAAACTGAAACACAGAGGTATTAAGTGAATGGGTTCCAATAGCTACTAAAAACACGTGCTCAGTGACCCTGACTGCTCAAACCATCTGCTCAATAAAGATACGGCAATGTGAAATGCCTGTGTTGTCGGTTAAGTAAGATTGCTTTTATTCATTATGACTAAGAAGATCAAGCCATGTTTTAGGAGTCAGTCATGCAGAAATACAGATAATTCCAAGCGGTTCACAAAACTTTTCCATGACTGTTGTTGCTCTTTAACCTGTCAGGCTGGGACGGGTTCCCAACAATCTGCTCAGCCCGGAGAAACACCTTCTCCTACATCCCTGACATGTGCTGCAACCCTCCTCAGAGCATGTCTATTCGACAAAATTGGCAGGCAGCTTTTCGTTAAAATATTCGCCGAATGTGCGAAACATAGGACGGCAGGGGAAAATCACATTAATATTCATAAAGGATGTGGTGCAACGGCGACCAATCAGGTCGCACTTCCTTTATGAATATTCATGAGCCTCCCCTTGCCATCCTACTCATCATCCAATCAGGCAGTGGTTCCCTTCAGAAAATTAATTTTCCTCCGCCTGCCATTCTACTCACTGGCCAATCAGGTAGTGCTTCCTTCATGAATATTAATGACCCTCCCCCAACATCCTATACGCTACCAGCACAGAGACTAAAGGCTCCCCCGGGAGGGAGACACCTTCTGCAGCCTGACCTTCATGGGCGGGTATTTGTGGTAGGGCGCGGCCCCCGTCGCCAGCTCGATGGCCGTGATCCCGAAGCTCCATATGTCTGCTTTGAAGTCGTATCCCTTGACCTGCGTGGAAAACGGAGCCAGGCTGTCATTGCTGACATTGTCAGCCACCGTTTGTTCGGCATTCTCTAGTCAGCGGGTCTGCAAACTGCTGTATTTGCAAAAGGCTTTTTTTACTCCCAGGCCATAGGCCAGCTCTGTTTACCCTGGCCTGGTTATCATGAAAAAAAATCACACAACCCCACCTCCCGGGTACGTCTGCCACAGCAGCATGGGAAATCTGATTTCAGAATGCAGGGACACAGTTCATTCTTCAAGCTACATTGATTTGAATGTTCTCAAACTTAAATTCATAAATCTTCACGAGCTGAATATTTTGTTGTAGACATGGAAATAAACGCTGTAGTATCAAAAATACAGCATAGACTGAATTATACAGGATTTCACATATGTTGACACAAACTTTCACATACATACACCTGCAGCCTTAAAGCCAGAACAATGTGGCTCACAAACATTATCTGACTGCTGAACTGTCCCTCCCAGCGTAAGACTGGGCCAGTTAAAAGGACTAACAACACTGCACCCATAACTCAGAAAGTAATATCTGTTTGTTTTGATAAGAATTCTTATCATCCAGTTCCATGCCAAATTTCTTTTGTCTATGTCTCAAAGTCCATGCCTTAAAATACCATTTGCGTTATGGCCAACAGTATTTCAGCTCAGTGTATGACGTGCATCATATATCTAAAGCTGGCAATAAACGACACATTGACCTTGATATGATACACACCCATATACATACATGTACACATCTATATGCCCGTATGTATGTATGCTAATGTGAGTATTGACTTGTCCCTGCAGAGCGCTGCAAGAACATGGAGAATCTGACCTGTTCCATGACCTCTGGGGCCATCCAGCAGGGTGTGCCCACAAAGGTCTTTCGCACTTTGTTCCTGGTGATGTCACCACCCGTCGCCAGAAAGGCGCTCACCCCAAAGTCTGTCAAAGGGGGGTGGGGGGGTAGGGTAAAGAGTTGAGTGGTGGAGGGACAGGGATGGGTTTGTTATGGTGGTGTCATTCGTTCGACACAGAGCTGTAGGGAATACTGATTAAAACATATTGCATTCTGGGTATTCAGAGAAAGGGCTGCCATTGGTCTAATCTGCAAGGGTCTGTAACACATGCCAGACATAGTTGTGGACCTCCAGCAAAACACCCCTGGATTCCACACATAGGAGAAGAGCATGTATAACCTGATGGATGTGTAGCAGAAGTGACACTTCACTAAATAAACATAAACTGAATTTTCACCGATTCAATATACTACCACCTTAGCATTTAAAGAGAGGGGGGAAAATGGTGCAAGAAAATAGCTTCCGGAAACTTCATGTCTGTGCATTAATGGATCGCATTTTCTCCAGACATGACCGCGGCCAGAACAGCAAATATTCTTGGATCTACCAGTACACCTGGCCCACAAATCAGGCTCGCCTGGACATTGAGTCAACCAGGTTACTCTTACAAAATTCACTGCATTTAAAAACATAACAACACATTCCAGGCAAAATTCCCTTTAGATAAATGCTGAAATAAAGTATAAAGTCATGGGATGCTGGAAGGGATCTTGGAAATGAAGGATCTAACCCAAAAGTGTCCAAATACTATACTACAAGCTGCAGAGCATGAGTAGAAAAGGACTGACAGCTTCAAATCATCCTGAAATCATTCAAATTTAAATCATTCAAATTCAATCCACTCACACATTCCATGTATTTATAGGAATAAGTCACTTACGAGACATTTTCCCAACTTTAACTTTGAATAAAGGCTTTAGTTGTTGATTTTACATGACCTGACATCGATAATGTAAGTCTGCAATATAAACGTCACAAATAAATGTCACCGCGTGGACCACAGTGCCAAACATTTATCTCGAAGACACAACTCATCTATCAAAACGGCCTCGAAACTTCATTTTGTAATCAGGCCAAGTCATCCGAGGGCTGTTAACGTCAATGGCAAAGCACCGTGCATCTCCTGCGTCAGACCGCAACATAAATCCCACTCTCTGCTCCCGCTCCCTCTCTCTCTCTCTCTCTCTATTTCACTCCCTCTCCACCTAAAGGTCAGAATCCCTGAACCAGCAGGGAAATGGCAAGGCACAGTGAACCAGAAAACAAAGAAACATTTCAGGGTGCCAGAACGAACAAATGAATGAATGAACGAATGAACGAAGTCAGAGCTCCTACTGGAAACCACCCAGAAGGCAACACTGCCCACCTCCCCATATTTAAACATCCCTGCCCCAACCCCCAACAGAATTCATCATGTTGGACCCCAAAGTCCAGGGCCAATTTTTAATCACAGTCCCACCCTGGCATCCATTACATAAATATGTAACTTGACATAATTATTATTGTGATCATCATATGCGTCACTCACTAACATTTGTATCTTGGCATGGGACTGGCTGGGCAGTTTGTCTCATTGCATCTTATCCAAACAAATCACTTTGCTTACTTGTGTATACTCTGTCTTGTTGATTGGTTATCGCTCGATGTTAATACTCTAATTTATGACATTTTTGTAATTTATTGTACTTTAATGTGACCAATTACGACAAAACAAGTCCCTTGTACTTCTTGGCTCTATGGCGAATAAAGTTGATTTCACAACTAACACTTTATTGTTAAATGTTATATTAATTGTTGAATCTCAACTAATAAGTTGTTGAAAAGTTACAAATACTCTATATAGCCTCTGTAGGTGGACTATTCATATAAAGTGTTACTGTTGATTCTGATTACTAAACGTGATGATCTGTATGAACCAGACCAAAAGAAAATAGTTAGTATCATTACCTGACCCTTGATCAGAGCGGGAAGCTTATTTTCTTTTCTATTCTCTATGTGCCGCAGGGTTTTTCATTTCCTCTCCCCGTTGCCTGGCTGCTGTCCCCCAACACCCCATAATAATAACTTTCAAAACATCGCCACACAAACCTCTGCTGTGCAGGGAAAGCTGTCCTTAATTTACCCCAAATCAGCCTGTAATGCTTCCATTACATCATTAGCCAGCGTCGGCTCAGCTGGGAGAGACACAATGTAAAAATAACCTGGTGAAACTCAACAAAGGAAGCAGTTACATGATTTGGGGGTGCTCCCCTCCCCAGTGAATGTCACATGGCTAAGCATTTTTCCGTGAATGGATTCTGTGGCAAGATCATTTTTTTTTAAAGTTACCTAATCTAAGATACATTAAAAAAAAGCAACATACTTAAATAAAACAATCCATATTTTATTTACCTCCAACATAGAAAGTAAAAAGTAAAAATTGAGCTGGTGATTCTGACCGTGATGAGCTAACATGACGAATAAATCACCCTAAATACCACGTCAAAAAGCTCATAAATGAGAAGGAATGAAGAGCAGACTGATATGCAACCTATTCAGAAAGCTCTGCTGGCCTCTGAATTTATAGGGATGTATCTCCAACGTATTTGGCGATACAGACTAAGGACGGGACAACGAAACAAGAAATGTCTATAACAAATCAAGAATTTGTTCTTCATTTCTCAGGAAAAAACGTTGATAAATGATACCTTTGGGCTTTACAAAATATATTCATGACAGATGGTTTAATCATCTTTTCTATATTATACCAGTATTTCTATCAGCCCGGGAGAAAAAGTCTGAGATGTCTTAATAGACCCTTTAACTGCGAAAAGAAATAGTTTCAGCTATTAAGTGCAGATGTTCTGCCTGAATTGTGACTCACATTAGCAATTTAGTTACATGCAGGTAAATGACTGTAAAATAAGACTCAGTAAGGACAAAGCATCAATGTGGGAGTACAATTCATTTCAGACAGCGGCAGTGGCACAGTGACATTGCAAACATTTTCACTTGACGAGTGAAAAGCCACAGCGCACTTCACTCAAAAAGGGCAAACAGGAAATGTATCCCAACGTAATACCTGCAATTTGCACCGATCCGTCTTCCCCGAGCAGAATGTTCCCAGCCTTCACGTCCCTGCCAAGACAGAAACAAATATATCTAGCTCACTTACTATTTATTTACAAAACGGCTCCTTAAGAATTCAGTAAGTACTTCTGTAGAAATCAGCAATTACCATGGATTTTCAGGCCCCCAAGACTTCAGAGTGGAGTAAGTAAACTTTTTTAAAACTCAATAAACACTCCCTTCTCCACTTGCTGTTAGGATGCTGTGTGTAGTGACCATCTTTGGAATAGTGCTTGAAAGGACTAGGCTGTCCCAAGTCATTTGCTAAAGCAGTGTACCCCATCCTCGGGGACCCCCCTGACAGTGTCCATGTTTGCTCCCTCCTAGGTAACAACACACCTGTACCAGGATTCTTGGCTGCTTGGAAGCTGGTAGGGAGCAGAGATGTGGAGTTACTAGAGACTGTCTGAGGATTGGATGGAGAAACACTGCAGACCAAAGCCTAGGCTTGACCTTGACCTCGACCTAGAAGGTTTTGCCAACGTGCGTCCTTCTAGTCTGGAACTCAATAGCGGCAGCATCCCTAGGTTCTACTTTTCCTTCAGGAACTTAGGAAATGATTCGCTACTAGAGATGTCTGGTGCCATGTTGTGGGCAATCTCAGTTAGGCGGGGGTTACTTCTGCTGATAGGCGGGACAACATGACAGTTTGGGGGTCTCTGAGGACTGGGTTGAGAAATAGTGTGCTGCAGTGCGAGCAGTGATGTCTCTCATTTTTCATTTCAACAGTATTTCACTGCATGCATGCAAGTGTGAAGCAAGGTCGCCCTGCCTCTTGGCCTGTGCTTCCAGGGATAGGCTCCGGGCCGACAGTGATCCTATGCTGGATATGTGATTAGAAGAGAGACTGATGGATGCATGGATGGATGGTTACCATCACAAGAGCCAAACATACATAAAAAATAGGTGTGTATAGTTAATAGCTCAGCGGATTAGGATGCTGAGCCTATGACTGGAAGATTGCTGGTTCAAATCCCAGGATCGACATGGTGATTGCACCAATAGACCCCTGACAAACAGCCTTAACCCTAATTATTCCAGGGACTGACCCTGCTTTCTTAAAAAATGTATGTCGCTAAATAAAAACAATTGTAAATTTATTAAGCTTTTCTCCAGGCAGAATAGCAAAGGGGACCTCATAGGGATGCGGATACCGTTACGGATGGCAGTGGAGGTGGGTTCAAAGAAATAGCAGAGAGAAGCAAAAACAAGGGACAGATGTTTCTGCTTCAGCAAGAAGGGAGAGAAAGGGAAACAAAGCGAGATTCAGGTCAAAGGAAGGAACACAAGTGGGTTAGGGAGCAGGCAAAGGAGCCTGAACAGGAGTTCTAGGAAAAGGGTGGGAAGACAAACAAAAAACCCCAAATCATGGGTCTCAGGATGCCGGGGGGGGGGGGGGGGGGGGGGGGGGGGGGGGGGGGGGGGGGGGGGGGGGGGGGGGGCTGGGG
>JAODKC010000001.1:22895020-22911311 GCA_026777985.1 Mormyrops attenuatus
ACCCCCACCCTGCTTTGCAATAATTAAACCTTCAGAAACACAAAGTTTAATTAAAAAACAAAACTATCTTCAGCATTCATATGTGAACAAATGAACTGAATGCGTAATTTAATGAAAAGATTAACCAAGCTCTGAAATTATGCGAATCTTAATTGCAGCAGAATGAAATTTGTCAGACGAGAATGACAACACGAGAAAGTTTTCAGGATGAAATTACACCCAAATTTAGCGCGACTTCCCGCCTTTGATTTTCTCCCTTATCAATCCGGTCGCAGATGCATTGCCTTGGCGAGTCGAAACCTCACGGATTTCTCCGTAAAATTATGGCAGAGACTACATCTGCGTTCGGTGCATTATAATTAGCTGTCTTTGTGACGTCCGACAACAAGAGGCTGCTGGTGAAATTGCTTATTATCAGCTCCTGCGGATGGGACCCCCCTTGTGGTAATAAGCTGCCTCACGGGTTTTCGGCACATGGGTGTTTGGGCCCAGCTATTGTCCAGCCCATGGTTGCCATGGTGACAGACCGCAAAGAACTTGGAATTGTTTTCTCTGCCACAAGAGCTAAACTTCACTATGTACTGCGCGTCTGTGTGTCTTTAAAATATGAGTGCAGTACATTTTTATTTTTTTATATTTGTGTGTATGCGTGCCACCTTTGCAATAAGCCTGTTCGTGAAATATCTTCCTTGCTAGATATTCCACAGTTAAGTGTATGTGGTATTACTGCAGAGTGGAAATGTTTTGGAACCCCTGCATAAAAACTGTGTGCCGGAAGCATCATGGAATGGGCTTCCATGGGCGAGCAGCTGCATGCAAGCCTCACATCACCATCGCAATGCTAAGCGTAAGATGGAGTGGTGTAAAGCACACTGCCACTGGACTCTGGAGCAGGGGAAACGTGTTCTGTGTAGTGACGAATCCCGCTGGCAGTCTGATGGATGAGTTTGGGTTTGGCAGATGCCAGGAGAACGTTACCTGCCTAACTGCATTGTACCAACTGTAAAGTTTGGTGGGGGAGGGATACCGGTTTGGGGGTGTTTTTCAGGGGTTGGGCTAGGTCCATTAGTTCCTTTTCTGTCCGAGCATGACTGTGCCCCAGTGCACAAAACAAGGTCCATAAAGACATGGTTGGGTGAATTTGGTGTTGAAGAACTTGACTGGCCTGCACAGAGCCCTGACCTCAACCCCATCGAACACCTGTGGGAGGAACTTGAATGGAGATTGCGAGCCAGGCCTTCATGTCCAACATCAGTGCCTAACCTCACAAATGCTCTTCTGGATGAATGGGCAAAAATTCCCACAGACACCCTCCATAAACTTTTGGAAAGCCTTCCCAGAAGAGTTTATTAATGCCTTTGGATTTAGAATGGGATGTCATAAAAGTTCCTGTAGGTATAATGGTCAGGTGTCCCAATACTTTTGTCCATATAGTGTGTGTGTGTATGTGTGTCTGTGGTGCCTTACATTGTGGGGACCATATGTCTCCAGAGTGTGATAAACCTGCTATTTTGACATTATGGGGATCATTGTTTCAGTCCCCACAAGAGGAAATTTAATTTTATAAAAATCTGTGACCGCAATCAAAAAACTAAAAATACCAAAAGCCTTGTATTTTGTTTGGTTATTTATGGTTATAGTTATGGCTGTCATTGTAGTGAAGGTTGTCATTGTTGGGAAATGGGTTTTTCGGAAGAGATGAATGGATGGTCCCCACAAACGTGTGTTTTCAGAATTCAATTATTTCAAAAACTGATACAGATACCGATTGTTTGGAAGTTTCTGCTTAAAAAAAATTTAAAGGGACACTCAGCCAAATAAATTAAAAAATAAATTAATTACATTCCAAAAAGAAGAAAAAGTCATTTTTGGTAAAAACACCAACTCTGGCATTAAACAATATTCCCAGAGCATTTCATTTTATAACTCTACACATCTTGTATATTTTATAGGATTTATAACAGAGAAGTTGGATAAATAGGTCCAGGCCTATGTCAGTCCAGTCAACAGACTGGAGGGCAGCTCCACGGTTTAAACTGCAGGTTTTGTTGCTAATAAAAAATTCTAAAACTCTTAATGGATATACTGGCATGCTAAAAGACAACCAGAAAAGTACTCTTGTATGTACACACACATATTTTCCTCCACGATGATAAACTGCTTTGGTACTTTTAATTCACGCATTCTGTAAACAACAGAAACTATCAGCGCAGAGATTCCTGGATATTAAATGGTTAGGGGCGGAGCTATGAGCCAGCTGGGCATCACACCGGCAGGGCTGCAGGCTTGCCTCAGTTATGGCACCGGCCAGGTGAAGCTTTTGTGTTCTCCCTCCTGTTACTGTGGGGAATTCCTGCTGGTACTCCATGTTCCTTTCTGTGGTCCAAATACCATGCGTGCCCATTGAACTGGTGACTGTAAACTGACCTTAGCGCCAGTACAGCTTCACGCACTATGTAAAGGGTACATTTACAGTTGAACGGCGTGAATGTCCGTTCCTTACTCTTCCAATAGGAGGCATCAGATTCAACCATTTTCTTGCATGAAACAAACACCATCTGTCTGGGCACAGTGATGATTTGAGGCGCACATGTTACTCGAGCCAGAAATCATTATCAGTCATATCACGTCAAGCCTTCCCTGCGTCCCTGAAAACAGGCACTAATTCCCGCCTCCCACAATCAGATCAGCCAATCATATCAGAGAAAGGTGGGGCCAAACCCAGCCCTTCAAATGCACACACATTCCAGGCAGCGTTTACCTTCCGGTTAAATTTCTTATTAATCTCACAATCTGTGATGCAAAGCCGGCAAATGACACTGACTTCAAACCGCACACACAAGAAGCACGTTTCGTGTCCAAGGTTATTTCCATTTCATTTGGTTTTTATTTATATTGTTTATTTAATTTCTATTATTTTGTTTGTCTTTTTAAATATTTTTAAATATTCATTATAGTTTAGTTGTAATGGATAGTATTTTAGGTATTTGTATTTCGAGAAAACTTCTGTTTAGTTTTAGTATTCATTTTAATTGTATCAGTTCAGATTCTAAGTTGGCCCCGTAGTGAGTGTGAGTGTGTGTGTGACTGTGAGTGTGTGCACCCTGCGGTGTGTTTCCAACTGCCCAGGGTTGGTTCCTGCCTGCTTCCGTTGTTCCCAGGATAGGCTCCAGTCCCCCCCGCGACCCCAGTTGGGATTAAGCGGTTACGGGGATGGATTGATGGATGTATCAGTTCACAGTGATTCACACACTACAAAAGTAGTATCTATGACACATTGGGACTTTACTTTTGAAGACAGTTTTACTCATTCACAAAAGTTCTACTTTCTGTATTCCGTGAACTTCTCTAGCTCATGCTAAGGAAAGGCTGAGGTTATCACATTGTTTATTAACCTTTGGACTGAACTCCTACCTTTATCAGTCCCCTATGCAGTAGCATTTCACGGCCACCGGGGGCAGCCCTGCAGTAAACACAGAGCAGCTCAGAGACTGCAATATGCGACCAAGGCTATTAGAACAGCATCTTTCAGCTCTCACTGGATGTTTCAGAAAAAAAAATGCTTCAGAGATACACCAATCAGAAATACCCGTTAAAAGGCACCAATGAAGTGTCTCCTCCAGGTGGTGTTCATTCAGGGAAGACAGGGGAAGGTGACAAGGGGCAGTGTGTGTCTGTAATTGGAAGGTCACTAGTTCATATACCAGGGTGAGCAGAATGATTTCATTGTTGGGCTCTTTACAAGTCTCTCAATGCAAAACTGCTACAGGGAATGCCTGACCCTACTGTTTTGGAAAAAAGGTCAGGCTAAATAAATGAAACGTAAAGGACAGGGCAGGTAGACCACACGGAGCAGGGCAGCGCACTCCGAAACCAAAAGCAGACAGAGATGACATTTCCCAGTAGTTCTATCTAAGATATAACGCACATCAATAGTAAGCCACGTATGGTGGTCGCAGTGAAGTCCCCCCCCCCACCCCGGTAATTCACCGTTAGAGCGCTATAAACAAGGTCGGCTGCAAGGCTGGCCACCACCCAGCCAAGCAGCCGTGTGATCTGGCCAAAATAATACAGAAATGAACCAAAGAGGCTTGTTCCAAATCCTGGGAAGGGACTGAACTCCCAAACAAGCTTTTACAAGCAATAACCTCATAACATTAACTTAATGTGCATCCCTGACAGACATGTTGATGGGTTGAGACCCCCTTTTTGACCAATCAAAATATGCTTCACGAAACATTCAATATTCTATATTCTAATTCTAAAATATTCTACTGAAAATACAAATTAATTTTAACCAAAAAGTCCCTTCCACAGCGTTACACCCAACATTTTAAATATTATTTCGTAAAAGTTCATCTTGGCATCCACCATGACTTAGAACATAGATAGCTTATTACTTATAGAATTAGTGTGATGTGCTCTGTATACAGAGTGCATACTGTTGTATGTTGAATACAATTAATTAAGTAATGGCATTTTTTGAAAGTTATCACTGATGAAGAAAGATTTGGTTTAGGAAGACTGAGTGCTCCGGGAAATGATTTTTCTCAAAGTGTTAAACTCGAACTTAATTTTATCTTATTGGTGGAATTAATTTCAATAAAATGTTATTTCTCCATTTAGAAACTATGGTTCAGAACCCAGGTGATATTTCAAAATTTAAATAAACTAAATGCATTATACCACAGCATTGCCGAATTTCCGATCAGAATTCTGATCAGAATCTGTTTATTAAGCATGTTTATTAATTTTCTATAACTGCAAACATAGTAGAGGTGAATCAAAGTAGTAAATCAATGTGCAATTATGATCTGTAATTCTAACTAACATTACTGAAAATTCCAGATGTAGAATACAACTTAAAATTAATGGAAACTAAAAGGAAATGTTCAATCATTGGTGGAAGAAAGTGGCACGATGACGAATCCTTTATTTTCCATTTGCATAAGTACATGTACATTGGAACACTTCTCTTCAACCATCCTATTTTGCTCTCCATAGCATGGGGATCACAGCGCAGCATCAGCCATCATGTAGCACCCCTGGAGCTGGGGGCTTAAGAGCCTTGCTCAAGGGCCCACAGACATGTGACTGTTCTGTCAAGGCTGGGGCTCGAACCGGTGATCTTCTGAACGTGGGCACAGAGACTCAGCCAGCTGAACCACTAACTACTATGTGTAAAAAAAAATGTGGAAGAGACAGCTTGTTTTGCATAATTTCTTATTTAAGGATACATTATTTAAACATGGTGAAGACTAGTAAATAGTTAATTCTTTATTATTAGTAGTCTTTGCTGCACAGGCCTCTGCATACACTGGCACCCAGAGTAGGGTCCCCTACAAACACTGTGCCCTGCCACAGGCCATATCTAAAGCCACCATAAGTAAGCAATGCTCACTTACTCATATCCCGAGGCCTCGTTGGTCACGTCTTACTGTGTATGACACCCAGAGAAAAGCATCATGGGAAAAACCATCCATCTACAGAAACCCTGATGCTATATGCAATGATGAGGGAATGGACAAGCAGGAGTAACTGCTGGGTAATGAATCAAATAGGGATAGTCTATAAACCAGCATATCTGGGGGGTGGCAGTGTTCCCTCCCCCATATCTCTCACCATCACGTCAAAGAGGAGGTGGAGAAAGTCACCGGGTCTTGAGAAATATTTCATAACAAACGTATTTGATGAAGCTCCAGTCATTATTGGCCCGGGAAAGTACCACGACCGAATCACGCTGCCGCTGCTGCTGCCGACAGGATCCGGCTTAGTGTCTGAGAAGTGGGCCGCACCATTACACACCAGGCGAAATATGGAGTGGAAGACGACAGGGCACAGAAACAGAAACCCAGACTCATCCGGCCCTACCAAGGCACCATCAGATTGCTGTGATAAGTGCCTGGAGAGCAGAATTTAAAGGGGAACGCACTTTGATGCCCACCCAAAGTCCACATTCCGCTTCCCCTTAGCATTTTGATAAGTTCTGCAGCTACGGGAAGGCAGGAGGTGGACAGTGTCCACCCAAACGGATTGTTTACTCACCTAACAGGGACAGACCAAACTTAACCAATCATTAGGGATTCAAAAGAACTTCGATAACTTTTACTGTCGCCACCCCACCTTGGTGGGGAGACCCCTCAAGACCTCACAATTCAAACACTGGTGCCCGCCCAACTTACAAAAATACGCACCCCAGGCTGGCCACTCTCAAAGAACCTAAAAGCATTGTGATTTTGCTCAGCCCACAAAGCAGCCCGGCCTTGGGCGTTCCCATCCCCACCGTCCAATCTTGGGATAATGCATCTATGCAGGTTGCTGGCTGATTTACACGGACCTCCAGACAGGGGCTGGGCCAGAGGGTGGTGTTATCCTTATTGAGATTCTGCACCTTCCTGCAGACCGCTGCAGCAAGCTAAAGGGCAATGCATTATTTACGCCTCCATGTCCCCCGGGGCAGACAGGTGGGTGGGCTAAGCTGGAAGAAGAAGCTATGTAATGAGAGGCTCTAAAAGGCCGGGTCATGAATATTCAAGGACGACCAAAATGTCAAGAATAACCGAAAAGCATCAACAAGTTCAAGGTGGACGGAGAGACAAAGAGGTAGAGCGATGGAAAGAGTGATTTCTGCTGTTGATTTTAACTTGGGGGAATGTAGCACTGTGCTCCATCTTGGCAGTTGGCTCTTACTGGTGGTAACGCCAATGATGCACATTGAGATTCCCTATGCAGAAATCAAGGAAGACTTCTGTGCTGGACAAGGGGGTGTCAAACCGGCAAGGGGTGTCCAAATGTGAAGATGATTCAAGAGGGTAGTTGGCAACCTAGCAGGCTGGACCATGATACCGGAGGTTGGAAGGTCGATGGAAGCCGATGTAGTGTTTCAATAAACTGAGCGTTGAAAGGTCTTCTGGGTCAGTAAAAAAGGCAGTGAGGACAACCTCAGTCTAGATCAAATTCCCAGAACATCAATCCTCAACTCCCCCACAGAATCAGAGTCTGAGGAACTGGATTCTTTCAGCTGGGCGGATAATTAGCCAGATGCTTTAGGGACAATCTGGCATGGGCTGCTCCGGCAGGGTAGGAGGAAACACAGCGAGGAAACGATGACGGAACTGACATTCACAAAAAAATCCTTCATTTCCAAAAGTTTCACTTTTAAAAGTGCTCAGTCACGTCCTAACATAAAATGACATTGTTACATTTGGGGGAAACAAAATAAACAACATTTAAGAATCCACAAATTCCTTCCACTCTTTGAACCTTCAGCTGTAGGTACAGCCTCACATCAAGCGAAAGCTGAATGCTCCCATTTTGGGGGCGCAAAAAGAAGTTCTTGTCAGTTTTTAACATTAAAGGGGATGACAGACTAAAATAGAATTGAGTTATGCAGCTTCCACCGTAAAATAAACAGATAAATAGGCAGAAAAACCAAACCATGTCAGGAAAGTTACTGTTAATCCAACCATTGCTTGTATGGCGTTTTTTATTTTCCACGAGCTGCACTGGATTCTCAGATGTCCATCAGGAATGTTTACAGACCTGCTAAATTGTTTGACAACTCAGGAATTGTGGAATTTTAATAGGATCAGGTATTAAGTATCGCAGTAAGGGGACATTAATGGGCGGGTTAACCTTCCAGAGTAAGACTCATCCTTTAGGGTTTCTGCTCAATTCCCCACACAAGGGGTGGTGCAGTGGTACTTGGGTTGCTGGTTTCTCTGCCCGGATTTAGGGTCGTGATTTTTAACAACCCACGTGTCTCCCTATTGGGGTCATGGTGACATCGAGCATCACTTTGGCACTGAAGACCTAAGAGACTTGAGTTGAGTTGCGAACCACACAAGGAATGGCACAGAAAGGCGGATGAAAAGATTCTGTTCCCAATACAAATCAGATCCTTAATGAAGACAGTGTTTGGGACCGATGCTTAAAAATGTTCGACTATCCAGTTCTTTGTTCTATTATCCAAAGCAAGATTTTTTTTTTTGATAAAGCAGGGTCAGTCAATCCCAAAACCACTGGGGTTAAGGGTCTTGCTCAAGGGCCCAACAGTGACATCACTCTGCTGATCCTGGGATTTGAAGCGGACAACTTCGCATCACAGGCACAGCGTCCCAACCCACTAAGCTTGCACTAGCACATGGCACTTTACTGCTAATTGCACACTATTCAGCTACTTAAGATTGTTGTTCGTTTATGTCTATTGTTTAATGGTTTGCCGTTACTGTTTGTCAGGGAATCATGCTGGGACTAGAAGGTTAATGGAGAAGCAAAGCCTTGTTAACACCTACCTGTGAATCTGTCCATTCTTATGGAGGTATTCCAACCCCTCCAAGACCTCCTTCAGGATGGTAGCTATGCTCGGCTCATCCAGGACTCCAGACTTGTGCTCCCCCCTCGAAATGATGTGCTTGATGATGTCGAGCACCGAGCCTGGGGGAAGACGGAAGGCGAGCGTGAGGGCAGTCATAGACAGGTGCGGTCAGAACCCAGTCAGCTATGCCCATCACGGTCACCAGCTCTGCTAATTTTGAATTTTTTCATTAGGGGGAAAGGGGTACACATTGACGGCTTTGCCTTTTTTCAGACAAGACTCAGTCATCACTCAACAATCATAAACTAGGGACTGTCATCTCCGGACTGTTAAATAAATCAGTAATTAAGTCAAGTCTTCTTTTAACCTTTAAACACAGTAATAACCAACCGTAAATTCTAATATTTCATGTACGAAAATGAAATCAAAGCATCCACACAAAAAAAATGATATAGAACAAAAGAAAAATTTAAAAAGCATTTCGCAAAAATTTTATTCTCTAGACTTTAATAAACTGATATGATAAAACCATACAAATCAGATTAGCAATTTTATATTTCAAGAAATCTACTTTGATGAACTTGACTGACAGCATGTCCTATGATTGTACGTTTCAAGCTTTGCCAAGTAACCTCAGTGGATACTCATATAATGATGATATACAGGGGATGGACAATGAAACTGAAACACCTCATTTTACAACAATTTATTAGCATGATTTGCGGCCAATATAGCATCAATTCATCTTGGGAATGACAGATACAAGTCCTGCACAGTGGCCAGAGGGATTCTGAACCATCTCTCTTGCAAAACAGTGGCCAGGTCACTACGTGATGCTGGTGGAAGAAAATGTTTCCTTGCTCACTCCTCCAAAACACCCCAAAGTGACTCAATAATATTCAGATCTGGTAACTGTGCAGACCATGGCAGATGTTCATCAAACCACCTGTCACCAGTCTTGCCGTGTGTATTGGTGCATTATCGTCCTGATACACAGCACCACGATGGTCCTCTAGAATAGTTAGGTAGTCCTTTGCAGAAATGTGCCCGTCTAGAACAAGTAGTTGGGCCTAGGGAATGCCATGATATTGCAGCCATAACCATCACGGATCCACCCCAGCATTGCACTCTGGGTACGCAACAGTCCGGGTGGTAAACATCTTTGAGGTTTCTCCTAGTACCTGGACGTCCCTTTCAGCTTCCTCTTGCGTCCACAGTTACTGCGGTTGGATGTTATCCGTCCTTCGCAATGGAATGCCAACATCACCCTGGATTCAGTGTCTCTCGATACACTACAATGACTTGCCGCCCTGGTCCTAGACACACCAGCGAGAAACACACCAACAATTTGTCTGCTTTTGAACTGTGATATGTCTCCCATTATGTTGTGTGGATTGCAATATTTTATGCACAGTTGTGCTATTGCTCTACTAATTCAACCTTCACACTCAGCTCTTACTGACGTAATGTGCAATCAGTCAAGACTGGCCACCAGACCGCGCATACTGTATACAGTATAGGCATCAAACCTTAAACAATATATTGGCCAGTTTCATTGTCCTACCCCTGTAATTGCATATTCTAGAGTAATACCAATAGTCAAGTAGTAGTGTCCATTGTAAATCTTCTGTTAATGTCAAGGATTTTTTTTCTGTAAAATGCAATGCAAACATCCTCTCTCCCAGGGGGCTCCCATTTCTCCACAGCAACCTCATCTCCGCTACATGGAAAACATGTGTCAACACACTCCAGCCTCTGCTTCCCGCTTCCTGGCTGTGCCAAGACCTTCCCCTGTTCCATATCCCATTTTCTGAGAAATTGGGGGTTAAGGGCATTGCTCAATCTGCCAGCTCAGAGTTGTGAACCTTCTGATCACCTGTGTCACCACAGGAGGCACAGACCACCCCACATCTGCACTTTCTCACACTGTGCTTCAGCAAAATAACTCCTGCAAAAACCTACAGCTACATGAAAGTCACCTAACCGCTCACCACCGGCACCACCAAACCACAACCTGAGGAGACACAACCCCTCAAAGACTCATGAGGACCTGAAGACGTCCCATTGGCAACCATTATAATAGCCTAATGTAGGTGAGGAAAAACAAGTAAAATGAGAATTCTAAACCAAAAGGTTGTAACGTTAAGATAAAATAGACATGACAACAAATAAGTAAGCATTTTTTTTTTATCACAAAAGAAGAACAATTTTCGGATTAGTTTTGCCTCAAAAAATTTAATCAGTTCTTCATTTGTACTGACAGATCTCATCAAGTACATCTGAGCTTACAGGCAGGAGATGTTAACAAGTCAATGAACTTACAGGACATGTGTTTTACTGAAAACAGGATGAAGTGTCTTGGGTTCTTCCTGTAGAATGCCAGCCCGCTTAAATGACAAGGAAGCGCACATCAGACCCCGGCTGAGCTGCAGCTTCACGGAGAAGCACCATTTAGACCCTTTCCTGATATGCAGAAATCTCTGTTTGATGTATGAACGCCTGGGTATGGTGAGGGATTCCCCTGCAGGGCTTTAGAGGGAGAATCTCACAGAGATTAAAGCCCTTGTGACAGACTTTACAAAAAGAGGAATCAGTGAGAAAACACAGGATACTCTTCTATTTTCAGACCCTCAGACTTCATGAACTGATAAATGCAAGAAAAAATGTGAAACAGGAAACTCCATTCGGTCAGGACAAAGACAACCATATGTGGAACAGAAAGGTACCTTTCCGTGGCAGATGATTAGGTCACTTGTATAAATTATGATGATTCAGGCCCTGATATAGAGGGCAATATAAAGACATCCCGGAAATTGAATGACTTGGCCCTTTTCTAGGCAAAACACCTTCTCATGCCACTATATCCACAGCCACTGGTCGGTAGGTGGTTGCAAACTTGAAATGCTTCGGCAGTGAACCTCAAACCAGCTTTCTCCAGGTTTCAGAGCAGACAGCTATGATTTCCGTGTGCCGTAATTGAGCCACTAAGACCATCCATATATCACCTTTTATCCAATGCACACTGCTGCAGGCTTATCTTCTACCGATTGTAGCTGAGCTGAATCTGTTCAGCCTCGAGCAAAGGAGACTAAGGAGGGACATGATCCAGGTATATAAGATTCTAACAGGTCTGGATGCTGTTCAGTCAAAAAGTTACTTCAATATTAGTTTAAATACTAGAAGTCGTGGCCATAGGTGGAAATTAGCGGGAGAACATTTTAAAATGAATTTGGGAAATCACACAGTGTGTAGTTAGAGTATGGAACAGTCTTCCTGTTAGTGTAGTACAAGTTAAAACCCTGGGTTCCTTGAAATCAGAGCTAGTTAAGATTTTAACAACTCTGAGCTATTAGTTGAGTTCTCCCCAAACGAGCTTGATGGGCCGATTGGCCTCCTCTCGTTTGTAAACTTCTCATGTTCTTCAATTCTTATTCCATCAGCAAGTGCTGAGTGTGAAGGCTGAATTAGCAGAGAAACAGCACAGCTGTACATAAAATATTGCAATCCACAAAACACAATGGGAGACACATTAGGGTTCAAAAGAGGACAGACTGTTAGTGCGCATCTCGTTGCTGCGACCAGGACAGCAAGTCTTTGTCATGTATCGAGAAACACAGTATCCAGGGTAATGTCGGTGTACCACCACAAAGGACAGACCGCAACAGGAATAACTGTGGATGCAAGAGGTCTGAAAGGGATCTCCAGGTATTAACTTGGATTGTAACCGAAAGACATAAAACCACAACTGCCCAACTTACTGCAGAATTAAATGCAAAGCTCGACTCTCGTATTTCCACCAAAACTGTTTGTCGGGAGCTCCACAGGGTCAATATTCATAGGCGGGCTGCTTTAGCCAAACCTTTGGTCACTCATGCCAAACACAAACATTGGTTTCAATGGTGCCAGCAGCAGAAACCTTGGGCTGCGGACCATGTGAAACATGTATAGTTCTCTGATGAGTTCACCTTCACCGTTTCTCACATCTGGTAGAGTTACAGTGGGGAGAGACCTCAAAGATCACCACCCGGACTGTTGCATACCCAGAGTGCAATGCTGGGGTGGATCAGTGATGGTTATGGTGGCAATATCATGGCATTCCCTATGCCCAACTACTTCTAGATGGGCACATTGCTGCCAAGGACTACCTAACTATTCTAGAGGACCGTGGTCACCCAGTGGTTCAAACCTTGCACCCTTAGGGTGGTGCCATGTATCACAATGATAATGCACAAAAACACACAGCAAGACTGGTGACAGAGTGGTTTGATGAACATCTCCCATGGTCTGCACGGTTACTAGACCTGAATATTGAGCCACTTTGGGGTGTTTTGGAGGAGTGAGTCAGGAAACATTTTCCTCCACCAGCATGATGTAGAAATGGTTCAGAATCCCTCTGGTCACTGTGCAGGACTTGTATCTGTCATTCCCATGACAAACTGATGCTGCATTGGCTGCAAAAGGAGGCCCTAACACCATGCTAATTGTTGTGGTCTAAAATCAGGTGTTTCAGTTTCATTGCCCAACCCCTCTAAGACAGAAAAATACAGTTAAAAATGCTGCTTAAAAAACAGAATTCTGCAAATGGGCAATGAAACTGAATGCAGAAAAAGGTGGGTTGTGGGAAGAACCTGCAGTACCTGGAGGGGCCTCACAGAAACGTGCAAGATTCAAACTCCCCACACACACAGATCAGGTTATGGGAATTGAACTCCCAACCCTCTGGGCTATTGACCTTTTAGAGATCTAATCACAGTCTCCCTGGAGGGAAAATACACAAGACAAACTGCTGCCAATTCTTTTCTTTTGGGAAGGTGAGATGAGCAACACAGATCCCGCATAAGTACTTCAGCCAGGAGGCAGGAGGTCTAGCGTTGGAAGGATCTCTTTCAGCACAACCTGTACCAGAACCAAACCAAAACATTACAACCCTGCACTTAGGATATTTACATTCTGCACAGTGAAATCAACATGGAAAAGCTAGACAGGTCATTGTTACCTTTTCATTTCATGTATTTAGCAGATGCTTTTATTCAAAGTGATGCATAATGGAGAAAGCAGGGTCAGACGGTCACTGGAGCAATTTTGGGGCAAAGGGCCCAAAGGTGAAATCACTCTGCTGACCCTGGGATTTGAACAGGCGGCCATCCAATCGCGGGCACAGAACCCACTAAGCCTCACACTGCCCACAGAGATAGCTAACAAAGGATATGCCATTGTGACAAGTGTGAGGTGATCAGTGAGTCGAATCCCTGCCTAAATCATTGTAGTCAATCAGGATGAAGCACAGAGATTCAAATAACTATGAAGCACAGAAACAACCTTTGGGGCATTATTTAAAGAAGTCGAAACATTTCAGTTCAAGAGGACGGTGGCTAAAACTAGTTTTTCCAATGGAAAAAAATTAATTAAATGTCTACAAAAATACAGTCAACAATTAAATCAGACTAAACTGAACAATTTCAATGAATAACAGAAAGCACCGCAAGTCAACAAATTAAAAATTTTAAATCTCGAATATAAAAATAAACTGCAGTGTGTAAGTGGAGTGTAACACTGAAATAAAACGTATTGAGCAACACCACTCTGTGCTATACTGCTAAACTCCAGAAGTAAGCTGCTTTGTTTTTAAATAAACTAATAGCACAAACCAAACTGCATTTAACACAGGAAAAGTAGTACAACATATCATACTGATCACAATATATTGGCATTATCTGCGGGGCTGGGGGGGGGTTCTGTGCTTTTTCAAGTCAATGCTACTTTGGGGAGTCTGGATATTTCCATGTCTCAGAGTTTCACATGATTGAAGAATGCAACTATATCAAGACCCACGTGTTTAAAGGCAATTTAAAAGCCTTTAACACTTTTTACTTGTCATAATGAACCGCAGGCTCTGGAGTGGAACACACACAAAGTAGCCTAACAGCTAGCTTATTCATCCATCTATCCATCCATCTTCCTAACTACTTATTGAGGGCAGCCACACAGTGACAGCAGACTTATATTATTCTTAATTAAGCATTTAATTCCACAATACTAGGGGATTTGGACCAATAAATATTGACTTGGAAAGACAAAGAAGGACAAGAATTGGGTGAAAGTTAGTACCTTAGTATTGTATTATTAAAGCCTTCCCAACTTCCACAATAATTACGCAGGGCAGATGTACAGATAAAAGGGTTTCTATGGCATTATACATCTCCATGGCAATATCCATAGAGGCTGAAAGGCCTACATTGTTCAATAGTTTCCTTATATTCTTAGAAGAGAGGTTACAGAATGCAAGAAATGGAGATGGACCAATCAAATGGCCTGACTTAAATCTTGCTAGGAAATCCTATTAAGTTGAAAAAAAGCAGACCTCAGTGTATCCAGGCCTGCGCCCGTATTCGTTATGGGAAATAGCAGCCAATAAAAGAGGTCTCATTTGGAAATCTCCTCCACGCCACTGTCATTTAATTACACAACATAGTAAAAATGAGCCTCAGAAGCTCAATTAAAGAGGGGCTGAAATGTAGCACTGGGAGTAATATCATGCCAGCTGCAGAGAGGCGGCGCAGAGATCGGCCCCTAGGGGTGATGGCTTTCCCATTTCCCCTTATCAACCTGATTTTTTTTCCTCTAAGGAAAGACAGGCACATTTAGCAGACATACTGGTCTCTGTTTAATATATGCATGAGTGTAACATGCATTTCGTATCATAATTTTCATGTAAGGTCAATACACAAGACTGTGAGATACATCTGGGTAATGGGATGTAACACAAGACAAACAATAACAAAACCACACATCAGCATAGGCAGTAACTATATTCCTGTTTCCATCAATGCATCAATATAATAGTTATTATTCAGCTGTATCAAATTAAGGGTATGTAGGACACAAAGCAATACTAAAAATACAGGGTCACTTATCCATAAATTATCCAGTTGCTTTACTAGTTAATATGATTTTTAAACTTTTAGACAGGAATGCTATCATTATTTTCTTGTACTAAGATGTATAGTAAGAAGCAGTGTTTTCAGACACAGCAGATGCACTGTATTTGACACACTGACATCGGTCTGTCAGCATATCGGGTATTTACACTCCTGTCATGTTATGCAGTAACAGATATGTAAACAAACAATGGGAGACTATTCCAGTCATTTTAAAACAATGCCAAAAAAATTGCAAATTTAAAACGGGAAAATAAGAAAGGAAATGATTAACATTATCCAGCCATCTTCATTATCCATCCAACACATGGTCCTGGGGGGGGGGGCACAGCAGCAACAACAACAGCAACAGCAACAACGAAAAACAAGCTTGTACGTGCCCTGCGATGGACTGGCACCCCAACCATAGCCTACCCCTGCCTTGTTCTCTGTGCTACCAGGGATAGGCTCTAGACCCCTCCATGACTGTCCTCAGGGATGCTTACCAAGGGTTCACAAAAAAGGGGCCTCAACTTACCTTTTTTAATACAATTAAAAACCACCCCCCTCCAAAAATGGATGGATGAGAATGGCAATAATAATAATAGAGTGTGCAAAACTCCACCACTGTCAAAGTGTCCCTCCTCTGCTCCTTGTCTCTCAGCTCCTGGCCACATGCTGAACCGAAAAAAAAAACCCACGGAAGAACCACACATGCAGTCTCTACCCGGGGGAGAGAAACACCCGGAGGACACGGCACCTCGCCTCCTGCGGCCGGCACGCACGTGGAGAGGGCACATGGGAACGCGCTGGGAGAATCTAAGCGGAAAGTCCAGAGTGAAAGCGGCCCTCTGCCCTCCTTAATGAATTCCTTTAGCCGCTGCAGTGTTCACTGCTACCTTACTGTTTATGGGGACTTGGGTTTTGTGGGGTGGGGGCGATGGGTGATTTTTTGTGGTAATTGGGTAATAAAATAGAGAAGGGAAAAGAGAAGAGTAGATAGAGAGAGTGTTGGGGAATGAGGGATGTGGGGGAAAAGGGAGGGTAAGATACAGGA
>JAODKC010000001.1:22922920-22952344 GCA_026777985.1 Mormyrops attenuatus
CCCCCCCCCCCCCCCCCCCCCCCCCCCCCCCCCCCCCCCCCCCCCCCCCCCCCCCGCCCCCCCCCCCCCACCCCCCCGCCCCCCCCCCCCCCCCCCCCCCCCCCCCCCCGTGCGGGGCGCCCGCCCCCCGGAGTCTCATCTTCGAAACAACAGACCATGACAACGTGACAGTTGTCATCTCTCAAACTAAAAACACCCATGAAGTAGAACAATTTAATCACCCTACATTTGATAAAATATGGACCAAAAGCAGCCAACAGTATATTAAGTACCGTATTCCCGTTCTACTTAATAAAGTCGAACACCTTTAGGCTTGCTGCTAGATTGCTAAACTGAGATTTGGAGATACTACTTTCTGAATTATGCTTCTATCTTGACAAGCTTCTGGTACAGGTAAAAACATAAAAATTATATATGTCTTCTACAAACAACTGGATTCTAGCATCTCTTGCTGTAAATGCTCTGAGGCCCCAAAGCTGAAGTAGAAACAGGTCCATCCTAAACAGAGTCATTTGTCAAAACCTTTCAGTATTTTAGCTTGCCCTGAGGCTCCCTCACACTTGCCCAGCATGGCCTTCTGCTGCGGTTCCTTAAAGCTGGGTTGTGATAACACATGTATATTAAATTCCACCAAGCCTAGTTGTGATCGCTCGCCTGTTTTAACTTTACATGCAGCACTTTAAATACAGCACTGTTGTGTTGGTAACAGGAACGATCTGACGAAGTGTCTGGCTGAGTTCCCACACAGTGTTTGGCTTTGGATTATTAGTTTACGTTCCAGACAAGACAGAATGTTTACCAGTAGATTTAAAGTCAAGCATGTCACCATTAATTACACCGTTTACCATACTATACAGTTTTTTTTTTTGACTGTACAAAATAAGAATAACGCCTCTGAGGCCATAAAAACACTCTGCAGAATTTGAATACAAAATAATGTGCTCTGAACGCACCACAGCCCTCAAAATAAGCATAATGGAAAATGAATTCATGTCCTGAATATACTAGTAACAGCTGTAAAGAGATTTCTTTAAATATAAAAATCTAGCTCTGAGCAAGAAGTATTATGCAAGCTTGAGACCTACAAAAGCATTCAAACAAGAGCATTCAAAACGGTTCAGCTTCTATTGATTTTTTAAGGCTATTTAAAATTATATAGGACATGTGTTGAAGTGGTTATATCACATGACTTCTGACTAGATGGCTGCAGGTACAAATACGAGAATACATCTGCTTTGCCCTTGAGAAAAACTGCAAACCTACATTCAGAAAATATCCCATAAATTCCACCAATAAAATGGTCAAAGCTGCTTTAAATGGATGTGTCAGCTAAGCAAATAATTACATTTAAGCACAAACACACTTATGGTGTCTGAAGCATCATGAAAAATTCAAAACGCTCAACATGAGCTCTTTCAGTTATATGGTTCGTGTGTGTGTGTGTCTTTCACTATATCTCGCTTTAACGAGAAACGTTTGTTTTATGACCAGGGATTCCTCTCAGGTCCCTGTTTGCAGCTGCAAAGGCTAGTAATAGTGTGATCATTTCTGAATGCCAGCTTGAAAGAAATAAAGAGAACATATCACATGATTAATAAGAGACACAGAGCTGCCATCCACTACCAGGCAGACTGGCATGGGCAGAGTCGGCAAAACAGGGGACACGGCTGCTGACGAGGTCCTACAACCAGACGGCGAATCCACAGCAGTGTCTGTTTGTCACCTTCCACCCTCCCGATACCCAGGCCTCTATGGAGAGCGATGGAAACCCCACAAGTAAGACCCATGCTTTCATCCCTCTGCACAGACTCCCCTTTGTCCGATGAGCGAGCTGGTGTCGTGGCCCAACCGGATCCCCTCTGCCCGCTGGTGTGAGACGGCCCTCCTCGCCGTTTCGGTCACTGACACAGCGAACCACTATCCTGCGCAGAGAGTGCAAAGAGGAGGACGACAATCCCAAATCTTTATTTGGATGTTTTACAACAAAATAACCAAATTTAATACATCTTTGGCAAAAGAATGCCCACAATTCCCTAATTTCATAATTCTTTTGTTGGCCATGCCTATTTCAGGCTTCGTATTGCAGTTATTAAACACGTAAGCACAAAAGACAATACTCTAGGGACTCCCAGCGGGGGGGTAACATTACAATACTAAAAGACTAGCAACTCACTCATCAAAACTACTTTGTCCCCCTTTGTAGCATGAGCCAATCAGCTGCTCAGGACCAACGGCAAGCTTTTCCTGGACTGGGCTGAGAAGTGAAACTCCACCTCCTTTCCTCCTTTCCCTAACAACAGCATGCCTCCCTCTCTCTCCCTCTCTCTCCTTGCTCTCATAAACTGCTCATTGCTCACTCTCCCCTCTCAGTGTCCTTCGGTTTCAAGCATAACTAGTCCCCTGCACCAGTGAAGCACTCTGCCCGACGGGGCCCTCTCCGCGCTGCCGTTTGCTTTTCATTACAGTCGGCTGGTCCGTGACCACGACTAAGCAATTTCCTGTGCCCCCCTCCCCCCAAACTCACAAGAGTTCAACAATCCTCTGAATACACCCCAACCTGATTTAACTCGCACTACCCCTACTTTCTGGTGGATGCTGAAGGTGGATACCTTGCATTTGACGTGCACGGAAACCATACCACTGCACCTCCAGGCCTGGGGTCCTCGCTCTGACCTACTTTTTGAAACCTTTCTGAGCGTGAACATGGGGACAGAGGTCATTGAGCTTTTGGGGGCCCGCCCCCCCCCCCCCCCGCCGCGGCGGGGGGGGCGGGGGGCATGCGGCTCAGCAGGTTAGGCCTCTGTGCTTTTGATCTAAAGGTCATCCTTCTGAATCCCATGTTCAGCAAAATAGCCACATTTTCACTGGGCCCTTGAGCAAGGTCCTCACCCCCCCTCTCAGCCTCTGCAGAAGCACTGCATGAATGGCTGACCCTATGCACAGGCCACAGCTTCACTCTCAACGGTATGTGTGTGCGACTAAAAACGGAGAGTAAATACAGCTTCAATTTATCTTAAAAGTCGAAAACGTGACTGAACACCAGAAACTTGCATTAGGGTCTGTCACGTAGCACACACACGCACAGGGCTGGCCGAGAGAAGAGAGACGCAACCGTGAAGTGGTCTGACGGGTTTGGTTCCCGCTCAGGCAGAAAAAGCCTTGAGCTCCACCATCGACGAGATACCTCAAAGACAGACCACCGTCCTACCCGCTGGGCAAGGGGAAACTCCCACTACACCTTCCTTCACACTCCCATTTAGCAGGTAATGGCTGTTCAACCAGCTAATGATCTCGCAAGCGAGTTTTCGTCAGATCACTAGACCAAATAGGTCGGGATAAGAGCTTATACAAAATGAATCTCTGGCGTTGGAGAGGTTAACGGTTTTTTAACTTGCACAGGTGGGGGGTGGGGCGGTGTTAGGGAGGAATGACGTTACCAGAAGCTCGTCCATGCTGGTCTGGCATTTCTCAAGGTTGATGCGTTTGATGGCCACTTTCTCCTTCCTGGGCACGCAGAAGGCGGCCTGGACCACTGCTGTAGCGCCACTTCCTGAAAGCAGATAAATTTGGTATCAGGAACCAAGAAAACTGGAACAACGCCAACCAGTATAAATACAATCGCAATACATACACATCCGGCCATACTGTTCTGGGCTGACAGGATAGTTTAATAAAAAAATCAGATGATAAAAAAATCAGAGCAGGATATAACGAGGACCTTACATACTGCTCTGATGCATATCATTTTGAGAAGACATTTTGTACTCCCTCAGCTAGCATTTGATTTACATTGTTATATTTCTTTATATAGCAGATGTTTTTATCCAAAAAAAGCCCCTGGAGCAATTGCGGGTTAAGGGTCTTACCCAAAGACCCAAATCTGTAATCTCACTGCTGACACAGGGATTTGAACTACCAACCTTCTGATCTCAGGGACAGTATCTTAACCTGCTGAACCACACACTGTCCCGATGCATTAACGGTTGACAGAAAAAACTATGAACTTCATAGTTCCCTCCAGTGGAATTAGGGGGGACACTAGTAGGCAACTGGCAACCCAACCCCATAGGTTCAATAATCAGTTGTGTCCAAGGGTCACAATTTTGCGATGCACCACAGTTCTCCTGGTGACCATACTTGCACACAGTTGGCAATCGAAAAGCAACAAGCTGAGCAGTGATACTACACATGTTCCTTGCATGGCTACCACTCATTCTCATCATCAATAAACAGCTCTATTAATTAGATGACTCCATGCTGTCACTCCCATACAACACACGGTGTTACTGTTTTCGGACGTATGTTTGGGTATATTTAGCAGCCACTAGGTTTGGTAGGTGAGAAGAAAACATCCTTAGGGGGCAGTTATTTTCAGCTGCTCACTAGGTATCACCTCCTCCTCCGTCCCTTTCATGGTGAAAGAAGTGAGGCTCCCTTCCCAGAATGCCTTGCTGGGATGACGCCGCATGAATCACAGAATGCGGCATGATAGAGCCAGAGTTAAGACTTGTGGTTTTCGAGCAAACCGATCCATCACAAGTGATGTGCCCCCATTGGTCACGTCAAAAAGATTTCTGTCTGCTTCTTCAAATGGCTCTTAGTAAACAACATAATTCATTCATCAGCTTTTATCAGTTTCACGAGTTTTCAGACAGCAAGCAGGTTAAATAAAGTCAATTTTCTGAAACGAACTGAGCTAAGATGACATCAAAGATGAAGAAAGGAATGTCAATAATAAGAAGCAGCCATTTTTGATAGATTATGCATTACCTTTCACTCTCCCTCCTCCCCTGCATTCTACCTTTAGGAGACGAGTCAACTTTTTAAAGTAAATTTTGTGTTTTTAACCACAGTAAGTCCATCAATCTTCTGTATCTCCAGTACAGGTTCATGGTGAGACTGGAACTTAATTTCAGGAAGCAAAGGGAAGGGGAACAGATACGACTACAGCAATGGCAGTACATGTATTGATCATGTGCCGTTCAGTTACATTATTTTCTATTCTGAATGCATAATGAAAAGAATTAATGCATTTATAGACACGAACGGAACCTAAATTCACAAGTAGGTGTTCAACACAGAAAACATTTTGCGAATGGCTTATGCTGGTTACAGTCGCAGCTGTACTGAAATTGCCCTGAACCACAAATTTGAAAACCAAGGATTGTACCAAACCGTAAATTTAGTGTATGTTGCAGCACTACATAATACGGGAAATTTACAGACAGCATGTTGCCTGACCACATGCTTCTAGACTGCAGGAAGAATACAGAGTACGCGAAGAAAACACGAGGGGAGACCATGAGTGAATGAATGAATGAATAAATGTACAACATGAAACAAGAAGCTGACATTCTGTATAGGTCATGAGGCCACAATGCAATATTTTTTAACCCATTCCTCAGGGTCCCACAGAGAGTCCACATTTTTGCTCCCTCCCGGCTCTCAGCCAACCAAGAACACAGAATACTAGGTGGTGGAAGTTGGGGAGGGAGCAAAAATGTGGACTGTCTGGAGGTCCCTGAGGACTGAGGTGATGAATGCTGCATTACTGTCTACTTTTCCTCAAATAGAATTTTCTCTAGGTATCAGCCTAACGAACTTCTCATCTTTCAAAACTGAAGGTGTCGTTTGGCAGTTGACAAACACCAATGGGACCCTCCTAACAAAGCTGGATTTGCATCATGAACATGCTTTCACACCGCCGGAACTTTTTTCTGGAACCAGAATCTTGTTCCAGAACCAGGGACTTTCGTTGAGTTCACACAACAGAAACTTGGCCTGACTGTCGTTCCTTGGAGGCAGTTCCAGAACCATTTTTTAGTCCCTACTGCAGACTAGACACCTTTTGTTTGAACACGAACTACTGGAAAGGCACTTACAGCGACAGCTTGCTGATTGGTTGACCACAAGCACCAGTGTTTGAAAGTTACATGGAAGTGCAGAGAAACAGATGTAGTGGAGCAAAAACTGAGCAGAAGGAATTATTTTTGTACCCCAGTTACATTTATTACATTTTGCTTGCATCTCCATGTTTCTGCATCGGAAAAGTTGATCGCTAACCTATATACTTTTGTCTAATATCGCCGGTGCCAATGGTGAAACTTGCCAGTGTTTATTAGCGGGATAACGTTGCTTCATTTTTTATTCTGTGGCAAACGAAAGATTGATCTGCTGGCCAGATTTAATAAAAATCAAAAAATGTCTCGAGTCATACAAGTAAAATATTAATAAAAGGCTGCGTCTGATTTGATCACGATTAATCCCCCCCAATAACAAACAAAATGACTTATTCTTCCTCCGCTGTTTTGGGGTGTTGGTGAAGTTTCATATAAAACTGTGTGTGGAGTTTAACCTACTAACTTTCTGCGTCTCCCATGCTTATTTACCATAAAGGTCCCAGTTCCTGTTGTGTGGTATGAAAGCAACACATGAAAGTTTCCAGGAACTAAATAAGTTCCCGGTCGAGACAGCCCAGGGACTTGTAAACCGGGACCCAGGTCCGGAACTTGTGGTGTGAAAGCGCCTGCAGATGAACAGGAGCATGCAGGATGAATGAGAGCGTATTAACCCCCTCAACAAACACCAGCGTAGTACCTTATCTGTTGGTGAGGGGAAATTCCAACAAAGAGATAAATCACATAAACAAACCAAAAAAATGTATAAACACAGACACATACATTCTGACTGGCATCTGATGGTATTACAAAGTTAACTTGCAAAGCTAGCAGACAGACCTACCAATCATTTCAAACCAACATTATTTGTGACCTGCATGTATTGAACTACCCTTGGAAAAAAAAATCTCTATCTGGGTCAGGCTAAATGTTCTGAGTCACATTCACTTCTACAAACAAATTCAGTACGAGTTAATTTACTAAACAGACCAGATAACATTAAAGTAATGTCTTACTCACTGAATGCAAACAGCCCCTGCAGAAAAATAAGAACTGTGAATGATACAATGCAGTTCCATTAATCTGCATTAAACAACTGTGCATAAATATCAATAAAATCAAGTACAAAAAGAAAATGTGCCAAAACGAATACACCAACACACAAAAACATAATCCTTTCAGTAAGTTTACATTCTATGACTGTACTGTATTATACAGAACAATGTGCCAAAACATTAAGACCAGCCTCACATGCAGTGAAAAATGTTGACTATGTCATAAAAATGGTGCAGGTCAAGCTCTGGCATACATTACAAGGTAAGCTAACATTCAGTACTCGTAGTTGGTGTGTTGAATGTAGAAGTCATGGGAAGGTATGAAGACCTGGGTGACTTTGGCAAGGGCCGAACCGTTATGGCCACACAACTGGCTCAGAGCATCTAAGGAACGGCAAGGCTTGTGGGTGCTCTTGGTCAGCCGTGGTCAGGACCTGCTGAGAGTGGTCCAAGGAGGGAAACACCACAAAGTGCTGACAGTGTTGGGCGGCCAAAAATGCGACAAGTGAACAAGACGGGCTATTGTGGCACAAATGGAGGATGAGTTTGATGACGAGCGCGGCTGTAATGTCACATGATACACAGGGCATCAAGCCCCACAAACCTTGACATTTCGGAGATGTTCTGACCCTTATCAGAGTCACTCAGGTCCTTACCCCAGCCCATTGCTTTACACTTCATGTAGGGGTGCTCATAATATTTTGGCTCATCAGTGTATTAAATAGATTAATGATACATATACTGCTATTCTAGTGAATTGATCAACTAAACTCAATAAGCAACATCCCAATCAGGGTGTATCCCTGTCTTGTACTCTATGCTGCCTGGGATAGGATCCAGTCTAACGCCTCCGCTACAACCCAATATGGCAGGGGTGTCAAACTCCGGTCCTGGGGGGCCAGAGCCCTGTGTAGCTTAGTTCTTTCCCTGTTCCACCACAAATGATTCAGCTGAAGAGCTGGATGGTAATTAGCACAAGGAGTTGAATCAGGTGTATTAAATGAGGGGGAAACCCAAAAACGTGCAGGGCTCCAGCCCTCCAGGACTGGAGTTTGAGACCCCTGCAATATGGGGGGGAGTCACATTTTAGCAAGAAAAGGAATCCAGGTTCCGGAATGCATACTGTAGTACATATAGCCATTATTCACACAGAATTAGTCAGCATATCATTAGAGTCTATGAGAGGGTTACTGTAAACAGCTACTGAAACCGTACAGGATCAGTAACCAAAGAGTTCAAAGATATGAACACACATACAGAGAAACACAGAACAAACTATTCAAATCACATAACAAGCATGACCCACGGACCCCATAACTACAGCTAATATCGCTGCACAGGTGCCAATTCTCCCACATCCAGCTGCGTATCAGTGTCGTTTTCCTTAATTGAAAAGCACTGGAATTCAAGCACTTAGAAATTTATGTGTATAGTACCGTGGAAGACAACCAACAGCCAGTAAGTGTGTATTTGCTCAAAAAAAGAACACATTAATATTAAGAATTTCTTGTGTTCTCCAAAACGTTGGATGAAGAACATCGCTTCAGTTCCCAAACCCATCCTCAGGGGCATCCCAGCCATTCCAAATATTTGTCAATCTAAATTTCACTAACAGCTCATTTAATTAACTTAATTAGTCAATTAACTGGATGAGGGATTGAGTTCTACAAATATAGGCATGCACTGGATGGTTGCTTCAAATACTGGGGTAAACTTTAGAAAAGCTTTCGAATGGCTCTGCTGACACACACAGACAGACATAAAAATCATACATGTACACAAATTTAAGCTGCCTTAAAGTTCTGTTCTGTACACTCTACAGACAAATACTCCAAGACTACATAGGAAGCTTGGCTTCCAGCATAAAAATGACAAAAGTGTAATCTATCTTACTAGTTGAACCACAGTGCTGACCGTTTCATGGAAGTTGCTTTCGACAACATATGTTAATTTGCCCTTTGAAATCAGGATATATACAGCCCATAGAGGCCAACTGATGAAGTGATACATGAGAAATCTATGAAAGATTCACGTACGCTTTGTCTAAATGGAAAACAGACAAAACGTTATTGGTCAATAAGCTCTGAATACATGTTTTTAGAGCCTACCTAGATGACGTGCTGCTCTGGGAGTCTATGAGAGCTTCATACATAGTTTTTACTTACTGGACAGATAGACTAGCAGTCAGGTATTTAAGGCCTGTCTGGAAACCAGGATTCTCTGCATAGTGATGGGGAGACATTTCAACAAGACAGGATAAGCTACCAAAAATTCTAACGCTCAAGAATGACAAGTTCCACATGCGGTGGGAGGTGTTTGTTCATAGTATTCATTCATTCTGTCACATGCAGGGGCACAGAAGCGTTTCGCCATCGGCATTCGTAAATATTGCGGACAAAGTCGTTATCATTGCATTTTTGAGTTTCATCGTTTGTCTCATTTTCAGTGAAAGTTCAGTGATTTTTAGTACACTCGTTTTGTAGTTAGCTTGCTGACTAAGCTATCTGTATGTTCAAATCACTTCAGAAGGAGTCATGTTGGTATGAGAGGATTATAGATCATTTCATACAAAAAGAAAGGAGAGCAGAATTTAGATATAAGTAGGTGACCCACTAAAATAATTCTATGCCTCCCCCATTATAAAAATTACCGTCCACCACTGGTACACACACACACACACACACATATACACACACACACACACACACACACACACAACAACAACTGATAAATAGGAAAATAAGACCCACAACAATCTGATGAGAAAGCAGAGGCATAGAAAGTAGTCAGCCACAGATAAATATCGAATGGAACCCGATGGGATGTCTAAAGCTTCTTTCGCAGTCATTGCCCTGTGCAACCGTTTACTCTTAGAGGACACCTCAGGCCCACTGAAAAGCTGCAGGGCCCATCCATCCCTAATTACCGACCTCCGATAAACACGGGCAGCCACCAAAATGTAAGTCAAAAGACAGTGGCGTGTTTAATATTCAAGAGGGAACCTTTAAACAAAAAAGGTGGAAGGAAAAATATATCGCAAACTCTACAATTCATAGCAGTGTGGTATAAAAATGCATAAAAAATTAAATCTAAATGAAAGAATTAGAACTAAAGAGTAATGAACCAGAATTTTAAAAAAAAATTATCCTAATGGGGATTGAATAGTGAACGAATCCAACAAGCAACAAATAATGTCTGATGTTGCTATGGTGTTTAAAGTCACCACCCATGTTTGAAAGTTATGCATTCCTCTCTGTGGAGCCCCCCCCCCCCCCGAGGCCCATTCTCACAGACCAAAGCTTTTACTAATTTCCCTCCAAGCTCTCTGCACACATTCCTCACGCCAGCCCAAGGTAGGGTGCGAAATGCCACACGCGGCTCACAATCACATCGCACAGCACCGCGCCCTGCATCCTTTCCTGCACGTAGAAATTAATTCAGAGTGCAAAAGTGCAAAAGTCTTAGGCAGCCAAAGAAAATGTTGTTTAATTATCTTCATGTTCGTGTAAAACTATGCTATTATGCCTGTTAAAGTGTGGTAGCTTTTTTAAAAAAAAAATAAAAATTTTGCTAATATCACTCCAGTGTTTGCAGCAACCATCCACTACACCAGTGTATTTTTTTAACTCAACCCCTAGCACACCTTGTATAGCTAATCAATATCTCATTGACTTTTGTTTTTACTAATTAAATTAATTAAGTGAGCTGGTGGTGAAATGTAACAAATACATGGAATGGCTGGGGTGCCCCTGAGGAGAGGTTTGGGAACTGAATCTAGCCATCCAAGAAGATATCAGTCATTTTCTGGAGAACAGAGGAAATTTTTACTACTTTTTACTGTGTTACTATTCATTTCCATATGTTCTAATGCTAAAATCAGTTTTTTTGTTCTGTGCAAAAGTTCACAAACTGACTCAAACAACCAGCAAACTCAGAACAGTACTTTTCACTCCAAAAGTCAGGCCCTTCTCGAGAGTCTGACCCTAAAGTCAGGCCCTTCTCGAGAGTCTGACCCTAAAGTCAGGCCCTTCTCGAGAGTTTGACCCTAAAGTCAGACCCTTCCTAAATTTCACCCAAGAAGCACGAAAGAAAAAAATCTGGACTCCCGGAAATACTACAGCATCTGAAGAGAATGCAGAATGGCATCAGCAAGATACGGTGAATGTGGGAGCATAATGTGGGAAAGCTGACACATCAACATATCAAGAAACGTGGGGAATTCTTCATGGTGATGCAACCGGCAAAAGCTGCAGGAAATCAATGACCCCTTCATCAGGCTTACCATGACAATTTAAGTCATGGTTTACATATCCCACTCATTTTACTGTACTATCAACAAGACATTCTCATGTATATCCACAGAAGGTCTTCAAACACCTTCTATAATTGTGTACTTGGGAGCTGGATCATAAGCAATCCTCAGTCAGGTCCCAGGTCTCAGATCTGTAATTTTCAGTTGCAGCTACACTGAAGGAAATCCACAGAATTATTTTTCTTGTTACAAGGATGTCCCATCCTGGGTGTGCCCCCCGACTCCTTGCTACACTGTACTGGATAAGAAGTTGGAAGATGGACACAAAGTTATTTTTAACATTATTTCAGACAGATTTTAAACTTATCAACCTCAGGAGGGGTGCAATTTATAACACTACCATAAGAGTTATCGGCCATTGCTGGAAAGAGCTCATCACAATCTCCTGGACTGTCTGGCGAGTGTGATTAGATGGTTTCTTGACCTGTCCAATTTTGGCACATCCACACCAAACTCCAGCAGCTGTCAGATTTGCGAGGCTCGCTCTGCAGCATACAAATCTGTGGACATCTGCAGACATCTTGTTGAAAGGACGCACCATCTCTCAATCAATGGCTGCACAAGCTATCCTGACAGTTCAAAAAATGGGTCGACCATAGCTTCCAGTGCTGAGTATATCTGAGCCTGATCTGAGCCTTTTTCAATGTTTCTTCTTTAAGCCAGATCCACTAAAAGCCTCAAATAATGACAGGAACTCAAATCTACTACAGCAGCCCTATAAAAAAGGAAGATCAAAGGTCTCAAATTAACTTGATTTTCATTTCAGAATCTAGCCTGCAATTTACAGTGAAGCTTTCATCTATCCGCAGAGTGATAACTCAACTGTTGCTTAGCAGCAGTCTTGATAAACGGCGATAATCATGACCAGAGATAATGAATGAAAACTGTTTAAGTTTCCCACACTAAAGTATCTGGGCATTGTCATAAATGCAGACCATTCAAAAAAAGGAAAAAAAAAACAGCCAAATTCCATTAAGCAGAGTCACGAACCCAGAGTATGTCTAGCAGGCATGTGGCTGAAGACGACACGTATCGAGCCTGTGGGCAGAACGGAGGGATCCATGTCAGACTTGACTGGGGAAGGCAGAGCAGTCTCCACCCAGGCAAAGCGAGTCGGCATTGTGAGAGAGCACATATTCTCACAGTCACTCGGGAATGTACAAAGCTCCTATTGTTACTACACTGCAGGATGGTCTGGGTTAAGGAAAGGGTTAGGTAGGACAGGCGTGTCTAGTCACGGGTGCTTTTCGTTTCCAAACTTGCACCATGTCCTTCTAAGCATAACCACACTGCTAATGAATGCCTTCTAGACTGGCACTTTTAGATTCCTTGTTTTAAATTACACACGAGTTTTAAATTTGATGAGATCCTAGAGATAAGCAAATGACCCAGGAGAAGGAGCAGCCATTGTTTCCCGTTCTGTGTTCAGTTAGCGCAACAACTCAGAAAGAACTTTTGGGTGACATTAACCAACATTTCCCCCCCGTATCAGGCCACATCTTCTAAATCAGTCAGTGAGGTAACTGTGTTTCTCTGTATTGTGAATGCTGCGCTTCTTCATTACATATATTACATCATGTAGCCTTCTTGAAAAACTTTTCCCTCCAAAGAGAAACATTGCAATTTAACAGCTGTATGAGACGGGATCTTTTACAAATGTAATTTTAAACATTCTTCTTAAAGTTACAGCACATTGGAACCAGCAGCTTGTTAGTCAAAGTTCACAAGTAGAGATCTCAGGAACTTAACAAATGTTGAAGGGTGATTTACCCACAATACAACTGAGAAAGACTATTAATCCCCTGTGCTACCAACTGCTTGAAAATTAGCTTATTAATTTCAATAAAAGGGCATACAAAGAGCAGACTCATCCAGCTACTCTCAGATTCTTCTACATGCACCAGTTTCCCAGCTTAAAGTTCAATTTCATCAACAAATATCAACCATTTTATAATGGTCCTGGACCAGTGTTTAAAGGTAACACACAGGGCTGTGAAGTGCTTGTATATCACTCCAGTATTTGATCATATCTGTAGATTTGTAACTCTGTAATCATAATACCATTGTTTGCAGACAGACAAAAAGATGAGTTCCCAAACCAGAATTTTTGCAAAATAAGCTAATAACATTGACTGAATGAAACATTAGAAATAGAGTGTTCAGATATTTTCTGCTTCAGGGTTCCAGATTTTATGCCCAAAGAAAAATCAAACAATGTATGTCACGGAAAAAGCGGGCGTGAAGACAGCGTAACAGAGCTAGCTAGCTGTTTGCATGCTTGCGGTTTGTCTGCCGATGCATGACTCTGCCAGGTTCCGGAGAAACAAGAATGGGTATATACTTTCTAATTTATCGCCCAGGCTTTTAAAACTTAATGTATGCAATGAAAGTATCAGGAAAACATATGAAAATTGAAGTGTTACTTCCGCATTTGTTTGCCATAAATAATTACAGCAAACTGAGCTAGCTGGATGAGGGGTTACCCAAAGAACAAGGCAGATGCTGCAAACAGATATAAGACAGCTACTCTTGGTGGGGGGGGGTGCTTAATGCTTAACATATGTTGGAGAGATTCTGGAGAACGTTTCCTTGTAATTGCCAGTTTTCAGTAGAAAATGAGGATAACAGTTAAACTTTGAGATGAAGGCAAACACCTGTACACACCTGGCACCCCGATGCCACTTCCCTTAACTTTTTTTAAAAGAAATTAGCAGCCAGACTTATTCGCATATGGAACCCGGACATCTTGTCTTTCATATTCTAGCCAGCCTGATGAAGAGAACAGCATGGACACCATAATCACTTCATTCCTGCTCCGTCAGTCACCGAGCCGTACATCTTAATGCCGCCTTCATATGCATTTTTATATGAGCATATCAAATGTTAGATAAACAGGACCGGCTGGTCTCCACCTGGCAGGATTTCTTACAAATCGTTTTCTGCCCCATTTACATCGTGTGTGCATAATTATCACCCTTCACGCGCCGTCTGAAGGATAAACTACCAGGACAGCAGTGCAGGGATATTTATTGACATTCTTTAAAAATATTTTGGTGGCACCATTTTTAGGTTGTAATTTTGAGACTCAAAAAATGCTGAGTATGTTATGATGTATAACAAGGCAGCATTATTTTCAGGGTAAAAGATGAATATGTTCCTTTTAAGGGCAACAAGTAAAAGTTGCTACAACCTAATTTAGTATACTAATCCACTTTCTTGTAACTAATAGCAATACAAATAAAGTATATTTCCTAATAATAAAATAAGGGATGTTTCTTACAGTACTCTTTTTTCCAGATTGTCGTTATTCCAAAAACTGCACTGAAATTATCTACTGAAATGCAACAATTTTTCAACAGTCTGACAACCAATTTCACCCTCAATTTTTTCACAGAAGTTTAAAAAAACCCCACCAAACTCAGCACTAAAATATGGCTTGAAAATGGAGTTTTTAAATGAGATTGAAAGTGAAATCCCACAATCACAATCCCACAGTGGAACTGAAGGTGGAATCAGGGGATACTCCAATAGCCCCATCTGAAAAACCAGTAAAGATGAATGAAGCTGAAATTGAAATTTTTGGTGTCTTCATTTGGTATCAAAATAAAACATTCTGACTTATTAAATCTAAAACACTCTGGACAGGAAATCAGTCTATCATCATACTTATCCAAACAAACACTATGGGCAATTTAGAGAGACACCAGTTCACCCAACCGCATGCTTTTGGACTATGGCAGGAAACCCAGTTAAACACAGGAGGAGCATGCAATTTCCACACAGAAGGTACCAGGGCTGGGAATCAAACCAGTAACCCTGGGGCTGTGAGGCCACAGAGCTGCCCACTGAGGTGCCTCTCTCCTGAAAAATTAATTTCAGGTAATGGTTTAGAAAAAAAAAACGTATAATGTTGCATAACAGCATGGTTACTTGAGGGAAAGCTGAAGCGATTATGACAAACAGAAAACCACATCTAGACAACCTGAAACTCCGGAGGAACGAGCATGCTGAAACACAAATGTATTAAAAGTATCAAGTAGCTTAAAACCCTTCTATCAAAATATATAGAGGAGTAGAAACAGTGTGACATGTAATAATCAGTAAAAATGATTATTCAATTGGTGATTATTGAAATCGATTACTCAATTTGGTGCGCTTTCCCCAAGGTTCTTAAAGTATTTAGCAACACTGGATTCGAGGCAATTAAAATAACGACATCACTGACAGCTGTAACAGCGACTAAAGTTGCACAAATTAAAAAGCTGGCTTTGGAAAACATAAACAAATATTAAATGCATTACTCTCACTTTTGAAACTTTTTAACAATCGTGAAAACCAAGAATTATTACATTCAAAAGTACCTACTGTATATGTCAAAGGCAACAAGATCACTCAAATAATTTATAATACTTAAAAACACATGTTAACTACTGATAAAAACAAATAAACAAATAAAAAAATATGAATTTAGGATCCAAACCAGTAATGTGAATGACATGATTACTACAAGATGTTATGCATTCTGACAAACTTTTGCAAATACTTTAAGGTGTGTGTCTTAAAACCCTTTGGACATAGTTAAGAAATCAGAAAAAAAATTACCACATATTTCATAACACAAATACCACAGTGCATAAATCTGTTTGACACTAGTGTGCTGTATATTTATAAAACACTGAGGTAATCTTAGCAAATATACTGATAAAATACTAATAAAATGCAATAATAATAATAATATTGAAAATAACTTATACGAATATTAAAATAACAAAATGAAGCAAGTTATTGCAATCTGTCGGAGGGAACCAGAATGATTAAAGGGTAACGCATAACGAATGAATCAATAATGATAGGCTGCACATTGGTCAGTGATGACTGTTATTGCAGCAACCAGCAGTCAGATATCCCAACAATCAGGACAATGTGTCAGAGGAACCCTTAGAGTGATTAAGCTGTCAAACGTAGCACCAACCCACCCACCCCGCCCGGATGTTTCAGCTGAGCACCACCCATTGACAGCTAAGCGCGGGGTGCGGGAGTAGCCCGCATGGAAGCCTGCGGTCAAGGCAACCGACAGCACCCGCCCCCTTCAAGCTCCCCACGGTCAGCCGGCCCGCGCATGTGAACCTGATTGCGGGGTTAGCTAGCACTGCTATACTAAAAGTGCGAAGCCGGGAATCCAGTCGGCATGGCTTCAGCATTGGTATACAATACCAGCGATCATAATAATCCGGAAAGACTCGTCGCTTACCTGTCACAGTCATACTGCCGTTTATCACTTATCCAGCTACGGTAGCTGCATTCAGCACAGAGCTCACATGAATAACCGAGGGCAACAGCTATAGTATATCTGATCGCCGCCGCAGATGTTGCGAGCCATCGCAAGCAGGGACTCCGGGGCACGATGCAGTACAGATACTTACCGATCACCTCCTGTAGCTCATAATCATCTTTGTTGATGGACCAAGGCTGGGAACTTAGGTCCTCCGACATAGCTGCAATTTTGCGACGAAGCTGAGCGACTATCGTACACGCCGAAACTGCAATTTGCGTGCCTCTCTTTCCGGATGTAAATATAGTTTGAACCCTGAGACAACCAGACACGGGACTTCTCACAGGGAGCCTTTAGCAGCTCCTACTCCCATTCCGAAACTTTGCCACAGGCGACGTTGACTCCGCCCACCGCGCGCCCATCTGAAGCGCTTGGACAGACGCGGAAGGGAGCCATCTTGAGTGTGGCGGACGGGTGGCGTGGCAACGCAGCAAACCGGCTCTCCGTCCGATTGTACTGTTTTAATTATCATTTCGAAATAGCAAAGACATAATAATCCACATATGACCCACTGTGCGAATGCTAATGTCAACGTTAGCAAGGATATAGCAAACTGCCAACCACGAAAATACTGAAACTGTTTGTGTAGTTTGTACTATTTGTAATACTCCAAAAACGGTGGTTTTCTGGGATAACGCTACAAAGATTGCCGCCTGGAATGTATGTATTTACATCCGTACATTTTCACGGCCCCAGCAATACTTTGAAGAAAAGGCAACACCAGCAATGGCTGCCATTAAATTCCATGGCTCAGGACGGACACCGCGTGACACGTCGCGCGCTGACGCTACAAGCTCGCTTGTCTCGTGCATTTTTTGGAGGGGAACCGGGGGCGGTGCCACCAGCTGTCAATCAAATAATGACCCGACCATTTTATACTTCCCTGCAAAACTTCCGTAATTTCCACCAGGCACTTCCTAAAGGGATGGACCCTTGCATGGAGGATTGTTGACATATCTCTACTGGTATACACCTATGAGGTGATTGATTCAAAATTGTTAGTGCCACCCAACAGATTTATTTAATTACGGTAAATCATAATCATCTATATCTCGGCTACTGTGGCGATGCTGGTAGTCTGTGTGGTCGCTGAGACTCGATTTGGCCTCAATGAAGTAATAATAATACATTTAAACAGTTACAGCGAAGAATGAGTGCCTGCTCTATTCGTTGATACGTGAAATGGGATACTGTCATTATTTAGACTACACATGTATTTGGAAATAACTGTTTTTACTTATCTTTAATATAAATGGGGTGAAAAGCAGCCAGCACAGCTCCTGTCATTGTTTGGATACCCTGCGCTACTTTATCAGTTAGATGTACTACACTCCTTTGTGGTTTTCAACGTGCTAGACTCATGCATTGCCAATTCTAATTGTATAAAAATTCCAGTTGAAACCAGCAATGCTTATCAGTGGGTATAAACTGGTCAGTATGACTCACGGGAACACTTATCAGTTGCTTTCAGTGGTGCATTATGAACCGGTCTGCTTGGAGGTTCCTATCAGCACAGATGCTGAGCTACATTACTGCCTGAGAAAACCGTAACTACCAGTCAGGTCACCCCTGCCCCAAAAAGCCACTTGAAACTGGTTCGAAACTTTCTTTGTGGCATAAGATATGATGAGCTAGTCCTGGATGGAGGATGCCAATACAGCTGGTCAGGTGTGCTACCATTATTTTTCTAAACTGTTGCCACAGCGAAGCACAAAATGTGTTACAGGCCCCAAATCACCCAGCCACATGCTGTCTTAACCCCATGATTCGGCCTGGAAGTCTCATTTACGACCAAATTCCAGAACAGTTCTTCCCCAGAACCACCCACAAAATCAAAAACTAAATCTGCAGCACTACTCACATCTGCTCTTCATCAATTGCAATATCGGTGTTACTTGTTTTCACTTCTATTTCACGCCTATTACCTATTCATCATTTGTAATCTGTTGGTTTATTTTTGTACTGGATGTGGCTAAACAAGTAAGCAATAAACATATCACCAACTATTATATCACATACATGTGGCTTGCTCTGAATCGCTCATTTCTGGACTACTTTTATTTATGGATCATTTGATTAGGTTTAATCTGTACATCTTACGTGTAATTTAGTTACCTATATTTTTTCCAATCTAGCATAAAGACATTAAAAAAGATCAACCCATAGTAACAGCAAATCCAAAGCATTAACATCTATTTTTTCCAAATAAACATTGTGAGGGTCTAAAAATTGAATAGCTATACTTAATGTTGAGAATTGTAGCTAGGAAAAAGGTAACACATGTATGAAAATGCATCATTTCCAGCCAGGCAAAACAAATATGCCTTCTAACAAAGTGGCATAGCGTCTTCGTAGCCTAACTAAATCCTCGGCGAGTTACCCTCTCTGCAGGAATGTGTACTCTAGTGTTTGATCGGTATCTGTCACACAGCAAGCCAGCCGAGCGCATGTCAGACAGCACGTTTCTGAGTCACATGGCTTCAGGGAAGCCCCGAAACCCCAACTACTCCATGGCTGTCTGCAGCCCCTTTCCTCAACAGCATATAAGGAAACACACCCTGCCATATGATTCCCACCAGGGTAGAGGCTGCGGATGACTCATAAATATTAGCCTGCCCTGAAATTATTTTCATTTTCATCAGAGCCATCCCTAATACATCCACGGAAAAACAGCCCACTGTTGGATAGCCATTGGTCTGTTTTCTGACTCACAGCGATTCATCTTTTTTCTGACTGTTTACCCTGATCAGGCTCATTTGGGGGGGTGGAGCCTCTCCCAAGCAGCATACAGAACAAGACAGGGGGCACTCAGGGTGTCAGTCCATTTCAGGGCACTAACTTGGATGTAATATGTGATTAATTAGATTTAAAGTGTATCTATAAGATTTATAGCACATCTTGCTTCAACTAATAAGGTCTTGGCATTCAAATTTATGAGCTTCCAGACACATTATCATTGGTGTCTCTATTGAAGCCATCATTAACCCCACTTCTGCCAGGTTTTCAGCCTAGTGGCAGCTGGAGCACTTTAGCCTTGCTTTCCAGTAAAATAAAAAGGCAGATCAGTGACTTATGGAGAGCCAGGAAACCTGAGCACACTGGTCAGTGTTGAGCAGGCCTGGGAAGTATCTGTGCTCCACTGCCATGCAGTGGAGGTCAGTGGTATTGCAGCTCTTAAGAATAGCCCCACAAGGAGCCTACTTCAGATCCTTTAAATCAGGGGTGGCCAATCTTATCCGCAAAGGGCCGGTGTGTGTGCTGGTTTTTGGGGTAACCTTTAGGTCAGCTGTGCAAACCCAAGTGTGAGGACTCTTCAGCCAATCAGTCCTCTAATTAGTAATCTAATTAGGCAGTTGCAGCGCAAATCCACACACACTGTGGCCCTTTCTGGATAAGATTGACCATCCCTGCTTTAAATGGTCTGGCTGAGGAGAGACAGCGTTGGGGACGGTTAAACACACCTACCAGGAGAATGTAAAAAAAGCTTGTAATTTTAGAAATATTAATAATTTAAGTTTCGTTACAAAATGGCCCAAATGATTTACAAGTCACCTTTGATTAACCAATAGAGGGAGCCAAACATCCAACTCGCCGTAGTCTTTCAAACATCAATCATTCAACTGCTTATCTCAATCAGGGTCATTGGGGGCCTGGAGCTTATACCAGGCAGCATAGGGCACAAGGCTGGGGTACCAGTCCATCACATTGTGGATACAGACACACAGTTACACACTACAGGCAGCTTAGTGATGCTGCTGAGCCCAACTGCAAGACTTCAGGCTGCAGAAAAATTTGGAGTATATGCAAACTGCACTGGGATAGATGATGGACTCAAATCCTCAGTAGTGGACGTATGAGAATACAGTGTCACTGAGCCTCCCTGCCACATGGCTTTGTTTGTGGAAATCCCAAATAGCTCCTCAAGGATGTTCACTATAGCTTTACTTGTTTGAGATTATATTACATTACAGGTAAAGTAACTTGTCTAGGATTAGTAACACTATTTTCCAGGAACATCAAAATTCACACGTGCACCAATAACGTGGCCATGAAAACGAGTAAAATGAGAAATATAAAATACAAACTAATTAATATAATGTTAAAAAGCAGATTACACAGTACATACTCAGCAATTTTAAATAAAATGCCAAAGAATGATGACAGGCTTGCAGTGTGAAAAACCAGCCCAAACAACCCAAAATACATTAGCTGGGTAGTCGTCTGTCGCCTAACAAAGATTCAGCAATGTACGCCGTTTGCCAACTACCGATTTAACATAAATTTGGCACAATCGTCTTGGTCACCTATAGGTTCTTCTCTGATCCATGTTCCAGCAGTTCCTCCAGGTTCTCCAGTCCACCGAAAGGCCTCCCAGCTCAGTTGATGATATTTAATGAGCTGCTATATTTCCTGTACTGTCCCAGATAGTGCTGCTGTGAAGAGCAGCCTAAGAAGCTTTTGAAAATCAATAATTTTTTTAGTGATTGCCAATTGAAATTACATTGTTACACAAAATGTGAAAATTAATTTAGATTTGCCTTTTGTGAGCAGAATTAATTGCTTTAGGGTACTCATTCAGAAATGTTTAATCAACCATAATTTATTTATAACAACATCACATTTAAGCATGATGTCTTCATATAAAATTGGACTGGAGTGGATTTTTAAACCAGCCCATTCAGGGTGTTCCTCTGCTTTGTGTCCTGGGCTGCCTGGGATAGGAAGTATTTTGCACGAGGTCAGGGTGAGTCTGGAGTCCATCCTTCAAATGATACAGACAATGAAGGATTAAACAGTTTTTATGAATATTTTATTTCTGATTCTATTTTGCTTCCTAAATGACTCAGATTAATACTGTGTATCACTACTACTGCTCACTATCATTGCTGTATATGAGTCAATGAAGCACTCCTTTATTAATCAGCTCCTTTTATGAAACCTTACTTTCAGGAGGAGATTAATAATAATAATATAAATAGAAAGCCAAATCTTTAGAATGCGGGTCTGATTTTAATGAAAGGAAAATGTACTATTTTAATTAATTAGTGTATATTTGTTGTCCCACCACCTCCCAAAAAAACTGCTTACTTTAGATAGTTTTTTTTTTTTTAAATTGAATCCACCATACGCTTAGTCTGTCCAAATTTAATCTCTAACCCTGAGGTATGCTTCTCCCTTCCCGATTCGCCAAGAACAGGGAACAGGATTAGCAGGTCACCATCACAGCATTTCATTTTTTCATAATAAGAGCCAGCATTTATTTAAAAAAAAAACAAAAAAAAAACACTTTCAGTTACAATTAAGGCACGATGAAGAATGGCTCAACCTTCTAACCCTATGCTGTGCAAAACACAAAAAAGAAAACAATGGTAGTAATGAAAACGCCAAAGCAGTAATCAACCATTATCCTGAAAACTGCTATAAATTGTCTCCTTCATTAATCTTGAAGCTGTGACGACATTATATTACACAGAATTCAGCAGAGAGGAAGCAATCTACCAATTTACTTACCCGAATCAACAGAAAAACCTAAACACCATGTTGTGGTATAATAAAAATATAATCTAGACAGGCGGTCTCATCAAAATAATCAAATCATCCTTAAGTCAAAAAAAGCACGAAACAGAACAGCAACAAAACACAAAGATAACAGAAAATTAAAAAGAACATACACAGAATTTCACAACTCTTTCAAGTTCAACTCTATAGCGCTCAAATTTCACTTCAGAAGATTGCTTTACCCAGTGACCTGTGACTGCAGGATATTTATTCACTAAATTAGTTTTTGACTTAATGTATATGTTTCTTGGATTGTCAATTTAATTTGTGCTGGTACACCAGGTAATAACTGAAACAATTAGTATAATAAATAAGTATTAGTTGGCCTTCTTCTTACGAGATACTGACATTTGGAATTCTAAACTTCATAGGAAAAAACATTGCACATTATACCTGCACTGAAAAACAGACAATAGGTCATAAGTCATTTGAAATATTGCTAAATCTGTCACTAAGTAGTATAACAAGTAGACATGTAACCATAAAGAAAAGTCCTTCTTTCTAACTTCTGAGGAACTACGCAAAAAACTGCAAACTACAATCAGAGGGTGAAAGTGAAAATGTCTGGTCCTATTTCAAACACCACTTCTTAATCTGCACGTGTCGATTTGCACAAATTTTAGGAAATGCAACCAAATTGCAATGAGAACTGATCATGCGTTTCACAGTTTCAATTGAAGGCACACTACAATAAACATATAGTTCTATTATGAACAGATATGACTTGTATCGTATAACTGACATACACTTAGAAGGCTAATGTCAAAGAGTAACTTGTTAATTTTATTTTTAAAAAAAATATAAGTATAAAAAAGTACCGAGTAAACAATTCAGCGATCAATGGTCAAACCAGCCAAGCCAAATTGAATGTAATTCACAAATGTAATGTTTGATGGGTGCGCTGCATTCTTTCTGCATTTGGTTTGCATTGGATGCTGGGAAGGTCTTATGTGTAAAGTCACGTGACTTGAAATGGAACAACTACCCCAGGCCACGGGGGTCAACAGTATCCTCATTTTCGCCGCTATGACATTACGGCAGCGACAGAGCTTTGGCTAGACGGCCCCAGAACCAGTCTTGTGTGCACGGCCTGGTGTAGTCGCACAGGGTCAGGAACCGCAGGATGCTTGGGAAGGGCTTCTTCATGGGTTTGTACACAACCGGGATCAGCCGCTTGTTCCGTGCTCCTGTAGGAGGCGACAGAGAGAGTGAACAGAATATCCCATTCCTTTTATCTGAACCAATGAGCTGCCAGAGAAGCTGTATCTAAGCAAGTCCCATATGTTATATCCCTATACATGTTACTCCTGTTGAAAATAACTACTACAGACTAAGTGAAAGTAATCACTAATGTCTTCTAATTGTCCAGGATGTAATGACTTACGGTCAACATACTGCCATTAACATGTAATTCCTGATGGACGTAGTGTAGGAATGGCGCTATATTTCATGACTTTATGTTGAATTATCAGTGTTTACCCCTATAAATTTTAGATTCTGTAGATTCTCTGGAATACAACTGTGTAAGGCAACGGACAGGAGCTTCAAGGGGGCAGGACATATACAGACTGTCCCTGATTTACAACCTGTGCAACTTACGACAACTCACACATATGGCTGAAGTTTTTATATATATATATATATATATATAAAATTTTTCGGGTGGCTGTTTGCACGGCATTGCTACCCTACCTAGTGTGCGCTGCATGTCAGACGATTGAAGTGAAAGTGATTCATTATCATTGTTGTTAACCTATTTCTTAGTGGGTTATGCTTATAAACTTCATAAAGTGTGAAAATGTTTTCTTCTTGCTCACTGTGGGACATCACCTGGAGAGAGGCTCAGAGCAAACTTGGTTTGGAAGTCACAGGCATCGCTTTCCAGATAATCATCCGAGATCACCACCACCATCCTCTTACACCTATACAAAAGCAGAACACGACACACTGACAAAAGCCTCAAAGGGTACGCAAATAAGCCCAAATTAAAGCTACATACTAAATTTGAGACAAAAGAACACAGAAAATTTTCATTGTCATACAGAGAGCTCACAAACTGCAAACGGTTAAGAGAGCATCTCAGAACACCAAAAAAACCACTCCACAGCAGGGGAGTATGAAGGTGTGGGGCCGAAGAGGCACTCGCCCCAGCTAAAAGCTAATTGGTTCACAGAGTCCACTCCCCTGTCATTCACCAATTCAAAACATATTATTGGCTAATGATAAGGTTGGCCAATCTGTATGAATTACACCTCCTGGTATGTCCCCTACCTCAAAAAGTCTAGAATCACCCCCACCCCACAGACGGCACATCCTCTACAGCAGTGTTTCTCAACCCAGTCATCAGGGACCCCCAGACAGTCCACATTTTTGGTCCTTCCCAGCTCACAGCCAATCAAGAAAAGCAAATATCTCGCGCAGGTGTACAGGGAGCTGGGAGGGAGCAAGAACGTGGACTGTTTGGGGTCTCCTGAGGACTGGGTTAAGGAACACTATCCCAGCATAGATGTGCGACTCGCCTCTTCTCTATGAGCTCGCTGGTAATGGTCCAGACGCAGGTGCCGGGCAGGACGTCCCGGTCAAACACACACAGCTTCAACCTGTGTTCTGTATGCTCCAGCCGGTTTATCATGTCACAGACGAAGCTGAAGTCACTCTGGCAGTAGCAGATGAAGGCATCAAACATCTCGGGCAAGACGCCTACAGCGAGAGACGCTGGCCGTTAGCGAGCAAAGTAACCACTCTTGGCAAAAACAAAAGCCAAATATCATTATCCTGCATTAACCTATTCAGACGAACAAACACATAAGATGTACGTGTCGATTAAACTTCTCTGCTTTACGGACCCTGCGGATCGTCCCGTATGGTGATGCCCCTTTTCTCCGCCGTGCGGGGTTCACAGCTGTCCACCTCCGGTACTTGCACTGGGGCCTCACTTGCTTTCTTCAGGTACTCTAAACAGTCCTTTTCTATGGAAAAAAAAGACGGGTATCGATCAAACAAGACACCGTCACATTACACGGAAATTAAGCTGATCGAAGTAATTTAACATAAAAGACATTAAACTAGGAGAAATCAATATCGAAGTATTAAATCAGTCTTGCATAAATAACCACGTTTACTCACCCAAATCTATTGCTAAACCTTTAGTTGTTGCAACACAGCACACATTGCAGCTTCACCCGTATAACGCCGCAGTTTATATGCATGAAAGTGACTGTTTTTCGGTCTTGCGTTTTAACTCACCGATCGCGGAGAAAAGGTCTGAAATGACGTCCTTTCTCTCCGCTTCTTCCACTATCGACAGGAGCCTCCCAACGGTGGCCTCCGGTCCCTTGGCTTGCCAGTGCTCCAGAACACTCAAGGTGGGGTTCTCGCATTTCTCGTAGTTTTTAATTTCCAGGTAGCTGAAGCCCATGGCCTCGGCCAGGGCCGTCCAGTCCGCAGCCACGGCGTTTCTGGGATTTAAGTAAAGCCCAAGCCTTTTCCTTACGCCGAAGTTCAGGGCGATCAGAGGGATACTACAAAAATCAACGCTGGACTTGCACTGAGCCGACATGTTGGAGATCTGAGTTAAAGTATAATCTAAATTAAGAAGTCCGGATCGGAAAAGTCGCTACAAGTTGCAGATGGCTGTTGCTTTATTTCTCAACAATGTCGGAATAAATGCGGATAAGCATCAGAAACTAAGTGCCGAAGACTCACCCATCCACTTTTAATTTAAGGGATCGTACTACGATACAAGAGAACTTAACTGATGTTGCTGATTAGTGGGATGTTTCCATCCAAAACAACAACAATTGTGACAATACTCCGTGTTTTCTAGTCGAATCCCCCCAAACTAGCAATGTAAGTGACAGCCGCGTTTCCTCGTTTTTTAGCGGTAGAAAAAAACGCAGCTACGTCACAGGAAGGAACAGCTGGTCCAAGATCCACTTTTGCAATACCTACAGACCATTATCAGCCTGTTGTTTATGAGCAGGCTCCAAGAACCTCCACAGTAGACCAATGAGTTACTATGAAGAGTAAATTATGATCAATTGAAATGCAATGCATTATTTCCAATTGTAAGGAAACACAACATTCATGCCGTTGGAGCTGGGAAGCATCTGCTGATCTTCACCAGCTCTTGTTTCTGGATTAAGATCTTGGCATCCCGTAGATTGACCTGTAGGTTGTTATCCATGTGAATTTCCAGCAGGGGGAGGTGTATTTGGACCTCCCAAAATGCAGAAAGGCCAGAAGAAACACCCAAGTACAAGAATTTCTGAACGGTGTTCTTCTGCTGAGACCTTGAATATACAAGGGTAAAACAATTTCATTCTCAGTAGTAGTCTACTACTAGTCATTTTTCAACAATGCTTAAAATTATGGGTGCACCATTCATTAGGCCTATAGACAAGAACATATCTGGAAATTTCTTAACGGTAACATTGAAGTAGACATTGACTCACAGAACGTGGTTAAATGAACTAGTCTAGGTCTTCACAGGTCAAATTTCTCTTCCTTTTTCACATAAAGCCCTAAAAAAAGCCACAGCGTGTTTCACTTCCTTCCTGTATGCTAGCACACTAAGCACTAATGTGCCACACACCCGCTATGACTCTCAGCTCCCATTTATGCCAGATATTCAGAGGCAGGAAAAAACCAACCACTTTCAGACAACCACAATGCGTCGACTCCACTGTTAGGTTCACAATGGATAAGGATGATTCAAGCAGCGTAAATACACAGTATACAATGTGATAAAAGGGTGGATTGAGGCATTTAAATCAGCTGCATGTCAGGTAACATTACACTGATAGTTAGAGTTTTCAAGTAAGTATTGGAGCCAGAATAAGACCAGACACTCATTTATATGGGAACAACATGCAATATAATGAACAAATATACGATATGTTTCTCAAAAAAACACTGGTTTATTTGAAACAATAGTTAGACTGCAGACTTGCACCTACTGCTAGGGTGTCCCCTTCCTCATATGCCAGGATTCCTGCATCAAACTCCAACTCACCGTGACCCAGTGCTGGACGAGTGGTTTGGAGTCGGAAGAATGGAGGCTTGAAAATGAATGGGTGACATTTATACTTATTTGTTTTGTTTTTTTAAAATGTCAAACCATGCATCTATTAACCTTCACACCTCAAACATCAATTAACTCAAATATTTTAGACACAGAATATGCAGTGGAAGTAAAACATCACCAACAGGTTAAAAGATCCAACAGACAGCTCCTTGGTTATACCTAATAAGTTGAAATGTTTTCCTAGAAACTGTGTTTAAGCCACACGATTTCCGGTGCAACTTCAGAAACAAAACCCTGCATCAAACAGCAGTGTGTTTAACTCGTCAGTGGAGAGTGAAGCTGTTTAACCCTTCGTGGTGCAGAATGAAAGAGCTTACAGCATGCAGACATTTGATTGCTGAAATGTCAAATTAATTTTAGTGAAGATATTAAACCTGTAGCTTGCAGGTTCTAGTTCCCCTAAGCAGTCCTGATGTGGTCCATAAGCAAAATACATAACCTGAATGCTAGCTGTAATACAGTACCTTGATGTACAAACAGGTAAAAAAGAAAAGTGTCAGCTATAGAAAGAAATCAGCACTTTCAAAAATGTGAAAATATGTTGTTTCATTTATTACACCATGAATAATGCCTTCATTTTATATGTTACTCATAAGTACTACACAAAAAGACTAGGAAACATGATTCAAGAAAATCCAGACAAATGTCAGTAACAACTTAATTTTCTTTTAGGAAAAGAAGTATTAGGGCTTTTCTGCCTTTTTGTGTCTCCATACCTGCACTTCTGCCTGCACTGTAATCAAGACGGGCCCTTTATTTGGTGATATTAAACTTCCTCTTCCCTCATGGGTCATTTCCAGCATTTGCACAGAGTACCGCCAGTTGCCGTAGTGACAGCGCACCTGAAAGTCCATCTGAAAGGGAGATTATTATACTAAATAAACAGTCTATTGAATTTTATTGGTTTATTGGTGAAGAAGCAGGAAAAGCTGAATTTAAACAACAAACATTCTCATCCTTGAAATTTGATTGACTTAGGAATTAACCTAAAAATGGGCAGTTTTGGGAAGCAAAGATTGTAAGGGAGAGGACTCTGGTCCACTGTATGGCGGTCAGAAACACACCCAAACATACAAGCTCCACCATACAGGAGGAGAAATTCAGTATCCTGAACAATATTTAATTGGACTGTGACAGAAATGTTGTATCTTGAAGTAAATGCATGCAAACAAAATGAGAACATAAGAAAATCCAATCTGCTAGGTCCTGATTCAAACTTCACAGCCGCCAGGGGTGCGCGGTATCAGCAGCTACTCTGAAAACACTGGGCTAAAACAACAGGAAGTGTCAAAACTGCTAATCAAGTTACAAGTCCTGATAACACATAAGGCTTAAAGAATAAAACAGTCTGATCTCCTGATCTTATCAGATACAACGTAGTGAATAGGTGACGCTGATAACCAAACAAACCAACACCATAACAGGGACTAGGAGTACGATGAAATATCGCAAAAATAACTTGGGTTAAGTTTCAAAAACTGCAAGGGCTGGTGTCATCATAAGCAGGGACATAACAGTAACACCATACTTGATGAGGTACTAATACACTATTATACTATTACTTATGTATTAATTAACCACAAACTGAGTCTTAGTTACATACTGATCTCATGTTAATTCATCATTAATGAATCATGATGTATCTTTCATCCCAAGCAGTTACTGTATTTGTTACTATATCTGTTAATTCTGTAAACCCTTGTGAACTACTGAAGGAATTACTGAGGAACTACTGAAGGAGCAAGTAATGAATAACACAGGTGAAATACTGGTCTCGTGTTTGTTCATCATTAATGAATCGTGACACATCTTTTACCTGAAGTAGCAACTGTATTCATGATTTGTTCATAATTTGTACTTCAGTAGTAACTGAGTTATTACTAGCCTAAGTATTTGTGACCCCTCAAGTAAAGTGTTACCGACATAACTGATACGCAAGCGGTACACGCGGCAATTTGTTGTCGTAACAGCGCAAGTGAGTACTTATGTGCTGTTACCACAAGAAATTACTGCCCATTTTATCAATTTATACGGCAAATGCGTACTTGTGTATACCAGTTATGTCAATCCCTGACCATAAGTGACTCTCCCTCCTATTGACCTAATGCAGTGGTTCCCAACCCAGTCCTCAGGGACCCCAGACAGTCCACATTTTTGCTCCCTCCCAGCTCCCAGCCAATCAA
>JAODKC010000001.1:22955695-22965929 GCA_026777985.1 Mormyrops attenuatus
TGGCTGGGGGGGGTATTTAATCCCCGGGGCTAACCCACGCTTTTGGTCTGGTGTTTCTGGGTTTGGGCCCAACCCCCCCCCCCCCCCCCATATGACCTTGCCAGGATAAGCGGTTGGAAGATGGGTGGATTATGGAAAATTCCTAGTTCCCTCCAGTACTGGAACAAATAACATGCTCAATCAGGCTGTGTCTGTGATTCATTATACTCCTAGTCATATTTTTCTCAAAAATATAGTAGCATGCTGTTCAGGTTATAGGTAAACATTTAAACTACTTACACAGTATTATCTTTCATTTTGGCAATGCACGGAGTTTAATTTCCAGCAGCTGGTTATCGATTACAGTGAAAATATACTGTACGTGTATTGTCCAAGCGCACTCTTCCAGCTGATTAGGCTTATTTCAGTGGCAGCACAGCTAGGGGGCATGTGATGGAATGTGGAAGCATGCACCTTGGAATACATCAGTAAAACTTTCACGTTTGAATTAGTTCCCTACATTCCTGATGATTAAAATTTTGCATACCAGAAAACCTAGAGACCCTCCCACGACCAAAAACCAAACTCCTTCCCTGTTAATAATGGTTAGCATTACGGTTGTAGGCTGGGGGGGTTGCTGCTAAATCTACCTTCCTGATATGGAAACGTTCGTCTGTAAATCTCTAACAAATGCAGTCGTGTCGTTTAATCTGCGGTTCTCATTATATTCACTCGAGACATAAAAAAAATCATCTCACAGCATGCCAATATGCATGTCCCGATCAATTTGCATGCAGAAAGAAAACGGTGTAATTTCACTTATAATCAAGGAGACAGAAGCAATTTCAAATAGAACAGATAAAGATACCGGCTGCAGACGTATAAATGGGCGATATCGCGGAAACGCTTAGACTGTGAAGGGAAACCGCAGGAGACAAGAGCAACGCGGAGACCGTTCGGTCAACTTTCACAGAATACGGACCCAGTAATGCGTGTAACAACACAGAAACACCAGCCTAATTTAACCATACCTTGAAAGTTTCTCACATTAAAATCGTTTGAATTTTGATTAATGCACTCACTTCTGTAAAGGGGCTGCGCGCTGTTTGTTATTCATTGATAGTGAAACCACTGGACACCTTGCAAGGCACCATCTGCTGATGCACCTTTTGCCATCTGCAAGTGTCAAACACATTTTCCTCAAATTTTCCCATATTTTGTTCATGAGTTTGCCTGTAACTAAGTAACGGCGCCCTTGTTGTCACTGATCTAAACCACATGCAGAAGGCGATTATTTGAGCGAGAAATACAAAGTAAGATAGTGGACACTCCGACGGTCTTAAAAAAATCAGTTTATTTCCTTATTCATTTAAACATATATAAGAATCAGTCATAAACAACGTCTTTTGGCTCCCTCGTTAAGGTCCATATCCTGGGTACAGTCAAAAACCTTCAGGTGGAGATAATTTCATGCTGCTCCTCCAGAAAACGGTGTCATCCGGGCACGCGATCATCCGTCTCCAAAAGCGTAACTGCAAGGTTCGCAGCAGAGCGGATAAACAACACCTTCACTTGACACGACGTGGGAAATAGTGCGCAAGGCACTGGGTGATACACCTATTTTACCCTTTAAGGGTGTTTTCAGAAGGCACTGGCTGGATGTTGTCACCTGTAACCTTTTCTATCACTATTTGTGCTCTGCCTTCGTTTTCAATGAAGAAAAGGTTTAATTTTTGGCACTCAGTCCATATTTCTCTAGGTACTGCAACGTATATCTGACTCCAATATGGCCAGACAGGGGAGGTCTTGAACAGTGGATCTGCCGATCAACTCAGAGAACTTCAGGATGAGCCTGAAATTGAAGTTCAATGCAGGCTGAGGTTGTTCAGTGTCCCATTTACAGATGTACTTAAGAAAAAGTTCTGATCAAGGAGTGGCACTGTGGTGTCACTCCTCCAGGGTTTTTGTGTGTGTGTGTGTGTGTGTGGGGGGGGGGGGGGGGGGTGGACTGTGAGGACATTGGGTTCCCACAATGTCATAGAAACCTGCTACTGTGACACTGTGGGTGGTATTTTTTTCAGTCCCCATAAAGGAAAATTCAATTTTATAAAAATCTCTGACTGCAATCGAAAAACTAAAAATGCCAGAAGTCGTCTTGTATTTTGATTGGTTACTTATGGCTAAGGTTAGGGCTGGGTAGGGATTAAGGTTTTTCCCATAGAAATGGATGGTCCCCACAATGCTATGAATTGAAGTGTGTTTAAGAGTGAGTGTGTGTGTGTGTGTGTGTGTGTGTGTGAGAAAGAGAGAGACCTGCCATGGTACTCAAATACCAACCAGGGTGTCACCCCGCTTTGTGCCATGTCCCTCCTGGGATGGCCGCTAGCCTGTCCTGTGGGTTAGAATGATGTAATGCTTTGGTCTGAGATCCAAATCCATGCAAGCGTAATAAACTGTCCTTTTGCTGACTGGCTGGTGTTTGCACAGGGGATATAGACAGGGGACAGATGCCCACACCCAGAATTCTGGATCATTCTTCAGTTTTCATAACTGGAGATCAACAGAGAACCTGTTGAGCAACTGCAGAAACGTGAGACTAGAGAACAGGTGTGACAGCAGCAGCTAATACAGTGACACACATCAGTTGAAACGAGGAACTGGGTTTAGAGGAGGAGGATTGGCCCTCCTCCCTAAGCCACCTAAAGCATGTGCTCGCGCTCTCTCCCTATGATACTACGTAATAATGTATTGAAAACTTCAGCATAATCGGTTTTAAAAACCTTAAAAACACATTTTAAAAAAACCTCTCAAAACACCACAACTGCTCTCCATCGCGACCTGGGCATCCATGAGTGTTTTCGTTCCATGTAAATGCAACTCTTATCATGTAATGAGGAGCGGACTGGCCATCTGGTATACTAGGCAATTTCCCAGTAGACCGATAGGCATGCAGGCTGCCAAAATTGATTGTGAGGGACCCCCCTGGTCAGCAAAAGTTATCATGGGGTACCCTCCCTTGTCAGGGAAATTTACTATGGGGGGAAATTCCAGGGGCGATTCTTGATATTAATCCAGCCCTGCATGTAAATTGTCATTTTTGTCAGAAGTGTAAATAATCCTAGAAGCCAGCCTGGAGGCAACATCAAAACAGGCACCTCACAGATTCTCTTAGTGCCTTTAAGTGTGTTTGATTACTCACCCATAGTTGCAGTATTTATAGATTCTGCATTACAACATATGTGAATTTCTGGTCTGTATTCAATAGAGGGGTACAGGAGTGAAAAATCTTTCATCCATTTGCTTGGCAACTAAAACGTAACTCAAAAAGTGATTTTTGATTCTAAATACAACACTATTTAACCAGACGCAAATTCGTATGGGCACCATTTGCTATCAGCACTAGAGTGTTACTTGTTCATTGCTTACACTGTAACTCATTATAACAGCGCAGTAGTTTGATCTTTCTGTAAACAGCACTAGACCAAAAAAAGACTCTTCTTACTTGTAATATACACCTACAAAAATGCCATATGCATTATCAAAAATATGACCTCCGTTTCAACTGGATTATTCCCTATTAAAATGTTATATCAAAAGTGCAAGAATAATCACAATAGTGTAGGTTGGCAGAAATTAGCAGGTTAACAATTTTTGAGTTCTAACTGCTTCAACAGTTTCTCATAACACGGTAAAAGTGTCCGATATCATTAAGACAAAGTAAATTTGAACTTTGGATTTAGAAAATGTTTTCCACTGACACATTCAGTACTTTCTGTACATATTATTGTCACTTTCTTCATCCATTGGCTTCTTCCTAGCCAGCAGTCGGAGTGAGTCACGTGGAGGAGGTTACGGGATGAAAAACAATCTATCCTTCTGTTGCTTGCAGGAAAGCACCCTCAGGGTGTTGGGAAAAACACATTGGTAGTCTGACAAAAGATGCAGCCCAAATGGGATCCAGCGAAGATGGCAAGTTATGGATTTAGCAACCACTGTACATCTGTGCCTGTGGATCTGATACAGAAGTTCCAAATGTGGTTCCCAGCACCAATGACATGTCAAAAAACATGCTCTGCTAAAGCTTCGGCCTCCAGGTGAGGAAGCCAAGGAGGAAGGTCGGTTTTTGCCAGACAAGGGAAGTTCGGGTGACCCCAGTAGGCAGTACGAGGCAGGCACTGAAGGGGGCGCTACTGGGGTACAAATGCTGGGTGACTTAAAAGCCACTCTGTACAAATGGGTGTTTGAGCAGCACCTCAGCAGTGGGTCTCCTCCTCTCCTCCACAAAGACCTGCCAGAGGAAGTCTCGACAGGCGTCGGTCACGCCCTCGGGCAGCACCGGCCTGGTGGGCTGTGTGGCAATCTTGAAGATGGCAGCCATGGCCTCGTACTCCGACCACGGTGGCTTCTGGGTCAGCATCTCCACCACCGTGCATGCTACACTCCTAAGACAGACATGAGAACCATTAATTTCTCGCCAAGAGGGAACAGCCTTTGGGTGGATAGATGGATGGATAGATGGATGGATGGATGGATGGATGGAGGGGAAGGTCTTTCACAAAACAGCCTTTAGATGGATGATTGGATGGATGGGTAGGTGTGTGCATGGGTGGATAGACAGACAAATGGATGGATGGATACAGTCAGTCCTGCTACAACGCAACGAATGTGTTCCTGAAAATCCTTGCGTTCACTAAGACCACATACTAAAATACACATATCCAATGGAAGAAACACGAAGAGAATGCAACTCCAAAACTTAGTAACTTATACCAAACAAAATAAATTAAATAGCAAAAACAGTGATACCAGTGGCCAATAATGTAATGATGTGCATTTTAAATAAGAAATAATAATACATTATATCATAAACATCTCCTATGAGTCTTAAAACTCTCAGGAGAATTGCCACAGGACAGGACAGGACGGGACAGGGCGGGACCAGACTGGATGAAGCATATGGCTCAGTGGGCTAAGCCTATGTGCCTATAATTACAAGGTTGCCGGTTCAAACCCAGCCTCAGCACGTCTGTGGGTCCTTCAGACAAGGCCCTTAACCCCCAACTCCCTGGGCACTGCTACGGGTGGCTGCCCTTCGTGGACAGCTTACGCTACAAAGAGCAAGTGGAGGGAGGCGTAAAGATAATTTTCCCATGGGGATCAATAGAGTACTGACTATTATTAATGTGCCGAAGTTGCTAACTTGTCCATTGTCAATACTCAGGAGCTAGGATGTCCAATATGACCCTTCATGAACCATTTGCTGTCTTTTCTGATCCCACTAGATAGTGCTCTTGCTTTACTTTGGGGCATGCTTTGAGCCCTTATTTGAACAAACGGTACCATCTAGTGGCATCAGAAAATACAGCAAATGGTTCATAAAGCGTTGTTTTGCCTGTCATTAGTCAGGAGTACTGAACCACAGCCACAATGCACCCGGTCATACACACAGAATAAATACAATGGATTATGGTATGCGGAGGGGCACTGAAGGCAACGTGGCTACATACAGACTAAGAACAGCAAATGTCAGTGATTTAAAAAATGTTGCTGTGTTTTTATATGGCAATGTCAAATAATTAAACATTTTTTAGAATATTTGATTCTGGCCTGTGAATGGTTGTACAAAGAGTTGCATTCTTTTAGATCTGAAAACCAGTTTGACTAATTCACTGAAAAGAGCTTCAAAAGAACATTTCGATCGCAAATTGAACATCTGTGTTGGATAGCTGTTTTTGCCTGCAAGTAGTGTTTCCTGCAAAAATCATATCACATTGTAGTTCACATAGTGTTCTTCTCTCTGACTGAAAATCGCACAAATACAAATGCGATTCCACATTTTATTGGATTTGTGTACTAATATATTGATTGTGTTAGAGCAGATTTGCAGTGTGACATCATGCATTGTAGCAGAACTGACTGTACATTGTAATTCTGAAGGAAACTGCAGCTTCAGAGTAGCTCAACACACATTTAGACAGGAAAAAGACATTTACGCATTAAAAGACAGAAACAATAAATAACATAATAAATAGTAACAGTAGAAAGAATGCTGGGGAACGTTTCCATAGCAACAGGTTTCCATCCAACCAGTAAATGGGCACAGTAAGCCTGTATCTCAGGAAGAGTCATGGAAGGATATCAGTAATTACATGGTGCTAACACGTGGCATGTGGCTCAGTGGGGTAGGTCTCTGTCCTTCTGAGTGGAAGGCTGCGGGTTTGAATCCCACCCTCAGCAGAAGAGTTACATGTTCAATGGCCCCTAGTGTGAGGCCTTTAACCCCCCCCCCCCCAAAATGCTCTGGGGTGTGCCTGCCCTGGTGCTTCGACCTTGAGCTTTGCTCTCAACTGTATACATGCGTGGTAATAGAAAACCTACAAATTAGCTACATATTCAAGTGTGTATTAGTAATTTTATAAATCGCTGAAGTGTATGAAGGAGAACCTTTAATCAGTGTTTTCCCTGGAAACCAATCGCAACATAACAGGTCAGAAAAGGTGGCACGTCCCCCTACCAAATGTCTGCCTTCCTTCCGTATCCCTCCCCACTGATAACTTCCGGACTCATCCAGTAGGGGGTGCCGGTGACCGTTTTGATCCCGGTGCCAGACATGCAGATTGTCTGGATGCGTTTGCTGGCGCCGAAGTCCCCCAGCTTCACATTACCAGACAAGTCCCTAAGGATGTTGGCACCTGAAACGGGACATATATATGGTATTAGGAAATGTTGCATGAACCCAAATGACGGGCAATTTTAGGAATTTAAGGTGGAAGGCATAAGGGCCCATAGTTCATACAGAAGGGTAAAACTTATAATTAGCCAATGACATCCTTTGAATTAGTGAGTGACAGGTGAGAGGGCACTGTGGGGGTCAATCAGCTTTTAGCTAGGGAAAAGTGCCCCTCTGGCCTGGCCCCTGCCAAAAGGGATTATGACTGCCTGCTTCAAGCCACTCTTGTTTCCACTGTAAGTACAGGGAATGAAATGTTAGCTGGGTAAACCCTCCTTGGTGGCTACAGACTTGAGCTTTACACATATAAAGCCTCAGTAGGTGTTTCTCAGAAGCCCGGACTCTTCAAAATGTATTTTAAATAACTTCTGCACTTCAACGGGCCCCCCTGAAATTCTCGGCCCCCTGAAAAAATATCACCTTGGGTCAAGATCAATCTGATAAATATAGTATGCCATATGCTTGACAAAATGCACCCGGGTTGGGGGTACGAAATGTGTAGAAAATCACGTCCCATATTGGATAATCCTGTAAAACATTGGATTGAAGGGCTCCTTGTAAAGTGCTGCCCCCCCGAATCTGCCAGTATATCTGTGCCCCTATGGTGACACCCTGGTCCAAGGTTGTCCGAGGTTCAGAAGGACGCACAGTTAGCACAATCTAATTGCGCCCTAATGCCCGGCCAGCCAGTGGCTCCCTGCTCCAGAAATTACCCCCCCCACCCCACACACAGACACACACACCCAGGGAGTGGCAGTGGGTGGCGATTTTCAAAATGGTTGGCAGTATAACAAAAGTCCTGTTTTCTTATTTTTACTGGATCACCTACTTATATGTAAATTCTGCTCTCCTTTCTTCTTGTTAGAAATGATCTATAATCCTGTCATACCAACATGACTCCTTCTCAAGCGATTTGAATATACAGATAGCTTAGTCAGCAAGCTAACTACAAGTGTACTAAAAGCTTTCACAGAAAATTAAATGATCAAACTCAAAAACACAATAATAATTTTATTTATAATATTCACAAACGCCACTGGCAAAAGATGATACACAAAACAATAAACTGTCACCCTGGATTGCAATAAAATGTTTCTCTGCCGCTGCATGGGACAGAATCAATAAATAATGCAAGCCAACACCTAACCTTGTCAGTCGTGGACATTAACATTATTGGTAACTTATCCTGTCTTGTTGAAATGTCTCTCAATCACTATGCAGAGAAACCTGGTTTCCAGGCGGGTCTAAAATATCTGTTCTATCTGTTCAGTCAACTTTGCCTCCGTAAAAACTATGTATGAAGCTCTCAGACTCCCAGTGAAGCATGGCATCTGTGCGGGCTCCGAAAACATGTTATTGAAGCATATCCACCAATAAGCTTTAGTTTATTCTCCATGTAGACAAAGCGTACAAGAATCTTCCATAGACTCCCAGTGAAGCACAGCGTCAACGGGTGTCTATGGGCTGAATTTGTCCTGATTTCAAAGGGAAAATTTGCACCTTTGGTTCAATTAGTGACCTATATTACATTTTAATTGTAAAATAAATTTAAATTATATTTATACAGTGATGAATTCAATTCTTGGGGAATTTTTGGGGGAAGCCCTGCTTCCCGTGTAGTTTTACAGCAATCGCTTATGCCAGGGAGCACAAACAGACCCAGTTATGGACAGGACAGTAGGTGAAGCGCATCAAACAACATAAAAACAAAATAAAGAAGTTCAGGAGCTTCACTAGAGATTTATGGAAATGGGGGCTAAGCCTTTACTGGGGGGGTCTGACTTTAATAAAAATGAATGAGAACACACTATTTAAACTAACTAGTGTACATTCATTAAATTCACCCCTGAATGAATTTAAATATTTACATGCAAACAAATAATACAATCAATAAATAAAATGTAATAAATATGCTATTAAAAATTGGCCTTTTTAGTGATATTGTCTTCTGTGCAATTCAAGGCACTCATATAGCACACAAATTGCTTAGTGTGAAAGAAAAAGGTTGTTTCCAGGCCTTTAATTTAGCAGACATGAACTGGTACATCAGAGGCAGACCTGTGTTAAGACAGCACAGAGTAGCTGTATAATACTCAGAATGCATAAAAACATGTAAACGCCATCTGATTTCAATAACAGTGACATCAGCAATGACAGGGCCACAGCAGTCATGGAAAAAGTTCCACCTCTTTGAAAACAATCAGAGAAGAATCAGGTCTAACTTGTGTTGGTGGTTCCTGAAAAGCAGCAAGCAACACATCCGTGCTCTCTGAGGAACCTGAGCCGGACTCTGGCTTGAGGAAGACGGACGTGGTGGGACCGGCAGGGGGCGGGCACATTACCTTTGATGTCCCGGTGTACGATCATGTTGCTATGGAGATAGTACACCCCCTGCAGGATCTGCTTGGTGTATTTGCGCGTCAGTTTCTCTGGCAAGGCCCCGTATGCTTTCAGCTGGTCCTTTATGGAGCTCTGAGGGAGGATGAAGAGGGCCAGGGGTGTGAGAAAGAGTATTCTTCCATAACATGCATAAAAAATTAATTAACAAATAAGTAAATAAATAAATATCAGGATCTGCTATCACACAGATTTCCTACTGCTATTGCTTCCTGTCCAGTTCATGCAGAATAGGAGCCCATCCATAGCCGTGGCGTTACTGACCATCGGTCCATGCCGTTTACCCCAAAAGCACCATATTTCTTGCCACTTCCTGTTTTTGCTTCATGGCCCAATGCCAAAATCCAGTCGGTTTCTGACATCCTTGTACTGAAATCTTTATTTTCACCCCCCCCCCCAAAAAAAACCCTTAGTGGCTTCTCAAAACAACATCTTAAATTTTATTACTATTGTGTTTTTTTTTTTTTTTAATCTCGCGCCCTGACGTAAGCTTCTGCTAGCCCAGAATGTCACTGCGGAGAGTAGAAATCGAAACTAAACTAGCTCGTAAAAGCGTGTAAACTACCCTCTGAGGTGCTCACGATTGCCGCGGCCCACCGTCTTGTTAAATCCCAGGGTGCCTGGCTTTTGAGTGTAGATGGTGGATGCCAGGAGTAGGATGCCTCTGCCGTCCATAGCTCAGGATCCACCCTCTTGAGCTTAGATTTCACTCTCCTCAGCACAGACTCTGCCCTCATTGACCCAGACTCCATCCTCCTCAACACAGACTCTGCCCTCATTGACCCAGACTCCATCCTCCTCAACACAGACTCTGCCCTCATTGACCCAGATCCCGCTCTACTCAGCTCAGTCTCTGCCCTCCTCAGCTCAGACTTTGCCCTCATTGACCCAGACCCCGCCCTCATTGACCCAGACCCCGCGCTACTCAGCTCAGTCTCTGCCCTCCTCTGCTCAGACTTTGCCCTCATTGACTCAGACTCCACCCTCCACAGCACAGACTCTGCCCTCATTGACCCAGACTCCACCCTCCTCAGCACTGACTCTGCCCCTATTGACCCAGACTCAACCCTCCCCAGCTCAGACTTTGCCCTCATTGACCCAGACTCCACCCTCCTCAGCTCAGACTTT
>JAODKC010000001.1:22965969-23008458 GCA_026777985.1 Mormyrops attenuatus
CTGCCCTCATTGACCCAGACTCCACCCTCCTCAGCACAGACTCTGCCCTCATTGACCCAGACTCCACCCTCCTCAGCACAGACTCTGCCCTCATTGACCCAGACTCCACCCTCCTCAGCTTAGATTTCACGCTCCTCAGTGCAGGCTCCACCCTCCTCAGCTTAGATTTCACGCTCCTCAGTGCAGACTCCACCCTCCTCAGCTTAGATTTCACGCTCCTCAGTGCAGGCTCCACCCTCCTCAGCTCAGACTTTGCTCTCATTGACCCAGACTCCACCCTCCTCAGCTAATAGTCCACCTTCCTTAGCTCAGTCTCCACCCTCATTGGCTCAGACTCCACCCTCCACACATCTCTGCATCCCCCCCAAACAGGCTCCACCCACCACCGCACCTACCCCAGCCATGTACTCCACGAAGATGGAGATCTTGCGCTTATCAGGGTCCCTCAGGCAGCCGTAGTACTGCACAATGCGCTCATGCCTCAGATTCTTCAGCAGCTGGATCTCACACTCCAAGGCATTTACCTCCTGCATGGGGCAGATAGGGCGAAACAGCTAAGCCTCAGTCCCGTTTAGCCACCATACCCTCTACAGGCAGCTGTTAGAATTACCCAGTATATTGGGTGACTTCCAGTACTTAGCCTAGCAAACTCCCAATATATTTTCTGATTACTCATCGTGATTGGAAAAAAAAACTATCATTAAAGAAGCAAACGACACTGTTAAAAGGTACACAGTACAAAGTCCACCACAGTGGTTGTTATTTTTCCTGGAATCAGCGGTGTAACTAAAAAAATCTGTGCCCCTAGACAAAATGTCAGCTTAGACCTCCGCCCTGCCTCCCTACCACATATAAATTTACATATTCTATGCCCAAACTGTGCCCCTGCATGGAATTACTGCTTCTGTGTGGATGTTTTCCCAAAATTTATCACAAAACAACCACAGACATGACTATAAGCAGGAGTAATACATTAGGTGCTAATGAGCGTCATGCCACACCATGACACAGGAGGGCGCTCTAAGCTGCGTCTCCTTCAGGAGAACTCCACACTGCTGTCAGCTCACCTTGCTGGTCTCCTGGCACTCGGGGTCGAAGGGCACCTGCTTGACGGCCAGCTCTCGACCCGTGTCAGCGTCGTAGCACAAGTACACCTCTCCAAATCCTCCTCGGCCAAGCAACTTCCCCAACCTCCAGTTTGCTGGAGCACGAGGAGCTACAATGAAAAGCAAAACTGCTCAGCCCTCCTGCCTACCCACCTGAGACGTAGAGCCATAGAGTCATCGCTGTCAGTGAGGTTTCTGGACAATCGATTTACTGGAAGTTCATCCCTTGTGGTATTTATTAAATCAGCTTGGCCAATTTCAGTTCAATTGACCGATTATTGGGCTACAGTAACCACCTCTGACCAGATGGCAGCGGTGTACATATCATCTGGTGCCCTTACTTCCATTTTACACCAAAATCATTTTCTTTAATCCCAATTTAAAGTGTACATACAGGTTCTAAAAAAATCAAGTAAATGTAAAAAAGACAAGAAATTAAAAATAAGTACATTCACGCCATAATCAATCATCCACAATTAACGTAATAATGAATGAAACATGAATGTTAAACAATTAAAATCCATCATAGGGTGCGTAAAGGCAACTCTCATTGCTGATGTCACTGTTATTGAAATCACTCACATTTGAGGCGCGAGCTGTCATCTGGCGTCCGGGATGGCGTGCAGCGGTCTGCGTATGGCAGGGTGGGGGGAACTGGCTGGAACAGGCTCTCCTGGGGCATGAAGCTACGAGGGAAGGTCCGGCGACCTGCACCCCCCCCCCCCCCACCACCATGCAGACAAACGCATACCCCCAGTAGGTAAACACGCACAAGAAAGCAGGAAGGCGTGTCCATAAATAAAGAGAGCAAGAAATGCCAGTTGAGGTCACAGAAGCAGTGGGGGGCACAGAGTGGACACACAGAGACGATCACAGACAGACAGAGACAGACAGACACACACACGCAAACAGAGAGATTAAAACTGCTGTTAGCTCTGATTCCGAGCCAAGGATGAAAGCCCGCTAGGATATTGTGCTTTCTACTACATGCGCCTCACTTCCTGTCAGACAGGAAGCCATTCCAAGGGCTTTTGTATAAGTTGTGTGAGGGAGACCGGAGTCATTGTGATCCCAGATTAGGTTTCAGTAACTGCCACTGAAAACCAGCTTCATCTGCCCCCCAAGATTGACCCCCTCCACACCCCACCCCAATCAGTTTCAGCAGCCTTCCTTGCCCCCTGAAAATGAACACACCCCTGACTGATGCTCTGTGGAAAAAAATCCAAACCATAGGCAGGGCTGCTTACCGTCATTGTAGTCCTTGCTGCGCCGGGACAGGTGAAACTGCCGGGGGAAGGTGCCACCCTTCCCATGCCGACCTGCAGGGGGAGCCATACAGGCCTCAGCATCAAAAGGGCCCACCGTCACAGAGAGGCCTGCAGAAGCTTTACCCGTTTCTTGCACGACCCAGAGTGAACAATTTTAGTAATTACCACAGAGAGGGCCTCTCGACCAGCCACGATTTCTAAAGTCACAACCTGCTATATGCTTCACTGATTTCCAATAGCCAGTGAACTAAAGCAATTATGCAATTTCCATGTGACCCAATGTATATAATGTAATGTTCTAGGCATAATCTATACAAGTTTATATACAGTACCAGTCAAACGTTTGGACACACCTGTCCATTGAAAGGTTCATTTATACTTCTCTAGATTTTAGAATAATTATAGTTTTCATGTCTATATAAATTAACATATAAGGAATTATATACTGACCAAAAAAAAAAATTAAACTGCTCTGTGGGTTCAGACTCTCAGTTCAAATCCCGTGTGATCCCACTATTGGGCCCTTGATTAGGCCTCTAACCCCAATTTTTCCAGGGACTGGCACACCCTACGTTCTCCTCTATGACAGCTTCATGAGGTGGCCTCCTGGGACGCTTTTCCAGCTGTCCTGAAGGAGGTCCCACATATATGCTGAGCACTCACTGGCTGCTTTTTCTTCAATCTCTGGTCAAACTTCTCCAGAACCATTTCTGCTGTGTTAAGGTCAGGTGGCCTGGTCATGTGATGCAACACAATCACTCAAAGCTTGCCGTGTCCAAACTTTTGACTGGCACTGAATACACACACACACACACACACACACACACACACACACACACACACAATGTAGGCTTGTCCTATTCAGGGTGGAAGGGATCTGGAGCCTATCCAAGAAGCTACGGGTGCAAGGCAGGGAATAACCCAGGACGGGATGCCAACCCACACACATGGACAATTTGGTAACTCCAACTCTAGTCAGCATATCTGTGAGCTGTGGGGGGGAAACTGGAGTACCTGGAGGATACCACACAACGACATGGGGAGAACATGCACGCAGAGCCATGATGGAGACTCAAACCTTGGTTCCAGAGATGTGAGACAGCAGTGCTAACCATGGTCAGAAAACTATTATTTATTGGTAGTTAGAACTCTTTATATGTAGAAGCTAACATGAAAAGGCGGCCATATTTTTAGGAATGTTTATGACAAAAACTATGTATTCCCTGGCTGCTATGGCTGTTCTCACCCTCGTGCTGAAGTTAGTGCTGTCCTCTGGTCCGACATTGAACCATAGTCCACCAGAGGCATAGGAAATGGGGAGCAGATGTGTGTGCTAACGACCTGCCTTCTCTCCACTGTTTACATTACTGGCACCAAGGGGGACATCATTTGCTTAATGTCAGTGTTTTGCGTACCAGAGGACTGAGAGAGGAAAACAGGCAAACTGTGATGGGGAGAGAGAAAAAATGAATAACAACTGTTAAGCGGAACAATGACAGGGTCGTGGATGGAGATTTAGAATAGAGCGTTTGAGAGCACACACGAGAGTGTGAACCCCGATTTCTGCATTATCGGTGTAGTGGAAAAGATCCATTCCCCGCGGCCGACATTTGAGTGGATAAACTCCTTAACGGGCCTCACAGGGACGCCATCAGCGGCAGAGAAGTTATCTGCTCAGCTTTCGAAACTGAAACACCTTCGGGCAGCAAGCTAGAAGCAGGTGTGAGGCAGCGGAGGCTACCTTCCTCTGATTGGCTCGGTCCGAGAGTATTGGGAAATTTTGAGCCGCAGCGCATCAGTACCATAATGCCACAGCTGCTGGGAACCGGCACACTTTCACAGTGTATCTGTGGTATTACCTGAGATATAGCGACGACTGGGCCTTAAAAATGTACAATACATTGGATACAATAGGGGCTGGAACTAGCAGCAGATCACCACAAGTTTCTCACCTTTGTAATCATAGTTGAAGTTCAGGTAGTTATTGTCCAGGTTTAGCTGGGAGAATGTGGGGCTAAAATACAAAAAACAATCATAATAAATAGATAAGCAAATGAATAAATAAGCAAAATGTCCAATTTGTTATTCTATTGCTTCTAGGCAATTGTGTTGTGTTATTCCCAAAATGCACTGGGCCTTGTTGGCATGTGAAGACAACACTGCAGGTTATTGTGATGTGAGGTTTTAATTGGCTGTTAGAGAATACAGGGTACCCGAGGAATTCACCCTGCACACTGGAACCTTCGCAGAGCACTCAAATTCCACTCTTCTAGTAAAGGTTTTTGTTGTTCGCTCTCCTCAAACCTGCACGAGCGACGTTGCTTTTTCAGAACAGGGATGGCAAATCCCCAGGACGCATGTCGTTCCGTGCCAGGGGCAAGAATTTCCATGAAGTCATTTCCTACAATTGTTCGCAGGACCCAGATAAGGGTCCCGGTCAGCTAGCAGGACTCTTGGCCGCCTCCAGGGGGCGCTGAGAGTAGCAGAATCTGAGATGCACATAATGCAGCTCTGGTGCTTAGCAACGAAGGCTCTGAAGCACGTTGCTCCTGTGCTGTTCCTCTATATTCAGGGACACCGGCCTTATCAAGATGGTTATGTTTACATTTGTCCGTAAAGGGACGGCCGAGCCTGGCTTGCGATAGCTTCTCTATTTTTGCAGACCCCCAGAAAAAAAAAAAATTCTAAAACCCTTATTTTTGTATACATTTCATACCCCCTGTGCTAAGGGGGGGAGGGGGGGTGTGGCATCCCATATTTTTTTCAGGGGGCTGAGCCCCCCTGAGGGTGACATCCTAGATTCGCTCCTAGGGCAATTCACTATTAACAACAACAACAACAACATATTGTCATTATGCAATGGATATCCCAACCAAGGATGTCCTGTCTCAATCCCAATGCACCATGGGGGCTTTAGACTCACCTATAAAAGCTGAATAAGAGGTTGTGGGAGTTTGAATTATAGTAACAATAATATAATAGATAATTGACGTAAGCACATAGGTTAGCTCCCCAATCCCAAATGTCTCACCTGTCTAGTGAGTGGTCCAGGGACTGACAGCTCCCAGACAGGGAGTCCTCAGCGCTGCCAAAGGGCTGGAAGCAGAACGAGGAGGTTTGGTCACATCCATGTTGACCCGAAACCGCCAACGGGCCAACAGCAGTGACATGGCAATCTCAGCAATAAAGGAGCGGTCAAACTAGTTTGAAAAAATATTTGCGTCTCATTCACTTCCGTTATAGCTGTGCGATGCGAAAATCAGATTCTTCACTTCTGGTAGCAGAGTGATTTCACGCCATCTTACTTGAACTTTGACCTGTAAATTCGCCAAACCAGGCGAGGTGTGCATGGGGATGGCTGTTACGCTTCACGGACCGTGGGCTGTGGAACAACCTAATTCTTTTTAATTGTTGACTGCCAGAATATAAATTAGTAAACAGGTGAAAAGCCGCATGACCGCACTGAGCATTCAAACGGCTCTCAAAGGTAGAAACCATATTACAGTCACTAGTTAGTATGCTTCACAGTGAGCTAGAAGGCTAATATTACAATATGCATTTATTACACTATGTGCTACTAATTTAACCAATACTGGCTGGCAAGGTATGCGAAATAAAAATGAACAAGTAGTTTTCAAATATACATTTTATAGGCAATGTATGAGACTTATTCCTGATTAACATTACTCCTTATTAATATTACTCCTTATTAACATTATTCCTGATTAACATTACTCCTTACTGACATTTCTCCATATCAACATTACTCCTTAACATTACTCCTGATTAACATCACTGCACCAACACTAATTGAAATGAAACATCACATCCTTTACGACGCACATTTTCACTCGGAGCTGTAAAGACGATGCGAATTTTTCCACTCTAGTGTTGACCGCACCTTTAGAAGTGCTCAAGGGAGAGCAGCAAACAAGAGTCCAAGGTCTCGTTAATGGAAAGTCGCCTTGGCGAGGACACAGATGCCCACAGAGGGCAGCCTGCTTGAGGTCATACTTAGTGGGGGGTGGAACAAATCCAGGGAAAGAAATCATTACTGTTTAATATAGTCTTCATTTATCTATCTGATGCTTTTTTGCAAACCATCCTTATGGCTAGATTTCTTGCACAAGTATCTTAACTGAAGTATGTCAAGTGTGACTCAAGGGTGCAATGGTAGTATCTTGCTGGGAAAAGGACCTGCAACCCATTCGATCACAGGTCCATCCAGTGGCAGTGTGTACCCCCACTCAAACCGTGCTTTTGCACTAGGCCCCCTGTTGGTCACAAGCAGTTACTGCACTAAATATCAAATAAAGCTTTCCTTAATAGATGCTGAAGCAGCATGTTCTTCTAACTGTTTATTTAGTTTTTGAAACATCTGGGAGGAAGGCCAACGCCTCTAAGCACCATCTCCCACTAGGTTTCCTGGACAGACGGGGGAACCTACATTCTGGTCCATAGCCTCGGGAATGAACTCTCCTTCGCTGTTGATGCTGGTGTAGGAGCCTTGACGTGCGATCTGCTGCTGCTCCTCAGGAACACTGCCTGGGGGGGGGGAGGCGCGCCCAGGGTGCAGGGAGCCTGGGTGACCAGAAGCAAGCAAAAGGCAGGTGAAATGGCGCAACAGGACGAGGGCTCCACGTCTGTTCCAAGTAACATATGATGTTCTGCACACCTTTACAGAAAGGCGACCTTTGTGGCCCTCAGGTCAAATGAGCGGTTTGACAGGACGATTGGGCGCCACGGAAGAGCCCGCAAGGGCTGCCCTCGGTCGCAGGAGGAACCCCTGCTGGGTGCCCCGTCTGCTGGGCCAAGCTATCGTGACTGACAGGTCACCTCCCCCACCTGATCATCTCACCGGGGCCGCAAGGAGGTGGATAAAATGTGATGGGGGGGGAGGCGATGTCACAATAACCACCATCGTTTATATTAATTACAAGGGAGGGGGGATGCCTCTAAGGCCACCTGGCCACCTTGGCTCATTAAATGTAATATAGGAGAACTTGAGACTGGCAGGACTGTGTGAGAATCTGGAGCCACTGTGTGTGAATCTCCTTGTTGAGACAGGCTGTGAATGATCTGTATGATCCCCACCCAGCTGGAGTTCATTACCTCATTACTACTGTGCAACAGCGTGAAATTTTATTATCTTTAATTAAGAGTCACTTAGTACATTGTGTAAGAAACCAGAAATTAGCCATGAGAAAAGCACTTTGTGGTCTTCAGGATCCTATGGACCCCTCCGCAGTGGCAAATCTAGGATTTTTTTAAGGTGCAATAACATCCTTATTAGCTAATGACATGTTTTGAATCAGTGAGTGACAGGGGAGGCCAATCAGCTTCTATCCTGGGCCAGTGTCCGTCTGGCTCCGCCCCTGCTCTTAGGCGAGAATCTCACACCCTGATGCTCTTCATCAGGAGATAAGACGATGGCTTATATTTACTTTACAGTACTCAGAAATAGAAGAAATGACAGTGAATGAATTTAGACCAAAGAGAGGGAGAGAACTAGCAGCTTTGGATTAAACTGAACTTGCACATGGTGCAGTTCACCCAGACTCACCAGTGGAGTGTTTGCGGACTCTCTCCGGACCCTTGAATAAGGACCCCTTCAAGTCTCCCAGGGACTTAGACGGTTTCATCTCACTCTGTTTATCTGCTCTGCTGTTGACCTCCAAGAACTGTGTCACACAGGAATGAGAGAACAGCCACTGTATAAACAGTTCAGTAAATAAAGATACAAGTCAGTCTGGTACGGTCACCGTTCTCCTTATTTGCCGAATAACAACCTCAGTCAAAGAGGAATTAGCACTTATAAATTAAAGACGGAAGCTTCCAGCATCTCACTGCTTCACCAAAGGCTATTGGTTCTATGGCAGAATAATACCACTTGTCCAGTACTCTGTCAAACTGGTTTGCCAAGGCTTTTGGGTCTAATCCAATTCCCTCTAACTGTCGAAAAAGGCTCTTAGCATGTTAGCAAGCGAAGTCCAGCCATTTTCAATAACTGTTTGTAAAGTCAGGTTTGTCATGACCTGGAGTTCGCCGTTGTTGAATGAGTTTTTAGCTTACTGGCTCGAAAACACCACTCCGACAACAACAGGCTTGTTTTCAAACATCCAGAATAACTCCATTTAAATATCAGTTTCCCGGACGAACACGACACACTTCGGAAAAGTGACTTGTTATGTTCTCGAGCAGGAAGGCGTTAAGAGAAACACTGAGCCAAACTCAGTGTTTGCCGAACAATGGGACTGACTGCGGTACCACGAGGCAGACCCAAACAATCATCATGCCCAGCGCTCTGTCAGAAGGTAAACAAACAGAGCACATGTGGTGGATGGCTTCCTGTTTTGGAAGAACGTTCTTCACACTTGTACTAGACTCAAGTTTAAAACAGTGTCGAATTCCTTCCTTATCGAGGTGATGCTGAGGACTGTTTGACCTTTCCCATCCTGAACACTCAGGCAAGGGATGACCAGATGTGGGACACTCACATGGTTGTTCTTTGGGGTCTTCAGCAGCACCCTGAGCAGACTACTTATGCCGTTGCTGCGGTCCAGGCTCAACACGGCCTTATCCACATCCTCCTGGCACTTCAGCGAATACAGAAGCTGGAGAAACATGAAAGCTGCTAAGATACCAAGCTAACCTCCCTAATGACCTTCCCTCCAGAGGGTGCAGAAGGTTTACAGGCATGAAAGAAACCACGTTGATCAATGGGGCCGAGCTAGCAGGTATACAATCCTCAGTAGGGGTCTCTCCTCTCATTTTGCCGAGCCTTACCTCTTTATCCGCATAGAAGAGGTCCATCTGCTGTCCGAAGGCGTCGGTAGCTTTCTGGAGAAGTTCTTTGAATTTTAAGGGCCTCTGGAAGAGAATGATCCTGCAGGCAGAGCCAGAGCGTTCAGGTCAGTATGTCAGCAAGCAGCAACATTTAAGGTCAGGCTGCTATAAATGGACTCATATGTAGACAATTGATGAATATTCTCTTGACCACTGCAGCTTCAGCCATGCAGCAAAAGCCTGAGAAATAAGAAGGGTATTAATAACTAATTACAGTATGTTAAACTTCAGTTCTGTTGAGAGCCATCAGGCATCTGGTAATGTGAGAAATAATTCTGCCTTTTTTAACCTCAGTGGATGGAGTTCCCAGAAGAGCCAACATCACACTCTAGTATTAATGATATTAATAAAGATGCTACTGTTCTTTTTATTTTTATGAATACCCTCGCAATATACAGTATTGGTGTTCATGGTCATGACCTGCTGCTTCTGTTGTCAATGTGGTAACAGGATTAACAAGACTAACAAAACACAGATAAGCTGGGGCGACAGGGGGAGGGATAAAGGTCAACTGCGACCAATTAAAATAAAAAGCCTGACCCACGGAGCAATTCTACTGGTCCTCAGCACCACTCTGGGGTTGAAAATTAACTGTCTTGCCATGCCAAGAGCAACAGGGCCTGCTTCAAGGCTGGACCGATGGCAATGAGGCCAATTTCCCTGGGAGGAAAGTGAAAGAACCGGAAAGCGAAAGAGGAAACAGGACACTGCTCTCCAGTAACACTTGGCTTCACTGAAACTGGAAAAAAAACCCAGCTGAAGATTCGGGTCTCATTCAGCTGGAATCCCATTGCTCTAATAGTGACAGTGGTGGCCTAATGGCTAGTGATGTGACCTTCTAATAGAAAGAGTGCTGGTGTGAATCCCTGACCAGCAAAGTATCACTGAGGTACCCTGACCAAGGTACTGCTCCCTGGGCACTGAATTTGCTGCCCCTTGCTGTGTTACATATGGGTTAAATGCAGACGACAGATTTATTTGTTCTGTGTTTTGTTTTTTTGCATTTACCATATATCCACTTAATAATCCTTGGCGCTCAATATGATTTTATTCATTTCGATAGTGTCAACATTTGCGCTGCAGGATACTGGATGGTCTTATTGGATGCATGCTTTAGCTGCCGTTTTCACGGCCTTGAGGCGCTTGACTGACCCAAAGATACAAGGTGTAGTGATCAGACAGGACATCCCCCCCACCAGTCCATGGTCAACCGGGGGGGCGACGTCAGAGGAGCACCAGGAGAAGGAGGAGATAAGAGATGCCTTTCCTTCCTCCACATGGCCGAACTGCAGATAACCAGCCTGTTTATGGTCTTTTTCCCAACGGACAAGGCGGCAGCACAATCTCTCTCATGCTCGTATTTTTTTCACAGGCTTGGGAATGCTGCTGGTTTTCAAACAGGCTTAAATGCGGAGACAGTCACTGTAAAATGCAGACTGTTCTCAGTCAATCACTTATTTGATTTGAGTCTAGTAACATTATAATTGTTTTCCAAGATGCACCTGCAGCCAAACTGCAGCCTGATGACACTCTGGGATTTCCCAAAAGTCTTGGTACTTAGATCATGGTCCAATGTGTTTTAACAAGCATCGGGACCAGAGCATGAACCCGACTCCTTAGGTTTTCATCCAAAAATGTTTCATCTCTGTGGTCCATGACACAGTTCTCGCAACAAAACGCACTGCTGTTCAGGGGGCGCCGTGTTTCAGCGTCTCAATGTTTCTTCTCTTAATCGCATAGTCAGCGCTCCACTTCCAAGAAAATCTGCAACCTTACATCAACACTCAAGCATCTGGTTTGTCTAGCATGAGTAGATGTCAGTGTACAGGTTTGGTTTTGCCACTGAATCTATTGCCTATAAAGAGGACAAAATGCTCATCAGCCAGACTGATGCCATTTGTTAGGCGAGACCCTGAAGTAAAGGTTATGGATTATGCGATTTTTTACTCACGGTTGTGGAGGTGAACATCCACAGCCAGGAGTGCAGTACCCTGCTTACGGCCAGAAACCAGCCAGGTAAAGAGCGGAAGCGACTTTCTAATGCCAGAGATGACTGTTAACTTATCTGACAGTTCCTCGTGAATCGTAGGATGACATCAAGTGACCTTCAGCAGGAATGGGAAACATTAAGTGCAGGTGTGAAGTGCACTGCTAGGACATCGAATCAGGCTCCTAGAAGCAGGACAGAAGTGCTCACAGGCAGACACCCATAAATTGAGAAGCGAGTGAAACAAAAAAATTGTGCTGTGGTCTCTTAATTTTTTCTGCGGCTGTGTTAGAACTGCATTCTTCCGCTGAAGATTAAACATTTCCATCACTTTGCATTCATTTTAGATTGTGTTCTAGGTTTGGAATTTTAAGTAATGTTAGTTAGAATTAAAGATCATAATACTGTATAATAGTGATTTACTACTCTGATTCGCCTGAATGGTACTATGTGTGCAGTTAGAAAATTAATCAACACCCTTCCAACCAATTAGATTGGAGAATTCCACAGTACCGTGGTATAACTCTTTTTAATGATGCTTTATTTGCCATTTGTCAAGTCCATATGAATTCTTTATTATTGATATATCTCTCTATTATCTCACCCTCCTCTGAAATAAACACACAGCTTGGGCCCAGTCATTTACCTGGCTCCCCTGAAGCAGTGCTCAAGCATTTAACAGGGACATGATTGCTCTATATAGGCACGGGAAGCTATGGGCTTCATGGGCGGAGAGCCACAAAGCGCCCCAAAAACTACACCACCCCAAGCAGCTTCTAAACACCGGCTGCTGGTCAGAGGCCAGGCTAACCTAAGGTACACAGCACAGCAGTGGTATTCAAACTTTTTACTTTCTACTCTGATTTAAAAAAATCCCACAGTAATCCGAGGAATTGGCATCCTCCCCTTCGAGATTTCATACCCCCCTGAACGGCCTGGACGTTACTTTAAAATAGGATCGATTTAGTGCACGGTGGCGGGATTCGAATGCTTGTACTTTAGGCATTAATTAACTTCCAGCAGGTCTGCTCTGCATAATTTGAAATGTCTCACAGTCTGCCACTTTCAGTGCTGCTTCCGTGGCCTTCGAACCCGGCCGAAGGTGAAGCGGACGCAGAGTAAAGAAAGGTATGAAACACAAACGTAACGAGTAACTACTTTACCTTTTCTCTCGCTCATGTTCCAACTTAACACGCAGATCCTGGAGGAGAAAAAAGAGAAAAAAAACAGTAATTGAGAACAATGTGCCTATTTGTGTATTATAATGGCGGATGTGAGGTATGTAACTGGAGACGAAAAGTTAGCAAAGCCAAGGACTGCAGAAAAAAGACCTTCTGACCTTCAGAAAAGACTGCTGCCGAATGATCATCGCACGCAGGCATTAATGAATAAGAAAATTCCACAAGGCACCCATGTACAAGAGGTCACAAAAGCATTTAGAAATCATGATCCAGAAAAACAAATGGCAAGATATCATTATTATTGATCTATACTTGATTTCTGTCTGAATGTTTGACCAAATGCACCGATCAGCCATAACATTAAAACCACCTGCCTAATATTGTGTAGTTCCCCCTCATGCCACTGAAACAGCTCTGACTTGTCAAGCCATGGACTCCATACAAGCTCTGAAGGTGTCCTGTGGTATCTGGCACCAAGACCTTAGCAGCAGATCCTTTAAGTTGTGAGGTGAAGCCTCCAAGGGTCGGACTTATTTGTCCAGCACATCCCACAGATGCTCGACTGGATTAAGTTATGGGAAAATTGGAGGCCAAGTCAACACCTTGAACTCTCTTTCATGTTTCTCAAACAACTCCTGAAAAGTGTGCCAGGGCGCATTATCCTGCTGAAAGAGGCCACTGCCATTGGAAAACATTGTTGCCATAAAGGGATTTGTTTGGTCTGCAACAATGTTTAGGTAGGTGGTACATGTCAAAGTAACATCCATATGAATGCCAGGACCTAAGGTTCCTCAGCAGAGCAGCCCAGAGCATCACACTGCCTCTGCTGAGTATAGTGCATCCTCATGCAATCTCTTCCCCAGGTAAATGACACACACGCACCCGGCCATCCACACGATGTAACAAAAAACGTGACTCATCAAACCAGACTACCTTCTTATATTACTCCATGGTCCAGTTCTGATGCTCACATGCCCATTGAGGCACTTTCGGCGGTGGACAGGGGTCAGCATGGGCACTCTGACTGGTCTGCAGCTACACAGCCCCATACACAGCAAGCTGTGATGCGCTGTGTGTTCTGCCACCTTTCTATCACAGCCAGCGTTAACTTTTTCAGCAATTTATGCTACAGTGGCTCTTCTGTGGGTTCAGACCATACGGGCTTGCTGTCCTTCCCCATGCACATCAATGAGCTTTGGGTGCCCATGACACCATCACTGGTTCACCGGTTGGCCTTCACTTGGACCTCTTTTGGTTGGTAATCACCTCTGCATACTGGTAACACCCCACTAGATCTGCTGTTTTGGAGATACTCTGACCCAGTCGTCTAGCCATCACAATCTGGCCCTTGTCAAAGTCATTCATATCGTTACACTTGCCCATTGCTCTGGCTTACAATACATCAACTTCAAGAACTGACTGTCCACTTGCCTAATATGTAATGGCACCCTTGACAGGTGTTATAATAACTAGATAATCAGTGTTATTCCATTCACTTAGCAGTGGTTTTAATGTGATGGCTGATCGGTGTATATTTCATCTCAGTTAGTCTAAGCTAAGGTTGTGCTCATTGCTGACAAAGTCTGCAGCTATTCCTTTGATTGAATTGAACTGAACTGTATTTCCTTTATTGTTATTGTACACAGTATAATGAGATTCAATGATAAAAAAATACAATAAAAACAGTAACAATGTACAATATGAAGACATAAATACAATGTTCATATACATATTGTGCAAATGGTAGATAAAATGACTCTGCGATACCTGTGCAATGTTACGAGTGTAATGCAAAGTTTATAGGGGTGTTTGCATATATATGTAAAATACATAGTGGACTAGCTAAATGAAGAAATGTTGACTAAATACTGAATAAATGCTAGTATTTTCAGCAGGTCTCAGACCATTGCAGGTTTGAGAGAGCTGTGAGGGCTAGATTATTATGGGATGATAACGGAACATTAAACCCACTTTTGTACTCTATAAGCAGATGCGCTAACATTCTAAATTTATGGACACTCCAGTGAAGACACTTTTTGTAAGTATCAACCCATCTGCCTCCAGCTGGGCCCCTTACTTTCACTTCAAGCGATTTTATTGCCAGGATAACAGGCGATGTAGCACTGGATGAAGGTCAAGTGGGACATTCACTAAGTGGGACCCATAAGGCTTAGCTGAGTTAGCTGAGAGCTATTTGTAATTTATTTAATTACAATAGATAAAATACTCTTCAATATCAAAGTCAACCATAGCAAAGGCCAGTGAACACATTCAATACAAGTGTCCTGGACCATGTTTCCAAACCTTTCTAGACACTAGATGCTCTCAGACACATGTGTGGACAGCCCTCTTCAGTTCAGCAGCTGCTGGTTTTCAAACAGCCTTAAATGCAGAGACAGTCACTGTAAAATGCCAACTGTTCTCAGTCAATCATTTCTTTGATTTGAGGTGTCTAGTAACATTATAATTGTTTTCCAAGATGCACCTGCAGCTAAATTGCAGCCTGATGACACTCTGGGATTTCCCAAAAGTCTTCGTACTTAGATCATGGCCCAATGTGCTTTAACAAGCGTCGGCACCAGAGTAAACGAAACAGCTCCGTTGAAATAATGATTCGGCACCTTATTCGGGAATGCTGCACTTTTCTTCCCATGCATTCCAATGACTTGGCAAAAAGCTTTTGGACTCAGCCGACTCTTATCACCTGCTTCTAATTAAAGTGCCGATTTGTTTATTGCAGTAAATGAGGCCTGTCTTCTAGCAGCCAATCAAAACAGCGTGTTAGTATGGATGTGAAGCCTAATAGCTGTATTTGGAGACCTGGGTTCTGTATCGCGAAGATGGACATTTGTGTTAGCAAGATAACTTGTTGGATTTAAGGTAGTCTGGGATCATTGTAAGTGAACAAAGATAAGGTATTTAAACAGGAGTACCTTAAATGTGACGAGTTATCTGGCTAACCACCAAATCTCACTGTGTGATACGGGCCCCTGGTGATGCAAACGATCCCTGGAGCTCTTCAACTGTGTCATTTTGTTACATTGATGATCCTCATTGTGTGAAAGGACAAGATTTCACCTTCTTAGCTGCAATTTAAGTGCCACTCTAGTGCTGATGATTTCACTACTAGTCATAAATCCAGCCTTTACCAGTTTAATATCCAATCAATCATTTTTTTTTCTTCATGCGTTGGGCCTTTGGATAACAAAAAGATTCCAAATGCATGACCTCATTTTCATACCCCAGTGAAACAGGAAGCCACAGAATGCCACAACAGTTCCTTATTTAGCATAATTGTTAGGAGGATATTTTCCACACTTAAAAAATCACTTGAATATAAAACATTTTTAGATCTAAAAGAATGTAGGCTGCTCGTGCTTAAGCCTAAAAAAATTTATGTACATTTGGATTCAAAAGTAGCATATTATATGATAAATCTTTCCAAATCAAAAATGTATTGACACATTCCATTTGTCCAGGCTATATGATCCATCCATCCTTCCATCCATCCATCCCTTCCTTGAACCTTATGCTTCCTGGCTGATGCTATAGTTTTCCTGATCCTGATTGGATGAGAAGTTGCAAGGGTAAGAGCGAAGCTCCTTACCTGTTTGAACAGTGGGGGTCTGGTCTTCGCCTTGCCGCTGGTGATTGAGGGGCAGCAGCGTTGCCCGAGAGCCACCAGATCCTTCATAATGGAGTTCAAAGCCTCCTCATCATCTGTGGACAGGAACAGTGGTCCATATGCGGTCAGGCTGGGACGACCAGGAGTGCGCGCGGTCAGGCTGGGACGACCAGGAGTGAGCGCGGTCAGGCTGGCATCAGCCATCCACTGTGTTTTAGCCACAGCATGGACACACCCGGCAACAAGGAACTAAACCCAACCATTCGGTATCTAAACTCCCTTTCAGAAAATCCATCTTTCACTCAAGGATTAAGGGTGAAACAACAGGCAATTCTCAGTATTAATCGGTTACAAACATTACCCCAAGGAAAAACAATCTTAACAACCAAGGCGATTAATAGACTAAACATTAAGCTAAACACGCCCTTGTCGGTCTGTCACTATTGTGACACGCCTGGATTGGGATGACACACCCTTTAGCCGTTAGCCTCCACAGAACCTTTCATTGTCAACCCAAAGGCCGCACATGCGAAGCTGCATGGTCAAAACATGGGATTCGAATCTCCCCGTGTTATACTTACCATGTCTACAAACACGCAAAACCATCTGCTAGAAAAATGCAATGTCAAGAGTGCTGGGGGCATAGAGTTAACCCCCCCGAACTGATTGGCAGAAATAAATTGACTATATATCCACCCATCTTTGTTCCAGCCACTTAACTGCATTTCTTATCTGTCTTAATGTCTTTTTCACTCCATCCATCAATCCATGTTCTATAGCCACTTGTCAAATTGCAGGGGCATGACCACGTGGGCGGGGTGGTGGCTCTGTGCCCGTAATCGGAAGGTTGCTGGTTCAAATCCTGTGAGTGCCAAAAGTAATTACACTCTTTTGGGCCCTTGAGCAAGGCCCTTAACCTGCAATTGCTTCCTCTTGGGTATGATGCTCAACTTCCAGGGAAAAGTTGAGGGTTGGTGGCAGGATTGGCACTTCAACCACTGGGAAAAAAAAAATCCACACCGTTCCATTATATTTGAACTAGTGTGGTGCATGTGGACCACAGGGCAGAAGGTTGGAGAACACCCTGAACGCCACGCTTGTCCATCACTGGCCCATGGGTCCAGGGGGAGCATCATCTTGTTTTACTCTATATGGCTGAGATAATAAACTAATCAAACTAATCAGAACATTAAAAAAAAACATAAAGAGAAAATAACGTGCATAAAAGTAAAAATGTAATGCCATAGCCTGTGGCATCTCAGCACCCTCCCCCACAGCTGGGACACCCCCTCCCCAGTGTGCGCGCTCTTATCTGCAGCAGGCATTAATAAGGCTCTTTGGTGACAGGTAACAAAAGGAGCACAGGGAGGGGGGTATAGACATGTGCCAAGGGTGGTGTATGTGTGTGGGAGGTGTCGGTGCGCACGCGTGTGTGTGTGTGTGTGTGTGTGTGTGTGTGTGTGTGTGTGTGTGTGTGTGTGCATGCGTGCATGTGCGCATGTGTGTGTTCTCAAATTATTCACTGCACTCATGTCAACTTTGGGTCCTTGCTTGGGAAAAAACAGAATGAAAAAGGCATCAGGAAATGTGTTAAATTAAACATTAAACATTAACCTGTCTCAGGCAGTATGCAGTGGTGTTTTGCAGCATTATGCTAATTCCATTCACACCTTTAGCGACGGTATTACAGACAATACCGCCGCCATTTCATACAATGGGCAACGGGTCAGGGTCCGTAATCGTCACAATTTCATTTAATTAAAAAAAAAAAACAAAACAACGTGGAGTAAAACTGGGGCAAATTGATGTAATCTCACCACTTCATGGGCTAAGTTGAACACCTCCATGGCAGTAACTTCATGCCTGGTGTCAGATCTGTGCGTCTGCAGTTTGCATGTCCTCCCTGTGACCTTGTTGACTGTCCTTACTCTGTCACTGTGTGCATTAGGGGTCTCCTAAAGGGCACCTAGGGGTGGTCGGAGCCCATGTAGCACCCTAGGCAAGCTTCAGCGACTGCAGCTTGCTGAGTCGGCGCCCCTTCAGAAGACAGCGCCCTTGGCGGCTGCCTATCTCACCTAATGGGATAACTGGCACTGATGGCACCCCTCCCAAGCTGGACCCTATCCAGTCCGTCACAGGGCACAAGACAGGGACACCCTGGATGGGATGCCAATCCATCACTGGGCAGACATGCCATGATTTAGAAAGACAAATTAGGTTACCTGAATATCTCTGGACTATTTTTTTTCAGGACACTTGGAGAACATGCAAATACCACACACACACACACACACACACACAAATAAATCAGGCTGTCCAAATAACAAGAGAAGAGTATATCATATAAACTACTGAGCAGAGTCAGCCAGGTCCACCTTACTCTACTGGCTGCACTCCTGCATATTTTCCAGATGACATCATCACTCGGCCTTCTCATGATCTAACGTGACATCTGACTCTGAGCCCTAGAACCAAAAGCTGTGAAAGATGTTACTCTTTTTGGGGGAGGGGGTTATATCATATTCTTGCAATCATCCATTTTCCATAACCATGTACATGTATCCAGTTCAGCGCTGTCAGGGGGTCTGGGAGCCTATCCCAGAAACGTACCTATTGGACAATTTAGCTGTAACTGCACGTCCTGTTGGAAATGTACAAAACGTACGCATGCAATATGAGTTAAGGAAATGTAATGAATAAAAATAAATTACTGCTGCCACCAACAAAGATGTACAACTTCAAATTAAAATCAAATCTTTTTCTGACAGAAAACGAATAAACTACTTTTTCTCCTCCATCACACTAAATTGAGCATAAATAAATCAGTAATTGCAAAGTGGGGAACAAATCTAAATGACGCTATAAATGTCTATTCTGCTATTTTCAGCATATAAACATATACAGCATATAGGTTCAGGTTCACATAGGTTCAGTATATACAGCATATAGGTTCAGGTTCACATAGGTTCAGTATATACAGCATATAGGTTCAGGTTCACATAGGTTCAGTATATACAGCATATAGGTTCAGGCTCCAAGTCTCATCTCTGACTGGCCGTCCTGTTAAATGGAAGCAATCAAGGTGACAAACGAGTCATAAATTAACATATTGTGAGTCAATGGGCTCCAAATGAGCCAATTAGTTGAGTCAGGTAATTACTTCACAACTGGGGCAAACTATTCAAGTCAGTCAGAATGCAACAAGCAGCTTGTAAAGCTACATGACAAAGAGTGGCACCCACCCTGCTACAGCGAAATCTTCCGGAAGAACGTGTTCTCTCGTGCTGCCCGGGACAGTGGCAAAGCAGTGACTGACAGCAGTGCATGAGGGAGTATAAGGAGACGCACAGGTGCCATTTTTATTCACACGGACTGCCGCAAACAAGGCAAGAAGGGTGGTAGGGGGGTGGGCCATCATTTACTGGCTTGTCTTTAGCGCATAGATCTCACAAACAGCTGGCTCTCATCCTGTCCTCCACCTATAGATCTAACCTGCTAACTAATCAGCAAAACTTGATATTAGATATCGCATGTGTAAGATCAAGATGATATTCAGCCAACATGCGTTTCGGCTGCTGGGATCGGCCAATCACGGCCCAGCCATACCATTTCACAAACGCAGGTTTACTGGTCGAGATCTGGCCATAGATCTCTGTGCCCCAGTTTCTCAGGCCTGGCACTGCATCACCACAACTCATCACCTGCGTTCTATGAAATGATTGGTCCTGGCTACTCCTCCTATGCCAGGTTACCACCTGTGCCACAAGCAGGCCCTTCAGGTCCCATGTACCTTATCTGCAATAACACTCGGCATGTCTCTTTTTTTAGCGTGTCTCATGTCTCCGTTCGCTCCTTTGACAGCAATGAAGCCGAACTCCTCAACATTCTGAATGAAAAGACAGCTCTGTTGTCATTTTATCCCACCGAAATATTTTTATGAGTCAGATGCAGGTGTTCTTTTACATGGCTGGATCAGACTCCCCCCACCCCTCTGCTACCCTTTTTCCTATTGGTTAAGAGTCGTCTGCAGCCGACATTTTCACAGGGCCGACATAATTAACAAAAGGAGAGCATGAATCCGATATGATGCATTTATTGTATCCTGCATACAAACCCCACATTTTGGGTGTCAGCAGAAGCTAATTAAATTAGTGCCAAACACTGATAACAAGGTTGAAGAAAAAAAATGTGAGATGTATAGTATAAAACGCTAGCTTTCATTTACTCCAAATCAAGAACGCATGTCACGTAAGATGCGTGAAAAGCATGGAGCCTTCGCGTGAAATGTGAATTGGTCCCCCGCTGGCTCTCGATTTATACGAATATGAGCAAAACGCGCTTGAAAATGCGACCTTAACAACAGGCCGTGAGGCATAGCTGAAAGGGATTTTAAAGCGGTGAGGAGTTGTTAACATGCTTCGGAGATAAGGTGCACCATGTAGCTAATGTGGTACGAAGACACGGTGAGAAGAAAGCAGCTAAACGACAACAAGTGCTACACACAGGAGGAGTTTCTGTGGGATTCAGCAGAGCTGAATGCATCAGTAGACAAATCCTGCCCACTGCCCCTCCCACAATCTACCTCCAACCAATGCTGTGCTTGCATCCCCACAAACACAATGTTGCACATGGACTTCTGCAGACTTTGCACAACAACACGGTCACTTGCACACACTTCTCTGTCTTGCTCTAAAACCCGGGACATTAAGAGTAACCCGTCATCTACCTTGTACATACAGACTCTTTTGCAATACTCACAATATTTGAATTGCACTATACATTTAAATACACATTTATGTATTTATTTCCATAATTGCAATCATACTTATTGTCTGACTGTAAGCTTAATATGCATCTGTAATTTGTAATTTTATGTTTAATTTCTGTTTACAGCTGCCTAGGAAGATATGCAGTGTAAGATTTTCACTGTATAGTGTAACTGACTGTTTACTGTGCATATGGCAACAAACTCCTCAACCTGGAACTTCTCCATTGATCACCCATTCACAACTCTGAGAAGGGCATGATTTAGGGACCAGAGAGGCAAAAAAAGCATGGGACACCGACTGCGGTTACGCAAATATTCTGCTGGTTGGTCTGGGCACCTTCCAAAGTAATTATACCTCTCTGGCTATTCAGCATTTCCCTCTCGCCATCAAAATCAGGCCCGGTGATTAAGGCACTTGTTCAAAGACAACAGTATTCACTCTACATCATACAGAGATCCCCAGAACAAAGTATACAATTTTAGTATCACTCTGAAAACCTGTACAGCCAATTCTGTCACTAATAAAATGCAGAGAATAAAAGGCCTTAATGTAGGATTCCCGCTGATGTGGAAGATGTTTGGGGTTGCGTCCTGAACTTATGTCATTTCCAAGGACATGGACTCAGGCCTGGATTGGGTCAAAATCTGTAGACAAGCATTTTAATGAATCCCTGTGAGAACTTATTCAGGGAACTCCAGCTTGGAAAGACGTTTACTTTAACAAATATCTGAGATCTTCTCATGCTCTTCGTCCAGTGTCCCTAATGTTTCAGAAGTGACTACAGGGTTCTGTTACTGTGAAAGAGCACAGAAAACCTAATAATTTCTGTAAGTTGCGACATGAGTCTGTCCACAAAGCTTGATGTTCCTTTGAGGAGCTCCAGGCTGGCATTTCCGGTAATGCTGAATCACGTTGAACAGAGCAGCCGAACAGGGGCTGGACAGTGGGGGCTGGAATCTGACACCAAACAGCACCTCCGCGTTTCACCCCCACCCTGCCAAGCACTCCCTCTATTGCATGGGATTATGCTGGTACTCCAGGTCACTCCCGCAGTCCAGAGACTATTAGGCTAGTCAATAGGCGTCATCAGGGCAGGCCGTTCCTCTGGCATGTGCCCGATGCTGTCGGGGACAGATGCAAGACCCATGGATGAATCTATGTACATTTTATGGAGCCAATCATTTTTAGCCCTGACTCTTTAAAATTGAAAAATCCAAGATCATTTTTAATTAAATAGCACACTGAAATACTGAAATTTACATTGAGCTTTTGTGTAGTTTTGTCATTTACTTAAATATCGATTAATAAACTGCACATAGACACAAGGGGTGCTCTGGAGGAGTGGGCTCAATCTGAACTGCGAATCACACGTCCAGTGGTCAAAATACACAATGGCACAGGATATAGAGAACTTCTGAATAAAAAAAAATGCTTTCTGATCTGAATCCGGGGGGGGGGGGACCTTCTGTCTGTTTGGCTCAGTGAGTGTGAAATCGAGGCATCCAAGACAGCGAGAACTTCGATTAGACTGATGCAGTGGAGGCACTATGCTGTACCGTCAGCTATGGTTGATGACAAAGGCAGAATCCAGAAGTTTATTATCAGATTAAAAGATAAATGAAAAGTAAATAGAAGACAGAATGGTTTAAATGTCTTAACTCATCACATCTATGGAAAATGAAAGTGACTCCAAACTTGGAATGACAACCAAACCCAGTTTTTTGGTTCTTTATTACTCTGTATTTGTTATTAAACACCCATCCATCTTCTGCAACTGTTTATCCAGTACAGAGTCACAGGGAGCCTGAAGCCTATCCCAGAATGCACAGGGCAGGGGGCACCCTGGGTAGGATGCTAGTGCATCACAGGATGGGTACGCGCACACATGGGAAATGTAGAGACACACCTACTGCATGTCTTTGGACTGCAAGCAGAGATCCATGAAATATTGGTAGAACATACAAACTTCACTGACATGCAGTGGGAACCCCCAACCCTGAAGGTGAAGTGACACCATCACCCACTGAGCCAGCGTCCCCCCCCACAGATAGTGAGAAGAAATAAAGGCAGGGTGTTCTGAAGGATCCGAACCTGCAGCCTTAGGGTCACTATATGTTAAACTAGCTTCACCGTCACAGAACCCAGCAGTGCTGTTCATGATCACAGTTGAGAGACAGAACAGACGGAACAGGTGTTGGACAGAAAATTTCATTCTAGGCCCTTTCATGAAGACTTGAACCTGTTCGATTCATATAATGTCGTATAATGTGGGGAAAACTGGTGATGCCAGGGAGCCTGATCCAACAGAAACAGGTGACGTCCAGAGAAAATGTTCCTTCTCCTCTCCATGGAAAAAATTGGAAGCGGGTACTGCAGTCCGTCTCTCCCACCTCACGGAGACTTCCCGCCGCCCACACTCCCGCCACCAAGGTTACAAAACAAACAGCCCAGGGGCCCCAGTGTGGGGAAAGTGTGGAAGGTTTCTGCAGCGTGTCATTTACCTCATCAGCCAATCGTGGGCTGGGCACCATGCAAATTCCCACGTCAGGCTTAGCCACATTGACAGATTGTTCCAACTTCCTTGTTTTCAAGAAATATCAAGTCAACTGTGCAAATTCCAAACTCAAACTATGCGACATGCAATCCTGCGGCATTCTTTCAACAGCGGCGATTATGATGCAAATCTCCCTCTGCCAGTTTACACTCACCCTCCTGCACATCACTGATAGCCATTTTCCCTGGGTGAGACTTCCCTGACGCAGAAGGTGACACCGTCTACTTTTTTCTGTTTTACTACAAGTTTTACAAAGCCACAGCCAAGATAATTCTCATCGATAATTCTTAGGTCAGTCGGGAGCAGGGATCAGATGGAAACGGGGAGTGGCCACCTCCTCTCTCAAGTGGGTTTGGCAGTCAGAGTGACCAGACTATAAACAGACACAGAGAGAAAAGAGCTATTGAGGGCTGCTGTTAGCCGGTGACACATGGCAAAGGCATTCGGATAAATGAATCCAGTCAAAGGCGTCCCGGCTGTGTCGTTTTCAATGTTGCCCAAGTTCCATGGAATGAGGGCCACCCCAATTAAAAAGCCTGAGAAAGTTTTCACCGTACATGGCAATGGGTCACCAAGACACCCCAGAAAGTCTCTCTGCCGAACCCAACAGGTAGTGTGGGAGAGGGCACACCATGGCTACCAAACAATCAGTCAGAAAAGCACAGATAAAAGGACACCCTGCCCAGGCCCTAAGGGTGCTACTGTAATTCACGGTATTTTACTTTGTCCTGTAGTTCTTATTTAGCTCATGTAACCGTGACGGTGTTACGTTTTATTTTATGTTATGTTTTATCGTTTATCCCACTCCTGCCCTTTCTGCACCCACACAGGAATCTATCCAGCATAGCTAAGGGTAGCTAAGGCGTCCTGAAGAACATTCGGTGCAGTGATTCTGCTGCACTTGTAGCCTGTGCCTGCACCGTTTTGAAATTTCTGAAAGACCAGAGAGAAATACATAGTCGGCCCCTTATATGCTTTAAATCTCTCTAGATTACTTATAATATCTAGTGCAAAGCAAATGCTGTGTAAATAGTTATACTATTTTCTTTAGGGAATAACGACAAGACATGTTCAGTACAGACAACCATAGTAATACGTATAGGAAATTATAGTTACAAATTATATTAATTATAAATACAGAAAATATACATTCATTCTGGTGGATATGGGGGGCAGACCATATATATTTTCAAAGTCATACATCCCTGGTGGTATTTTATCTTCACCCATGTAATAATACGTGGGAAAAACATACAACTACAGCACAGACAGACAAAGCTTCAGCTCGGCGGCCCAGCTCAGACAGGAAGTAGTTAAACATGTCATAGAAGTGTCGCCAAGACAACAGAAGCCAGGGAAAGGCGGAACACTGAAGCTCGCCGTTGTCCCCTTGAGACGAGTTACCTTATTACCCCTACCACTTCAGTAATATAATTCACAGCGGAGTTGGAAAACAGTTAACCGGAAAACCTTAAGCGACTGAAGACTACGGGAGACTTTTTCAGTACGTGGACATTAGGAGTAGGAAGCTTAATCCTTAGTCTCCTGATTACCAGGCTTCAGTCAAATAGGAGGCTTTTGTGATGAAGCTGTCCCTCATTCCATACAAGCACTATGTGGTGGACCAAGTCCTTATGGGAAAAATAGTGCATACTTCTTGATTTCTTTGCTGATACCACTCAGGACAAACTCAGTGGGCCAGCACCCCCCAGGGTGACATCATGTTGGTGCATTCTTCCCACCTGACCGCAGTGTGGGGGCGGATTGTCGCTCAGTGGGTCAGGCTGCTGTGCCTGTGATCAGAAGGTCACCAGTTCAAATCCTAGTGTCGGCAGAGTGATTTACCAGTGGGCCCTTGTGTGAGACCCTTAACCCCCAATTGCTCCAGGGACTGTCTGAGCCTGTTCTCTCGATTGTATGTCACTGAATAAAAGCATCTGCTGAATAAACAAAAATGTCACAGTATCGGTAGCTTTAACGTTTCACCTTGCAGGATTAGACATTCTGGATTTATTCAAACATTATTATTTAATAAGAAAAAGATCAGTCTGGTCTTATGAATGAAGGTGTGAACTGCCCTCAGTTTCTCAGTGAGCTGGCTGTTAAGGGTGACTGGTGACCGCCAGCTTACCTTTCAAGTTCCTGTGAAGTCCAGGTCCAGCGGGGAAACCGTCAGCTGTGGAATAAGGGGGACACGCTGTCAGCCTCGTTAAGAGACAGGTGTGTTATGCTTACACTCCTCATTTTTAGTCGTTCATCTCATTGGAGATGGGTGATCCTGCCTCGTAGCAAGCATTTGTTAGGAATAATTTCAAAATCAGTCAGAAAACCACAGTTTTAACTAGATTCTCATCTCAAAAGTGCAGCGTGGCCCGTAGCCTGAACTTTATCGGTCATACTTTCTACAGCTCCTTTTAATTAGGCCACCGGAATCATTACATCATTAATTGGAAACTATTTACATAGCTCAGAAGGCATTATCTTAAAGTATGAGCTGCTCAATGAACTCATAATCTATATTTTCTGTTTGAGTACCTACTTCCCCTTTTGTGAACAATAGCTATTCACTGCAGATGGTGGCAGATGCCGTCAGCCTTTAGTACATAATGAACAGTTCATGCTTTGAGGACATACATGCTCCAAAGGGTCCGGAGGTCTATGTATCGTAAACCTCTCTTGAGAAATTCAATCATGTACCATCGCTTTATGCTTTACATATGTTGGCTCTGGTGGGTAGCATTATAGCTTCACACCTTTGTAGGTGAAGGTTTGATTCCTGCTTTAAGTGTGTGATAGCCCTGTGCCTCTGGAGATAGGCTCCAAACTGACCAGAAACCCCGTACCAGATAAGCAGTACAAGAAATGGACGCCTGAATCCAGGCAACAAAGAGCCATGATGGCTGGAGCCCCTTGTGTTTATGTGAGTAGAGTCGTATCGCCACTCATGAGAATCACGAACATCCTACGCAACCATAAGTTACAGACACTGGAAGAGCACGGAGACCACAAAAGGGGTGCAAACTGTACCTCTCCACCCAATCACGGGTGAGGTATTATAATCACACAGCTTCGCTGGGGAACGCCATACCGAGTGGGCAAATCTTATTGGTTCCCAAACGTGTTCAATCCCCGATTGTTCAAATTGTTACATTTCAAGGAGGAAGGGAACATGCAACTCTGCCTGAGGAGTGTGGCGGTGGCCATGTGTCGCCATGCGGGAAGGATGCCGCCGTTCACAGAGGGCGCTGCTCACCCATGTTTACAGTCATCATCAGGAGGCGGCTGCGTTGAACTTGGGCTCAGAGCTGTATCTCCGCCTCCTCGTCTGGATCTCCGCCTGGGAGCAAACAAAGCCATTTTTAAACATTTCCCAAAGCCAATCAGTGTGCGGTCATGACACAGCCACAACTCCCAGAATTCCCCAAATGAGATGCACTGGCATACCATCGAGGGTATTCATCCCCACCAATTAAAAACCCAGTAAAATATGAATTTGCGATGCTAATGGAATCGCATTTACAAACAGCAACATCAATGAAGGCTCACCCCTCAAGCCACCTGAAGAATTGCATTATGGGAATTACCATCGTTCTTCTGATGGAAATGTAGTCTTTTGCTGGTAGGTCTTTACCTTTGGGATATGATTACCCAGAATGTGTGGGAATCAGACGCAGACGATGCCAAGCAAAACAAAAAATGCCTGGAAGCCATCCCCGTTTTTTTTTTTTTTTTTTTGATTAAAGAACTGTCACCACCGCAGATGAAAGGATCTTGTAACTGAGCTCTACATTTCAACTTTTGAAGTGGAAGAAGGATTTTGTTTCCACAACAAAACAAGTGGCAGCCAAGGACATGGAGAGAAAAAGGCAACTTTTGCAAAATTCTCTCCTTTTTCCACCCCCCCATTCGTACCTGTAAGTAAATTTAAATCACTGAAACTGAAAACCAACCACTATAACACAATAAAAGCAAAAGAAACTTACTACACTTCAATTTATTCATACACCATATTAGCTATGCTTTAAAACCTTTAATGTCCCGTGAATGACTGATGCTGTAACTATTTAAATAATTATTTTGAAATGAACTTTTATCATTTACAAAGACAAAAACCAATATTGTTATATGTGTTTCCTGTATAACAGTAAACATTGTAATGTTTTTAATGTTTGTGTAATGCCTTTTTGATTTAAGGCCTAACAAAAACTACAGTGAATAAACTAGAGAAGAGAATTCAAGGCATCTCTGATGTCATCGAGGCACTTAGAAACAACTAAATTCAAAATAAATGCATTGTTTAGTAACACGGAGAATTACGGTTCATAGCAACACTGATTTGGAGTAATGCAATCGCCAAGCCGTCAGTCGCGATCAGGATGTTTCGCTAACCCCATTGCCGGTTCTAGAATATGCTTCTAAGGCCACTCCAGTTATGGAAAGTTAAATAAAGAGATGTGCTGCTTAGATTAACAAAATGCAGTATGTATGGAGCACAGATTAGAGTCTGCCACCCGACAGTGATATGGGGCAATCTTTTGTACTTCCGAACTGATAAAGAAACACAAGGACAGCAAAATAAGGAACTTCCAGGCCTTCCATTCGTCAGATAGTGTTCACCAGCAAAACACGATCAATGTAAGCCATTATAATGTATTATGTAGGTATCTATAGTACATTATAGATGAGAAGAACTACATAAGAAATTTACAAACGAGAGGAGGCCATTCGGCCCATCAAGCTCGTTTGGGGAGAACCTAACTAATAGCTCAGAGTCGTTAAAATCTTATCTAGCTCAGACTTAAAGGAACCCGGGGTTTTAGCTTGCGCTACACTAGCAGGAAGACTATTCCATACTCCAACTACACGCTGTGTGAAGAAGAGCTTCATAGAGCATTCATAATGCATAATAAGCATGGCTATAATGTGTTATTTCTTATGAATGCATTATACTGCATTATGAAGGTATCTATAATGCATTATACGTGGATGCTTTTGTAATAGTGTCACCAAACTTATCTGATTCAGTGTGTGAAATGTGGCAGGGTTTGTTCAGTGGGCAGCACTGCAGCAGGAGTGATTCTAGAATTTAAGCATAAGAGGTGCCATAATTCATACAAAGAGACCAACCTTATCATTAGCCAATGATACATTTTGATTCGGTGAGTGACAGTGGAGGGTGTACTCCAGGGCCAAATCAGCTTTCAGCTGTGGCCTCACCCCTATATACACCCATACAATACACCTTGTCAGCTCTAGGGATGTGAGTTTGATTCCCAACACCAGCTCTGTGAAGTTCAAAAATATGCTTTAAGATGATCTGGCATCTCTCAATTTCCCATAATTACTGAGCGTGTGGCATGAGATGGACTGACATCCTGTCCAGGATGTCTCCTACTTCCTGAGGCTCCAGCATCACTACAAACCTGGTTATGAAAGGTGGTTGGAAGAATTATGGGAAATAAGGGAATATTCCCTCAAAACAGAAGACTGACATGGTATACTGGTTGATGAGATGGATGAAGGTCGTGGTGGGAAAATTACCTGGTAGGAGCTGAGGAGCCGCTCACTGGCTCTCCCTGTCCTCAGACTTGTTTCTTGCCACGTCTTTTCATTCCCTCACTATTTTTTCCCCTCCCAAACAGTCAACGGGAAAAAATGTCCCCAATCCGAAAGGCTTACTGTAAGTTTCCAGAAGCCAAGCCAAAGGGGGGGGGGGGGCATTTACGGCAACAACGGGTGCAGCTGTAACAGGGCAACTGAAAAGGGAAGCGGGTAGAGGAAGGGGAAGGGGGGGGTCTGTTCTGATTGAGCAGACTGACACAGTACCTCAAACACTTCTAAGTAGCTACAGCCTGTTTACAATTAGGGAAAAAACAGCTGACCAATTCTTTCAAACATCTCTGAGCAATTAAAGGCACTTCTTGACAAGTGAGGAAACACTAACTGTGTTCCTTGGATGGTTTTGGCACCGGTCTGATGCCACCACAGACACTTGTCTCGTTATAACTCAAAAAGTAATTGACAGATCTTTTTCAAACTTTGCAGACACATTACAGGGGTGACTTTCTGGAAGTGGGACAGATCACACCAAAATTGAATTAGTGCCACACAGTGGTAACAAAGAAAAATGTAGCTTCAGATTCTTGATCTGGCACGATAATGCAAAAAGTATATGACAGACTTTTCAAACTTTGCAAATACATTGTATGGGTCAGAATCTAGAATTGATAAAATTTTGAGAAAGATCATACCAAACTTGAACCAGCACCACAAAGTGATAACAAAGAGCCTCAGGTACTTGATCTTGTTAGGAGGATAACTGAAAAAGAATTTGACAGATCTTTTCAAAACTTCACAGAAACTTTGTACAGGAGAAGGTCTGGAATTGGGGAGGCAGGGGAGTGTGTGTAGGGGGTGCTAGGGATTGGGGAGGTGTGGGAGGAAGAAGACTTAAATCAAAGGGGAGGGGGTGATGAATCCATCCATCCATCCATCACCGTAAGCACTTAATTCCAACTGGGGTCATGGGGGGGACTGGAGCCTCTCGTGGGAACAAGGGACACAGGCAGGATCCAACCCTGGGCAGTCACCAACACACCGCAGGGCGCACACACTCACACCCAATTTAGACTTGCCAATCAACCTGCCCTGCACGCTCTTGGATCGTGAGAGGATACTGGGGCCCCCCAGCAGAAACCCATGCGAACATGGGGAAAGCGTGAGAACTCCACACAGAGAGGACCCAGGACTGAACCCAGGACCTTCTTGCTGTGAGGCAGCAGCGCAGTGGTTAACACCAGCATGCTGCCCGGGTGACAAATCATCCAAGGAATACATTGTTGTCAGCGTCTAGTTTTGACTATTGTGCTGATGTGGTGCAGCCTCAATGTAATGTAATATGCAATGCAATATTAGCCAAACAGTGAATTGTATAGCCTATATGAAAGACACTGGGTGTTTTAGCGCGCGTAGTGTTAACTCCTCTTTGCTGAGGTCTATCCTGAGGAAGGTTAGCATCGGTAACCTGGTGTGATCATAATGGGCTGTGGCTCCACTGCGGGAAATCGGGTGGGGCGGGGCACTGTGACAGAACAGGTGGTCTTTACACATGTTGGCCGCAGAAGAGCATTGCGGTGCGGGGAGCCGTCTGAGCGCTGAGTTCGTTTACACCACGCAGCCAGTGCGGGGGGGCAAATAAACCATCTGTCAGACATACTCTGTGCAGGGGGCAAACACCCGCCTCTGACATTCAGTTGGAGTCCCCTTACCGCGGACGGAATCCAGCCAGCCGTATGCCAGCACCTGTCGTTTCCTGCAAAGAGGCTCCCGGAGAAGGCAGTCATGACGTCATGGGCGGAGATCTTCCTGGATCAGGGAAGGGCCCCGCACAGGCCACAGCCAGGAAGACCCACATGTGACGTGTTAGCGATGCACGGCAAGCGAGCTGGGACGTAAAATTATTAGATACGGGAGCAGCTTTTAAAAATGCCAGAATGATCCCAAATCTAAACTCAACACTTTGCCGGCATCAGAGGGGGATGATGCATAGAAGTAGAGGAAGTAGTACTTCATCTATTTTTGAGGTTAAATTATGCAACAGGTAACTTTGAAATAACCCATAATTATGGTACTGTCATTCAAAATCAATTTCTCCCTTCCTAGGAAAAATTCACTATTGTTATATTGTGGAATGCATTATCTATTTACCTCCTGGATATTTTTCAAGCCACCACTAGCCGGCACCCACACTGTTCCCCACATTACCCCCCACCGCCCACCCCGCCCTGGGAGAAGCTGATGTCATCCAGAGGAATTGCAAACTCAGCAGCTGAAACATGGCCAGCGATTGCTGCCTGCCATAACTCTGTGGGTATGAAGCCCAACAGACTTTCACCTATAAGCTGAACTGCTTTGGGTTATAGAGAGGATGAAAAGAAAAGAAAAAAAAACATTATATGAGGAACCAGCATATAATATTAAACTAATAAACATTATACAAAAAAACAACTAATGGACAGAGGAGTATTTCCAAGCTAGCGGGGTAAAAAGGCAGTAGGGGGATTAAAAATAGTTCGAAGAGACTACAGTACTGCCCTAAAGGCAAAACACAGTAACGATACTGACACGAATTGAGAAAAGGAGCTTCAAAGATGGACTGTCCATCCGTATGCGTAGTAGGTGAGTAAATTAACTTAAACGCAAAGTGACGTGGGGCAGGGTGTGGTTCAGGGGGCTAAGCCTCTGTACCAATGACCGGAAAGTCACTGGTTTGAGCCCAGCCTCGGCACGTCTCTGGGCCCTTGAACAAGGCCCTTAACCCCCATCTCCCTGGGCAGTGGGCACTGTCCTTCACAGTCAGCTTGCTCTCACCTACAGAGAGCAAGTTGGAGGAGGCATAAAGAGAATTTCCCCACAGGGATAAATAAAGTATAATCATCATTAAATATGTATTTATGAAGTAACAGACATTTTGTCAAATGCTGAAACAAAGCCTAAGAGAGCCAATTTCGACCTGAATTTTGAAATATACGGTTACAGTGTTCTGACTTTGTACAGCAGAGTAATTATACTGTACACGTCAGATTCCTCCAAACACAGTAGGACAACTTTACTTTGAAAGGAAAAAAAAAACATTTGTTCATTGTGTCATATTTCTACATTTTATAAAATTGAGAATAGAACAAAAAAAAGTCCAAGAATTATTCCTGGGTTCCCCTGATGTTCCAGTTTCATCTCCAATCCTTCGAACCCACTACAGAATGGAGACACTGCAGCCATTCAGAACGGCATCTCTGCAGCCGGCTCTCTCTGGCTTAACAAATACCAAACTGTTTCTGCACCACTCACGTGTCGTCTGTCTTTCCAATCGCAGTGGAATGGGAGCAGAGAGGCAGGGACTGCGTAGGGCATGACGTCAGGGTCACCCTGGACCATGGTGATGTCACTCCCCGATAGGAGGAGGGAGGGAGCAGAGCAACCAAAACATTCCACCGAAACCATGGAAACGGAATAAAGAGCGGTCTGGATTAGCAGGTGGCCATAACATACATACGACGTCATTCCCACTGTAAATCAACATCACATGTTTTTAATTATGGCCAGATTAGCTGAACAAACATATGACTTACACGTAAAGTAGATGTTATTCTGGGCTAAACATTTACTAAAAGAACTACAGTGAACTCCTGTCAGAGTATCATCTTACACAATCACGCTTAGAAATCTTTAAGTGCTATAGATGTTAGTTTGACACTGGTGACCCTAAGATCATTCATGTGTGTTTGTCTTCAAGGACAGACTTTCATATTCATCCAGCACTGTGTGGCTCTATGGATTATGATGCTGTGCTTGTGATCAGAAGGTCACTGGTTCCAATCCCAGGGTTTGTTGAGTGGTTTCAGTGTTGAGTCCTTTAGCAAGGCCCTTATCCCGCAGTTGCTCCAGGGACTGTCTGACTCTGCTCTGTCAATTGTACATCACTTTGGATAAAAGAGATTGCTAAATAAAAGCAAGTCTGTCAGTCCCTGAAGTTCTGCACCGAGGCAGACCTGGGGCGGCATTTAATTCTCTGCATCATTCACCTTCTCCTAATGTCACCCGGTCTCAGTGGATTTACCTGAGAAAAATCTGCACAAACATTTTCGTTCTGTGTTGTCATTTCCTATCTTAAGTGTTCACCTCTGTCCCACTGCTATTATTACCAACGATAAGAGTAACAGAAACCTGATTAGAATTACTTCATTGTTCGACACCAACCAGAGCATAATTACTGGCACAGAATCATACGCTGGTAAGCATGCAGCCACAATTGGATTCCCCGCCCCCCCGTTTTAGAAGCGAGCCGCCAAAGAGACATCGCTGCCCACGAATTTGGCAGGGGCTACGGAATGATTCCATCACTCTTGAAAATTGAGCCTCTTTCCGAATAACCACAAACCTTATGTTCCACGTCCTATTTTGAGATTTACCACTTTAACACCATTTAAGGTATCACCATTTTACACTTAAAGGCTGAGAAGTAAAATCACTCTGGCAACCGTAGGATTTGAACCGACGCTGTCCCAATCATGGGCATAGCATCCTAACCCGCTGAGCCACACGCTGTGCTACAATTGGGGGGGGGGGGGTGTGGTTAAGTGATCACTCAAGAGCCTAATGGGGAAATCTTTCTGCAGACCTTAGGATTTGATCCAGTGACCTTCTGATCGCAAGCACGGCATCCTAACCCACCAAGTTACATGCCACACATTCGTACGGAATGGCAAAAACCTCCCCAGGCAGAAACTGTCAAGCTGTTCCTCATTCATTGATATTCTTGCTCGTATGTTGTGAACTGTTAACATGACAAAGTAAACCGCTGACCTGATTGGCTAAGTGCTCAAAGAGGTAAGTTAATGAAGAGATTCCCTCTTCAGAAACCAATTTTCTTTTGGCTCTGCATATCCTCTGTAGCCAGAATGGGAGAAACCCGGAAAACAGAGGGATGCTAAGTGCCACAGCAGATTGGCAAGAAATCCCGAACCACACAGCGGCCCCCTGAAGGATCGTAGCAATCTGAACGGGGGAAACGGAGACGGAGGAGGAAAGGACCTGGCGCGTGTCCAGCCTCCTGGATCAGAGGCAACGTGAAGACGACGCTTCCGGATGGAAGCTTCCAGTGATGCCAATCAGGAAATGCAATTAGTAAGGCATGCTTGGCATGTCTGTGATTTAGGAGAGTGTAGCTGAGTGTGTCCGACAGCTAAAGTAAACCGGACTCGAGGACCTATACAGAGCTATTCTGGTGTGTCCGTTTCAAGTGTATACTGAATATCCAGATGACAGCAGAACTCATATGTTTTGACTTTATTCAGACCAACATTTCTCAACATCCCCCAGACAGTCCATGTTTTTGCTCCCTCTTGGTTCCTAGAACCTGTTCCAGGTATCCGGTGTTCCCGATTGGCTGGGAGGGAGCACCTTAAAAGGTGCCTGGACTGGATTGAGAAGCATCGTTTTAGACAGTTCATGACACCCATTGCCTGTAATCATGAAGATATTGAATTCTCATCAGCACAGGCCCACTGGAGTCCTGTCTGTCTTTATATCCTATAAATTAAGGCCCCCTTAATTCCTTTTTGAGGGCCTTCTTTGCTTTCAGATGGTGGCATATGAATCCCTAGGACCTTGGCCTAGGCTATCATTGGCATCCTAAGAGCAGCTTTTATAATCCAATGCTACAGAACCCTGCTGTGCATTGAGAGCCAGAGGAAGAAACGGCAGACAGCGATATGGCTGTAGACCAGACCACGGACAGCTGGAATGACAATTCTGTGGCGGTCAGAAGGCATGAGGACAGATCGGCCCATTAATGAAATCCCAGAGGGTAAGGCAGGCATGGACTTCAGCGATGATAGGCTTTAGGGACACCGCATAAACCAGCCAGTTTCAACCCAAAACTCACTGGTCTTTATCCTGACATTTTTTACTCAACATTTCAAAGGCTAATAAGATATCCAAGCAAAGAGTACAGGAGTTGTTCGATTCGTAAACAACTGAAGTATCTAACCGGTCGCATCACGCAGGCCAAATGGTAACGGCATGAAACATTAAAAACACAACCAATTACAACATTTCCTGAACTTTAACACAACCCCCAAGACATTTCAGCTGCTATCAGTAGTGGGAAAATGGTGCAGCTAACGTGACAAACTTTAATTTCTTGGTCCCCTGCCTTGCTTAAAAAAAAAAGTGCCTGGAGTGGCAACAACAGAATTACTCAGAGAAATATGATCATGACTGAAACTAGAGCAAGAAACATTTCACATAACAGAATGACGCCTCTTGGAGCTCCCAATGTGAGGCACTATGGATTTGACAATTTTATCAATGTTGTGCAAATAAACAATACTGACTTTATAGACTCTCTTCAAAATGTATCCTTTTTCTCAGTACAAGTGAAAAGCTAATTTCCAAAACACACCCGGCCCACAGTACACATGGACAAGAAAAGTTCAAAAGAACCATTTCTGTGGACTTAGTCAGTTTTTGAAATTTAACAAAAGTTCTTTGTTGGATTACATGTGGACTGAGTCAATTTTGATGCTCGTGGGAGTTTTACTTACACAAAATTGAGGGCAGAAGGAAAAAATAATCGGTTCAGAGAGTAGAGGCAGGACTTGGACATCTGAGTGGTTGGTCCCACCTTCTAGTTGCTTGGACCCACCTCCTCTGCAATCTGATTGGTTATCTCTCTAAACCAATCACTTTTACTTCTACCCTCAGAACATTTTTGTGTAAGTAAAACTCCCATGAGCTACTGGAACATATGACGAGGAAGCCTTTAGGTTATTGGCAGGCTCATCTCAAAAACAACAACAAACAAAGATGGATTGAGTGGAGGTTGGAAATTTGGTCTTCAAATATGACAGGAAATATTTGTACATATTAACTTCTCATAAGGAGTACTATGATCCATCATGATAAACCACTAAGGGGTTAAATCCACTTACTGCATTTCCACAGTTCTGTATAGAAATCAAAATAGCATGAATTTCTACACAGTAGAACACCTTCTTTAGCCTATCAAGATTAAACAAAAGCTGCTTCTGCTATATTTTGGCGCAGTCTCATAAAACCTTGATCTTGCCAAGTGAGTGGACACCTCATTTCCCATGGTGACTTCTCAAAATCGGATATGTAGCACTAACAAGTCAGGCAGTGGAAAAGATGCTCACTACCAGTACTGGAGTGTTACAGTCACCATGGAGACCAGCACCCAAACGCTCAGCGTTGTCACTCTCCAGTCATATGTACTCCGAAACTGCAAGTCTGTCTTTATCTTGGTTATAGAAGGTGACCCAAATTAAAGGTATTAAGGCAAATTTGCTTATCACTCAATAATTTATTCTGGATTTAGATAAAAAATGTATTACATGTGATCAAATATTTTATAACAACATCCATCTTCATGACAGTTCTCAAGTTGGAACTGAAATCTACTAAACAAATCACTTTTTCTCTGGCATCTGTGTAGTTTCAGGAATGTTTCTAACCCCGTAAATCCTTCCTGCAACAGTAAGATGTGGAGTAGATTTCTCAGAGAGAGATTGATCAATGGGAACAGATGCCATTAGCTATTGGCTAGATCCACACAACAGGGAAAAAAAGTGTGACCATTTTCTTACTACAGAACTACTGCGAAATATCTTATACAAAATGTATTATCTGATCACACACTTCAGCATTCTACCCATTGGGAAAAAAAGAGTGTAGCATGGAATGTAGAGTGTGAAGCTTAAATTTCTTTCTTTTCTTTTTTTTTAATTGCATAGTAAAATTTGAGCTTTATAGTTAAATCGGACCACTATGCTCCTGCATAGGACAAGTGGGTTTGGAAAATGAATGACTAGTCTCATCAGAATAGTCTCATCAGAAACAAACCTTGTATTAGAATTTACTAGGTAACAGACACCGCATTCAAAACTATCTTAATTCAGTTTCACATAAGTTGCTCAGCAGTAAGCGCTTACGACATACTCAACCATCCCACTTTAAACACAAACTTAGAACATCAACCACACAGCTTGCAGATCATGAGATACAATGGGTGAGATCTTCTCACCATACGAGTGACAAAGAGATATTTTCCATAAGATATCAGACTCTGTAACTTTACTCACCTCCTGATCGATCTTACCTGTGAGAGCTCTGTCCTGGCAGGAATTTTGGTAACAAGACTATATATCCGACCTGAATTCTCGGGCACTAGTGAAAATGGTAATCCAGTGCCCATTGGTTGATGTAGATGTCCTTTAGTCATTAACGATCAAGCATCTTAGATCTCGCCTGCACATGGAGGGGAAACGTACAGCACAATACAATCTCACCCAACACATTCTACAGCACACGTGCGAAACCTGAGTAACTGCATTAGAATCCCCAAGCATCCACCCACCTTCCATAACCGCTTACCCGCTACAGGTTCAGAGTAAACCTGAAGCTGGTCTTATGAAGAACAATTAAGCCCATTGAAGGCCACACACCCCCACGCAAATTTAGAGTCACTAGTTTGCCAAGCTGGATGACTCTGGACTGCATGAGGCAACTGGAATTCATGCAAAGCAATACCAACATGTCAAATTTATCTGTTATAAAACTAATATGCTAAACCGTAACTGAAGACTAAAATCGAACTCTGCATATTCGGTGCTATGTATATAAGCCTTCCGCGCGCCTGATAAACTCCGGAAGGGTTGTTTCCTGTCTGAAAAGCAAGTGTAAAAACCAAGTCTCTCACTTACGGCTTGGAAAACATTAGTCATTGAAAGACTTTTCTTAGCCACCACATATGAAACACATTCACACGGCCAAGTCTTACCGGCCGATATAACCGGCATCAAAGACGTCAACGCGCACACCTGAATACAGAAGGGTGCGCTATCAGCAGATGAATCAAAATGAATAACTCAAAATTAGTTAATCCATAAAAACGCATCAGCACATATTCATCTGTAAATGTATATATGCGTAACATCGCAGAAACCGGTCACATTTAGTTAAGGTCCAACAAACTGACGCAAAGCTTGCCATACGCGCTAAAATATTGCGATAGAAAAAATATCATTTGTAAATGCAGACGTTGTAAGAATGGACAGCGCGATGACTGATTCGTGCATTTCACCATTTCACTGTAATTCATGTTTTACAGGATAGGAACTAAACCAATAGTTCTGTCATTTCTGTTTATCAACGGAAGACGGTGTTTTAATGTAACGACTCATTTTATATTGCGCACATACTTTTGCGTGTTACCGGTTCGGGAAGTGGGGGTACTACTCATTTCATAACGTGCAATTGTGCAAAACTCACCTGGTTACCTCTGCAACTCCATTGTCCAGAAATCGGTACGACGAGGTCTAAATGACTTGAAAAAGCTTTGCCGGATCATAAAACTTAAGGAAGATAACACCAGCAACAAAAATTATGTATCTGAAATCCCACTGAAGTGATCCTGCGTAGTCTTGCCAGCGCTACTAATATCCGGAAAGTGCTTTAAGTGTATATGAAAGAAAAGCAATATTATAAGGAATATTTTTGATTACTGAGAAACAGAATAAATCCCGTTTGGCAAAAGACTATAACGCAATGTCTTTCCACAAAGATCATTTATAATCCCGGCGATCGACGCACTCCGTGGGCTTGAGCTGGTGACAGAAGGGGAAGCCGTACGTGCGCTCCCGAGTCCGGCATAGAGCAAAGTTTTTCCAGCCCCGGCCGTCGTTGCCTGGCTCCGGTAAACACTCGGCAAGTCCCCCCGATGATGTCGGCCGTGACGTGCGCTCCGGAAAGCGGTGACGAGCCCCAGAGCCATTTTAGGAACTCTACTTCCCAGCCCGTCGTCTGCTGCCCTCTTTCGGCTATTCACACCTCGGACCCGAACGCTGCACCTATATAGTACTTCGTATACATTGCTTTATAAAATCATGCCTTTGGGGACTCGTTATAAACGCTACACTTTTATCCCAATCGGCATCACTGGACCTTTAAATGAGACAGCGAAGAAATTCCATAAACCACATTCAAGTACAATACTGCTGAGACGGAATATACATGTTCTCTCATCTTAAGTTAGTTAATTAATTCCTCAACAAAGCTGTGAATGATTATATAAATATTTCATCCATCTTCTAAACACTGTAGATACAGGGGCTGGCCTGGAGCATATTCCAGGCAGCACAGGGCAGGAAATGATGCCAGTCGGTCAAAACGGGCACTACAGGCACTTCATATTCACCGCTTTACGTCTTTGCCCCTCAGGAGGAAACTGGAGTACCAGAAGGCTCCTACACAATACAGGGTAACTCCTACACTACTCAAACCCCTACCATATACAGGTGAAAGGCAACATTAGTAACCAATAAGCCCCACCTCCCCACCGCCGGAGTATGCGCAATCTTTCAACTAAATCAAGATACGTTTAAAAACACTATATTATGCAATATATTATACATAAATATGAATGTATGACACTTTAATTGTATTTGAAAAGAGGTACATTTCACGAAAGAGTGACTTTCTGGATTTAATGTTCCTATTTAAAATGCTGACATGATGGTTTTGTCTGTTCACAGATCAGTAGTAGTTGTTCTGCTCATATATTATTGATAAGCCGTAGTACTAACCTACTTAAAAGGTGCCTGGATACCGCGAAGGTTTACTGATCTATGAGGCCTGTAAAATGGCCCAAATGAATCGTGTTTTCTAAACAACAGAAAAGAAAACCGGTATAGCGAATACGGTTTAAGCAGTCAGTCTTGCCCAGCAGAAAGATCAGTCATTGCCTGGAATCACTGTGACCACTGTGCATTTCATGAAGGACTTGTGCAATCACTCTTTTCTTTGATAGATTTCCCAAGTTCCTGCAGAGGTGCCACTTTCACACACGTTAAAACATGTTGATCGTTGTCACGGAACAGAATTAACCACAGCTCCTAAAATAGCGAAGCGGCTTGCAGTTAAAATTGGGAAATCGTGCAACTGAAATTTCCTAACTACAACAAAATATCTTCTCCTTCCTTGCTATTCGTTGTTAACTATACATACATACATAAACACACACATATATTTATATATTCTCTTTTCCTTCATACAAAAGTTATTATATAACTGATTTTGTTCTGCTTGGTGGGTGCAGGTCTGAACCCACTCAGATTCCCACAGTACAGCATAGTGTTTTAGGAAAACGCGGTTCAACCTGACTTTAATGACCCTCTTTACTTTCCGTATTCACGGTTGCGTGCCAGGAGCTGTACAAGCTGTCAAAGTCCAGCTTGGTCCGTGACAAGCGAACGTAACAACATTTATTGTTTACAACCCTACAAATTAAGTTATTTTAACAGAAAGTCAGCGATTTTGTATACGCGGTGGGTGACCGCTGTCGATTCGAGTAACAGTCATTTGGCCGCTGTTTACTGGTGCCGGTCCTTAAAATGCATAGGCTAAGGGTCGTTTCTGGACACCTGTCACCCCAAAACCGGCTTGGACCGTACAGTCATGCCCAAATAGCCCGATCGGAGTGCAGCGCGTCGCTCCCAGTTGCTGCGGATGATATCGTTGTGGTCCACGGGCTGAGGACAGCCATCGGAAAAGCTAAGAGAGGATCCTTCAAGGTAATGGCTCACTTTAAAGTAAATTAAGTTACATCTTGTTTATTGTACCGGAGAATAGCTTTCTACAAACCCAGCTCCATGAAGCTGCACCCAAACGTGGTTATGCATGTCGTGACTAATTGCTGCTCGGTTCCAAACGACTGAAGCAGATGTTTTTAAGAGCAGGATTGACGCGGATTAGGGAACTCATAAACGCTTCCTGCCTCCTGGTTTGGTTGCTCAACTGAACGCGTGTGATTCCCTGGCAGGACACTACCCCCGATGAGCTGCTGTCTGCGGTGATGAGCGCCGTCCTGCGGGACGTGGGCCTTTCGCCAGACAAGCTGGGGGACGTCTGCGTGGGTGAGGAAGTCACGCTGTCGGCCTCCGTTGTCTGACTTGCGGCTTACGGTGTCTAGTTGCAAATGGCTCTCACTGAAAGCCCAACTTTCTGTGATGGGCAGTCATAGTTTTCAAACTTTTATACAAACCTTTGTGAGCAGAGAGAGATCCTGTTACAAACGTAAACTGCCAGGGTTCCATAGGTGGCGTAAAGGTGTCCTATGGTTATATATAGTACATCTTTCCCCTCTTTTTCTGTAGGTAATGTTCTACAGCCTGGTGCAGGTGCCCTCATGGCCAGAGTAGCTCAGTTTCTCAGGTAAACCAGCTCCTCTCCAGTTATGCTGCAGGATTACACCCAGCATCCTCTGGATATTTACACAGGGTTTTTTTTTCACCCTTAACAGTGGGTTCCCAGACTCCGTGCCCATCTACACCGTTAATAGAATGTGTTCTTCTGGCCTACAAGCCCTCTTCAATGTAGCAGGTAAAGTCCTTTTGTAATTAAAGTATGAAACATTTTGCTTGTCCTACAGTATATTGCTATTGTCTTAGCAAACCTATTTAGTAAAGGCCCAAAGGTGAAACCGCTCTGCCGACCTCGGAACTCGAACCATCAACTTACCGATCACAGGCACAGCACCTTAACCCCCTGAGTCACGCACCACCCTCCATTTTTGTAAGGTTTTGAATTTTGATTCAGAGCACAATTTACTCATAACATACTAATATGCTTGATATGGGATGCCATGGTGGCACAGTGGTTAGTTCTGCTGCCTCACAGCAAGAAGGTCCTGGGTTTGAGCCCGGGGTTGGGCGTAGGACCTTTCTGTGTGGAGTTTGCATGCTTTCCCCATGTCCATGTGGGATTCTGCCAGGGGCTCCAGTTTCCTCTCATGGTCCAAAACTGTGCAGGGCAGGTTGATTGGCAAGTCTAAATTGGCTCTGTAATCGTGTGTGTTTGTGCCCTGTGGTGTGTTGGCGACTGCCCAGGGTTGTTTCCCACTTGCTTCCGGGCAGCCCTGGTTGGGATTAAGCAGTTACGGTGATGGATGGATGCTTGATATGTTGCAAATCAAATATATTGGTTGGACCACCTTCCTTTCCTTTGTCACTTGGCTCCAGCTAACTGCATAAGCAGTTGTTAAAAAAGGGCAGATGGATGGTTTTATACTTGTATGGATGTGTGGCTAATGCTGCTGCTCAATTACAATAATAGCTTCTTCGTGTAAACTGCAAATGATTGTTTCCTGTCCAGGTGGCATCAGGAATGGATCATATGACCTTGGACTGGCATGCGGGTGAGCTTCTCGAGTGAACATGGACATCACTCCTGCATCGTCCATGGCACCATAACTGGCAATTAATAAGTGCCCTGAGTTGGTCGTTTGGCAGCAGGCCTGTAATTGCAGTCGCAGTACCAATAGGGGGCAGAGCAGGTGATGAGGGACATGTTTGACACTCCGTGCCCTCTGACCTGCTGCTGTGTCTCTGTGTGCTCTCAGAGTGGAGAGCATGAGCCTGCGCTCTGTGGGAAACCCGGGTGATGTCAGCTCCAGGTTAATGGACAACGCCAAGGCCCGGGACTGTCTCATCCCAATGGGGTACGGACGACCCTGGGTGCGGGGGGGGGGGGGGGGGGGGGGGGGGGGGGGGGGGGGGGGGGGGGGGGGGGGGGGGGG
>JAODKC010000001.1:23008492-23020302 GCA_026777985.1 Mormyrops attenuatus
GGCAGCTGTTATAGCTGCAAAGGGGGGACCAACTCCATATTGATGCCTATGGATTTAGAATGGGATGTCATAAAAGTCCTTGTAGGTGTAATGGCCAGGTGTCCCAATACATTTGTCCATATATATATGGACACACACACATTATTAAAGATGTTAAGTCTGTACTGTTTACTGTATTTTTTTTTTAGAATGTTAAGTCATTAATTTGTCTGTACTAAGACTGCATAATCTTTAAAACCCAATCTATAACCATTGCGGGAAGGAGAGACAGGTGGAATTAATCAGTGCCCCAAACCTGGTCATGTGACTCCAAAGACTGCCTTGACCACCCCTCCCCCACCTCAAATCAATATTTACAAGTAGAAATCCTGTAGATATTAACTTCCATAAATCAGGCTGAAAGCCTCAGATTTTAGTGCAGCTTGAAATTCTTTGGGGAAAAGTCTCTCATTCTCTGGTATCACTTTTGGAAAGCTAGATAAATTAGTTTTTAGTGGATAGTGCATTTTTTTCTGAAACCACGCCCGCTGAGTCCTTAATACAAAATGACCTATTTGACCTTCAGCCACTGAGAGGCTCTACTTTACTTTTATGAAACCTCTCTTCCCCAGTCACACGTACCAAGAGCAGCCCCCCTGCCGCATAACTGTACAGGTTTAAAAAGCGTCCGTGCTCAGAGATTGACTCTGCAGACTCTCCAGCTCTCATTTTGGGATCCCCGTGGGAGAATCTGTAGCATCTGCTGTCTCTCTCAATGACCGTCCATGTCCGTCACACAGAATCACCTCGGAGAATGTGGCGGAGAGATTCGGGATCTCCAGGGAGAAGCAGGACGCCTTCGCGCTGAGCTCCCAACAAAAGTACGATTAGCGCCATACAGAATGGCGGCTTATCCGCCATTGTAGCTATCATTTGATGCATTAGGTGGACGTCATTGACCATTAATCGTTATTTAAGCTTCTGTCGGGCATTTCTTTGACCTGTAAAAGGATTGTCGCTGTGTTAAAGAGCCAGCAAGGCGCAGGAGCGAGGTGTGCTCCAGCAGGAGATTACACCGGTCACCACAAGATTTGTGGATGAGGACGGCAAGGAGCGGACCATAGTGGTCTCCAGGGACGATGGGATCCGGCCGGGAACTACCGTGGAGGGGCTGGCCAAACTCAAGCCGGCATTCAAACCAGACGGCAGCACTACCGCAGGCTAGTAAAGAGTCGGTGTATAACAATATTTAGTATATAATAACATTAAGGAATCATAAAGGTGTCTTAAAAAGGGAGGAAATCTATGTAACTGTGAAGATGTCAAATGTATCAGCTCAGAGGTGATTCTAGAATTTTTAAAGGTGGGAGGCAAAGGATGGGCCAACCTCATCATTAGCCAATGATATGTTTTGAATTGGTGAGTGACAGAGGGGGACACTCTGGGGACCAATCAGCTTTTAGCTGGGGTCAGTGCGTCTGTAGCCCCACCTTGGTATACGCCCTTGTATCAGCTGTAGGTAGTTGTATAAATCAGCCATGTTTTTGCATGTGGATCTCATGTCACTTTCTCCATGCAGTCGAAGATCTGGTACGTTCCACAGGAGGTGGCTCACAGTGGTGTGTCGACCCGCAGGAAACTCGAGCCAGGTGAGCGATGGGGCAGCAGCAGTGCTACTAGGACGCCGGTCCATGGTGGAGGCGCTGAATCTGCCCGTGATGGGGGTGCTGAGGGCCTGCGCCGTGGTGGGGGTCCCCCCGGACATCATGGGCATCGGGCCCGCCTACGCCATCCCTGCAGCCCTGCAGAAGTCTGGTGAGTTTGTTGCCTTGTCACCCAGGAGGTGACATCATGCAAAAGGACGACCTTTTGCTGGTTTTATCCAAGGCTGCTTACAATCTTCTTCCATTTATTCAGCATGTAATGTATACTAGAGCAGAACTTGTCTCTAGGACTTGAACCCATATCTTTCCGGTTACGCTTCCACGTCCAGAATCACTGTGAATCACCAGAATCTGACCTAAGCTGTTTTATCCCTCAGGGCTGTCCGTGGCTGACGTCGACGTCTTTGAGATCAATGAGGCTTTTGCCAGTCAGGTAAGTTCACCCGGAGTCTTAGATCACGGGTAGATTTCACTTTTACCAGGGGGGGGGTTCACATTGCTGAACATGGCCTGATCCTCCAGGCTGCGTACTGCGTGGAGAAGCTGGGCATTCCTCTGGAGAAGGTGAACCCCAACGGGGGTGCCATTGCCCTGGGACACCCCCTGGGCTGCACTGGGGCACGGCAGGTGGTCACCCTGCTCAATGAGCTCAAGCGGAGGGGCAAGAGGTGAGCCCAGTTGTGCCAGTGATTGATGTGTAAGCAGTAATGCATGACAAGCCGCGCATTATACATTTATAAATGCGTGATTGCAGAGGCAACATACCTTTTTCTATTAGCCGAAAACACATTTATTGGTAGAAGTACTTTCTTCTGCTAATGACCAAACATTTACGTTTAGTTCCCATTAATTTTAAACTGTGTGTTATGTCTGGAATTTTAAGTCATGTTAGTTCGAATTTAAGATAACAGCGTATCAATTATTGTGATTCATCTGACTACATGTACAGTTATAGAGAATTACACATCCATTTTGACCAGGCAGAATCAACAATTCTACCGCGCCTTGCTATGCCCAGTAATGCTGAAGATTCAGGAGCTTATCACTCCTTAACTGGTTCAGAAACAATCAACAGAAAATGTTTGTTTATTTTAATTAAATGAGACATTAATTTTAAAGGAAGCAGGATTGAAGTAGTAACTTACAGCCCTCTGAATTTCTTTATGATATTTAAATATAAGCCTCTCTTTTTAATCTTTCTAAACTTTCAGAGCATATGGTGTGGTGTCAATGTGCATCGGAACAGGGATGGGGGCAGCCGCTGTGTTTGAATACCCAGGGAACTGACGCTAAGGGGGGGCGATTATCCCAGCAGACGCACACAGCGGCCTGAATGTGTAAACTGATGGACCATGGTGCAAAGAAAATGGGTAATGAATGTTTATTACTGTAGTAGTAGGCTGTAGTTTCACACCGGGGGCCTTAATCTCATTGAAAATCCTTTTTGGTACATTACCTTTGCGCAAAAATGTGATTTAATGAAAAAGAAAAAAAAACTACAAGTTTTAGTGAAACTTGGAAAAAAAAATGCACTAAAAGGATGGTAAGTTTGTTCGTGGACGGGACCAGTACATATGACGGCGTGTGAATCCTGTGTCATGTTCCATTATCACGGGAAGTGATTTGGGAATGAGAACCAGCTGCTGCTTTCTGGAGGTACAACAATCCAGGATCTTTATTCCTGTGCAGTTGTATAGTCTCCACTGTACTCTGATGCTAATAAAACTTTGCTATGAGTTTCCTGATTCTTGTTGATTACTTATGCACTAAACAATACAGCATACATTCACGGGTATAAAGACAAAGCCCGTGCTAATTTCTGAATTTACTATACCTGCAAAGGGCCATTTTAATAAGAAATGTTGTGGAACAGTTATTACTAGAATAATTCTTTGTATTTACCAGTTCCCGGCCGGGGTGAAGTGAACACAAGATGACTCCGATGTGGATAATTCTGTCCAAATGCAGCATTAGCCTTTAGTCCGCAGTGACATAAGCCTCATCAAAGGAGCCTCTTCCCCAAACTTGAAGGGAAACGGGCAGCTCTCCCAGAATCCCTTGCACTGTAACAGTGGCTCTGGCCTCACTCGTGTCCCTGTGGTGGGGAAACACATGGTACACAATTGGAAGCTAGATATTTGACTTGCAAATTGTATAAGCATTAACAAAAAATTAGAAAAAAAACTTGTGTAACTCAGATGAGAGATGGTTACATTTGAATTTCTCCTAATCCAGTATTTCACTAGCTCATGGGAGTTTTACTTACACCAAAATATTCTGAGAGCAGAATGAAAAATGATTGGTTCAGAGAGACAACCAATTAGATTGTAGAGGAGGTGGGTCCAGCCAATCAGATGTCTTGGTCCTGTCTCTAGCTGCTCAGAACCAGCTCTTCTAAAATCTGATTGGCTATCTCTCTGAATCAGTCATCTTCCACTCTGCCCTCTGAACATTTTTTCATAAGTAAAACTCCCACTAGTATTTCGCCCACTCTCTGCTACTTATCACATCCGTGTCTGACAGAACCTACAACACGATGCTCCTTCCACTGATGTCCCAGCAAATGTTGCCTTTGTTTCACACAGCCTATAGAACAACAGTCTGGGGGCAGGCTTAGTGCGAATGGGGCCAGTGATTTCACACAAATAATAGGAGTCTGAAGGGCTCGGTGAAAACTGGACCAAGGACACTCAGTAATGACTTCCTTATACATACCTCAACTTTTCTCCTGTTTAAATGTAGTTTGAGTTATTTAATTGTACATTTATGGCGCACCTCTACCTGGCAGCTGACTGAGGAGGTCTATAAAAAATCTTACAGTTAGCGAAGAGCGGGCGAGGCTGTACCTGGCAGTGAAGCTTATCTGGAGAGGGTGTCTACAGGAGCATAGCGGCAGCATCGGCCTCAGGACACCACGGCTGGGGGTCACCTCAAAGGAGTCACCTCCCCCCACCGATTCTGTGAGAGGACAGAGATGGAGGACACATGTGGCTAAAGCATTGCTGATACGGATTCTGGGCGGAAATGATGGATAACCAGTCTGGGGGATCATTTCTTCGAAGTATCTTTAAAGTCAAAGTACGAATGGGTGATCTTACAACAGCTACTGTATTACAGCTAACCTGCTAAACAAGGCTCCAATTTACTGAGGTCACTGGCACACAACATTTTTAGGTTCAATTTATTTTTATTTAGCGCCTTTTACAACAGAGTCATCCCAAGGCATTTGACAAGAGTGTCTGGCATTCCAAAATTACATCATTTATACAGAACAGAAATGGGAAAGGGAAGGGAAAAGACATTTTGTATCCTATATTAAAAATAAATTATAAAATTGCTAATCATGATTATGGAAACATTTATATATGCAGAAATGTCTACAATTAGTTTCTAAAACATAAAACGGCATCCAGTAGGGAGCTGGAATGGAGCAGAAACAGGGACTGCCTGGGGGTCCGCAAGGACCAGGTTGGGAAACGCTGATCTAGAACCCAGACAGCCATATCACAGTCCATAAGCGTCTATTTAGTAGCAACAAGCAGGGTCAGCCAGTCCCTGGAGTAACTGGGGGTTAAGGACCTTGCTCAGGGGCCTAATGGTGACATCACTCTGCTGATCCTGGGATTTGAACAAGTAACCTTCCAAATCACAGGCTCAGCATCCTAACCTGCCAAACCACACTTCATCTCCCTACGTACAGCACACGACGCATTCTGGGATTTTGATAACCATTAAACAGTTATGTAAGTAAGTTACATGCAAATGTCAATATACATTTATATTTTTTAAAACAGCAGCAAAACCACTTTAAGTGGTCAGATCAGCAGTATAACAGAACTCATTTAGTCAGCTGCAGGTGCGTAGGTCCCACTGCTGAGCTGTACATGGCTCTGAGGCTCAGGACCCCATTGCCGGCCGTTACCTATAGTGGCTGCCCAGTGACTGCTGGACCTTCCGCAGTTGGAGAGGATGACTTCTTTGACACTGGTCTGTCCCACGTAACATGTGCCAAAGTCCAGGCTGTCAGGTATCAGGTGAAGGGTGGGTAAGGAGAGGAAGCCGCAAAGAGGCACCTCCTGGTGGCAGACACAAAGGTGTGAGGCACTATATCAAATCACTAAATCGATGTACTGGGAATATATGAATACCAGAGAATGCCTTCAGAATTGCATTTATTAAAATCCTGTTTTGTTCAGCAGGGGGCAGTATTGCCCATTTGCTGCATGGAAAACATCAAGGCTCATGATGATAGATGCTAATCTGCTGACTTGACACCACCCACCTGTACACTTCCATTGCTGTACTTCACTAGCAGGTTCTGATGGAATCGGAGGCTCCGCACCCCTGTCACGCTGCTTATCAGCTGTGGAGTGGGTGGGGTTTCTTCTGGGGGTGAATCCGGATTGGCCAGCAGGGACAACGAACAGCGAAAGGCCACTTTGACCTGCAGGTCAAACAAGAAATCAGGAAGTGACATCAGAAGGATGGGAGTCCAGGGGGCTTTGTGGATAAAGCGGCAGAATCTGACCTGCATTTCGTGCCGGGGCTGGAGAACCAGGTACGGGGGCTCCTTGGGGTGGTCACAGGGGCTTTGGGTGTTGCTCTTCGGCCAAGGCGGAAGGACACAGAAGGGAGGCTGGATGCTGAGTCTGAAGTAGACAGGCATCTCGAGAGGGTTCCTGAGGCGAAAGCTCCGGGTCGTCGCTGCTGGCGGTTCCTCCACCTGCAAGCACAGCAGCTCAGCTGGTGGAGCTATGCGTCTCGGCCAGAGCTCTGCGAGGCATCCCGCAAGACCTCTGTCTGCCCTCCAATGCTTCCTGAATCGTAAACAAGCGGTAAAGCTACATGCATTTTACAACACGGGTTCCATCACAGCCATGTAGCTGTAATATTTTTATTCATTTGTCTGATACTTTTATCCAAAGTGACTTACAGTAGGAAGAATGGTTACAATTTATGTGTGCTCCCTGGGCTTTGAACCCATCACCTTTGTGTCATTAGCGTAATGCTCCACTTGTCGAGCTACAATAATGGTAAAAAGAAAAAAGTAATAGTAAATAAGTTACAGCTTATAATGAAACACTCTGAATTCTTTTTTTTCCTACCTGAGGTGAAGAAAGGGCACTATATCCTAAAGGGTTTATTTTTTTTCAACAAAAAAACATTTTCAAGGTATGGAGGGTGTTTTGTGACAATAGCCGATAAATAAATATGTTATCTAAATAATTATTTAAAAAGTCACTCATCAAACTCAGTGGGCAGGCTCTAAACAAAACGTAACATCTGACTGGTTACATTGCAATCGAATTCTCATTTACCGTAATTTCCTGCACTGTACTACATGCTAACTTCCCAAAATCTTAAATAAGCTCTCCTGTCTTTAGAATAACACTTAAGCGTGGCCACCACATAGCACTAGCTATAGCTAAACTTATTGAATCTGTATGGCTGCTCTTTTGCAGCGTTTACACGACCAACAAAATGTATGGGTCTCTCCTCATGACATAACGATAAAAATGATATGCATCAATATAGATCATGCGTTAATAAATCGCGGGAATGAATTACAGTAGTCCCCCTGTATCCATGCTTACAGTTTTCCGCAGTTAACCATAGTATAGAAAAAAAGTTAAATCTGGAATAGTAACAAAAGAAAACAAATCGGTAACAGTATAGTTTGTCATAGTTCCTTCATCCATTGTTGGGTATGAAAAGCATGATTTTCATTGCTCTGTCAGCCTTTGATACATGATATTTTTTCACTGATGTATCATCTTTTGACAATTAGGCTAAAATATCAGAATCCCTTTCATTTGAGAAAGAGTCTGGAAGGTGCAATTCACATTTCCTCAAAATCAAATATAGTGATGCAAAGGTGATGCATTTGTTGAGTTAAAATGGAATTACCTATATGAGGTTTGGCACAAAACCTTCTCAAGGTCCTTTCTGAAAATCCCCCCGCCCCCCAACCCCCCCCCCCGCCCACTCTTTCTTCCCCAAGGTGTCCTTGGAACTGAGAAAAATGGCCTTGCGTACGATGCCGATTAGGCACCCTTAAGGTCAGCCATGTGGGTCACCAAGAGCGGGAACATCACTAAAACAGAAAGCCATACATTAAAGAACACAGCTGTACGTGAGCTGGGAAGTAATCAAGAGGATGAGTAATGAAACTGCACCCACATGACACACATATAAATCTCAGGCATGCAGAGAAATTAAATATAAGTTTCATGGGCGTAGTATGACCTAATGCTCATAAGAGTAATTGGTGTGGGAGGTTTTAAATGGGACAGGGATACAGCGAATCCCTGGATGTGCGACTTGGAAGAACGAGTGAGATTTATTTCCAAACTGGCACCCCCTGGTGGTTTGCCTTGGGACACGTGTGCTCACCCCTTGCTCTGTTCCCGTCAACAGCAAATCACTGGCAACGGCATAGAATTCAAGCATCTTGTCCTCCTCTGTTTCAACACAAAGGCTGTCAGGGGGAAGAGGAAGCAGGCTGATCAGAAAGCCTGTGTCGGGTTAGTGACCTGAGAGCAAACCCTCAATGGTGCTGTGGGCTCATGTGACACACTCAGGTGGGCAGTCACTCACAGGGCAGCCTTCACGTTGGCCTGCAGGTCCAGCCTTAAGGGTTCCAGCTGGAGGCGTTGTGCTCGCTCCACCCTCCCAGGAACGCAAGACGCTTCCTGAAACCAGGATCAGTTACTCAGCTTCTGTGATATGTATCTTATATAATAAAACCCAGGGTTAATGCATAGTCATCAATCTCCATGTCCTTCTGGAGCATAAATACAGGGGAAAGGGCCACCCAGTGTATCTCAGGGCAAACAATCACACACTATGGCCAATTTGAGAGACCAATTCAGCTAAATCGTACATGTAACCACACATTTAAATGAAACTAGATTAAATTAAAACATTCATATCATTTCTATGGGCAATTTAGAGAAACAATTTCAGCCAAACCACAGATTTGAAATGCAATGAAATCATTTAATTTCACCATTTCATTTAATTTCTCGGGGTAATTTAGAGGGACCAATTCAGCTATACCACATATGTACCCAGATTGACACATGCATATTGAGAATAAATGAAATTGATACATTCGTAATTTCATTTCAGTTCATTTAATGTCTGTGGCTAATTTAGAGAAACAAATTCAGCTAAACCACACATCTGAAATTAAATGAAATCATTTCACCATTTTGTTTCATTTTCATGGACAATTTAGTGGCATGTTTTCACTGTGACAGGAAGTCCTCACGAACACAGGAAGCACATAACGACTACATGCACACAGAGCCAGGGGGTGGGAATCAAATCCATAACCCTAGAGGTGAGAGGCCACAGTGCCAGCCTCTAAGTCCTCTAAATTACCTTCTCACTGTCTTTGAATATTTAGCATTAATCACAATTTCCAGTATTTGTATATGATTATATTAGATAAATCTCTGATTCTGCTTTTTAAGGGGTGAACTGAAGAAGCCCCCCCCCCCCAAATTCCCAATTTCCTGACTATCCTGTGACCAATATGGCAAAATGTGCTCCCGGCTATGTTTTGATTTAGCACACAACCCCAAGGCACATCTGGCCCTAATGAGGCCTCACCTTGCAGTCCAGGCTCATGAAGCCCAGGCCAAAACCCAGACAGGCAAAGTCCCTGGTCGACCCCGAGAGAGTCAGCGGGGTGAAGGACACATGGAAAGTGGAGCTGCCCCCTGCTGGAACCACCTGTAAAAAGACAGTGACACACAGTTTCTGAGCCGGGCTTGTAGCCCAGAGCCAGATCTGGGTACGATCCCGTGTGCTGGCAATTACTGCTTCATGGTTTCCAAGGACACAAGCAACAGGAACATCCATCCAGCCACCTTCCGTAATCACTTATCCAATGCAGAGTAGTGGTGAGCCTGGAGGCCATCCCAGAATGCACAGGGCACTAGGCAGGGGACACCCTGGATGGGATGCCAGTCCATCATAAGCACACACTGCCTCATACACATATGCAGACACATATACTGTCCTAAAAAGGCAAAACACAGTTAATATGTGGGCCCTGTGCAGTTACAGTGTTTTGTCTGAGTAGTATGAGAAATTAATGGACAGGAGCTGGAACATCCATGACCTAAGCAGAGTGACTCTTAATCAGTGTTAAGAAGTCTAAATGAAATCATTAGTCAAAGAGGCCAAACAGGATCCCTGTTTGTCCAAAAGCAGTTCATCTGAAGTCCTCAAAGCGCTAATGTTGTACAGAACAGTAGCGCATTTCCTTACAGAGCAGAAGCGCGAGAGCTCAGGCCAGCAGATGGCCTTCAGGGCCACATCGAAACCCGCTGGCCCTGCGGCGGGGCGGGTACCATCTGCTGCGGGGTGATGCAGTACGGGTAGTCCGACGCGTTGCCCTCGTGGATTCTCATGTGCACCGAGATCAGCTTCCTGGGTGGCTTCAGCCCATAGCTCTCCGCCTCTTCCTCATTGGACTCCTCCTCAGTAACCTGTGGTGCGAGGAATCAACCCGCCTTGACTCCATGGCCTCCTGTGGCCTTTGGGGGCACCGAGGCGGCACGTCATCATGGACTCACACTCTCGCTCGCGACGGAGGTGCTTGTACCCCCTGCGCTCCCATCATTATTCCCGCCAAATCCAGACCCGCCTCCCAGAACCTCATTCCCGTCGGCGTCCTTCAGGGGGAAGGGGTCCCCGCACGTCACCAGCAGGTCCAACAGCTTCATGTCGCCCCTCTCCTGGTTGAAGGTCTCCCAGTCCAGACGGATATCTGCCACACACTCGAGGTTTCACCATCCCTCCATCACAAGTCTCTGTACAGCACTGTTTCTCAACTGGAGGGTCGCAACCCCAAAAGTGGGTCACAGGACTTTTTGTATCTAGTTAAAAAAGTATATTTTTGATTCTTTTTTAAAATTTAGATATTTTTTAAACAGTATATGAAGGCACTGTGTTACTGTTACTACACATTTTTTTGTGAAATAAATTTGGTTCAATATTTTTTGGTTCTCAACCCAGTCCTCAGGGACCCCCCAGAGGCTACAGGCACAAGGCAGGGAACAACCTAGGATGGGGTGCCAACTCATTGCAGGGCACACACACCCACTATTCACACACTTACACGAACACCTACAGGCAATTTGGTAACTCCAATTAACTTCAGCTTATATTTGGACTTTGAGGGAAACTGGAGTACCTGGAGGAAACTCCGCGATGACTCACGGAGAACATGCAAACTCCACACATATGGAGCCATGGAATAGACTAGAAGCTTGGTCCCAGAGGTGTGAGACAACAGGGCTAACCACCTCACCATCATGCCACCCCTATTCCGTAACTAATTCTTATAATTATAGTGGGGGAACATAAACGGTGTGAGAAAGGCAAACTTACCATAATGGCTGGTGTTGTTTATGCGAATTGCCCGCGAGACTGTATCTCCCCCAGAGACACGAGTGCCAAACCTGACAGACCACCAGCATCGTTAAATACATGAAACCCGTCAGCCACCCCTTAACAACTGCCCTGATGACAGAAAAGCTCTATACCGGATGACGGGTCCCTGTGTCTGGCTCTCTGGCTGAGGCCCCATCAGCTGGAAGTGCAGGGGACAGCCTTTCACCATCATCATCACGGGGATGAACACTGGCTCCAGGTCTCCCACCTAGAACGTCAACAAAAGATATAACTGGCAGGGGGTAGCTTATTAATATTCATAAAGTAAGCACTGCGTAATTGGCTGGTGTGTAGGCCTGCAGGAGAATGCTCATTATTATTCATAAAGTAAGTGCTACCTGATTGGTGTGTGAGAGGTATTATGAATATTCATATATATATATATATATATTAGGGCTGTCAAAATTAACGGGTTAATGCAATTAACCCATCTGCAGCGCAGAATGACTGAAAATCCCTGAAATGCCTCTGTCAACGCAGTTCGGGCAGTTTTGGTGCGTTCCATTTGCCCTCGGAACTCGGATTCCGAGTCAGATTCTGAGTTTTAAAGCCGGAAGTGACGACATGCGCGCTCCCGTTTCTCGGAGAGCCAAGAAATCTCGGAGCAGCACAGAGGATCCCGAGTTCAGAATCCAAGATGGTTGCGCCCTTTATCAACAGAAGGGAAAGTTGTAGTTTTATACTGTTTAAGCACTACTT